>NC_069447.1:28682261-28694889 GCF_026875155.1 Cherax quadricarinatus | reverse complement strand
TATATTTTTTTATCGTCCCGAATATGTAAAACTGGTCAATTAAAAGAATCTTTTAAAATTAAGTCCTTTCAAAATTTTTCTTATACTTTTAAAGTATATTTTTTTTATTAATGTTGATGTAAAATTTAAAATTTTACACCAAAAGGAACGTAGAAATTACCTAACCTTATTGTAACAAGAACAATTTATTTTAGCCTAACCCAACTAAATATATTTTTTATTTGTTTACAACAATATAATACTAAAAACAAAACACATGAAATATATTTTTTTCGTTAGGTTCAGAATGATTTTGGTGAAACTATTGCATACACAAATTTTCATTGTCCTATATGGCAAGATAAAACGTTGCTATTTAAGCCAAGATCGCAGTTCTGCCTATTCGGCACGACATTTATATATATATATATATATATATATATATATATAAAATATATATATATATATAATTATATATATATATTATATATATTATATATATATATATTATATATTATATATATATAAGTTTATTCAGCGTGGCCGTGTATTTTGTTTGTTATGTCTTTAGTTCCCTAGTGTAGGGAGGGAAGGAGAGAATGTGTTATCCTGTGTGGGATACAGGGCAGGGAGTTAGGATGGGGCAGAGAGAGAGAGGGGACAGACAGACAGATGTAGTGGGGGTTCGTAGGAGAGGTGATGGAGTGAAACACACTTGTTGGATGGTAACACTTATATTAGCAGAGTATGAAGGGGGAGGGCTGCCTAGCGTAGACCTATGCGGGACTGAGAGGGATCCCAGGCGCGAAGCGCTCACAACAGCATCGCGTGATCACACAAACTAGTCACTGGGCCTAGCAAGGGATCGTGTATGTAAAACATGGATGGTACTATGATACTCAGATAACATATACATATATTGGGGATCAGCAACTATGCTGACACAGACAGAGAGAGAAAGAGTATAATGACATCAACGAAATAGTCAGGTGACCAAATGATTTCGCTGGCCCACAGATGGCTCCAACTTCATCTCTCCTATCTGTATCTTAAAATATAAAAAGGCTTCACATAAGCTGATGTAGGTAACAGTTCGTTAGCTTGTAAACAAAGAAGAATTCAAAACTGGATACATAAGTAGCTGCTGCGCATCCCAGGCGCGGAAGGCGTACAACATTGTTGGTGCCCCTAACTGTTCATGGGCTGAGAGGGACTTGTGTTGTAAAATGGGGGTTATGATAAGATAATGTGGGGTAGTGATGGTACATAGGGAGGAAGGTACCGAAGAGGGGTGGCTGGTGGTGGACAGAATGGCTCGTATCTTCTATGGTGGTATCGTTGATAATTAAAAGGGTTTCATGTTAAGCTAGGTGGTAAGTTGGTTGTAGTTTCATGGATGATGAAAAAGAGCTGGTGCAGTGATGGGGTGGTGGGGGTAGATGGTGATGATGCTGTTAATGGGTTGGGGAGTGGTGGTGATGTAGTAGGGTGGTATTGGGGGTGATATAGAATGGTGGTTGGTGGTGATGGTAGTAGGGGTGGTTAGGGTGGTGTGATGGGGTGGTAGTGGATGAGTGGTGGTGGTGGTGGTGATGATAGAAGGGTGGTGGTTGATGGTAGAGGGATGGGGGTGGTGGTAGTATGTGTGGTTGATGATAGAAGGGTGGTAGTGATGGTGGTGGTTTGGTTGATTAGAAGGGTGGTAGTGGTGGTGGTGATGATAGAAGGGTGTAGTGAGGGGTGGTGATGATGAAGGGTGGTAGTGTGTGGTGTGATGAAGGTGTAGGGTGGTGATGATAGAAGGGTGGTAGTGAAGGTGGTGGTGGTGGTGGTTGATAGAATGGTGGTAGTGATGGTGGTGGTGATGATAAATGTATGATATGGTGTGGGATGATTAGAAGGGTGGTAGCGTGATGGTGGTGGTGGTGATGATAGAAGGGTGGTAGTGATGGTGGTGGTGATGATAGAAGGGTGGTAGTGATGGTGGTGGTGGTGACAGAATAGTGGTAGTGATGGTGGTGGTGATGAATGAAGGGTAATGATGATAGAAGGGTGGTAGTGAAGGTGGTGGTGGTGGTGATAGAATAGTGGTAGTGATGGTGGTGGTGATGATGATAGAAAGGTAATGATGATAGAAGGGTGGTAGCGATGGTGGTGGTGGTGATGATAGAAGGGTGGTAGTGATGGTTGGTATGATAGAAGGGTGGTAGTGAATGGTGGTGGGTGGTGGTGATAGAATAGTGGTAGTGATGGTGGTGGTTGATGAAAAAAGAGTAATGATGATAGAAGGGTGGTAGTAAATGGTTGGTGGTGGTGATGATAGAAGGGGTGGTATGTGATGGTGGTAATGATAGAAGGGTGGTAGTGATGGTGGTGGTGGTGGAATGAGATAGAAGGGTGGTAGTGATGGTGGTAATGATAGAAGGGTGGTAGTAAATGGTGGTATGGTTGGAAGGTTGGTAGTGATGGTGGTTATGATGATAGAAAGGTAATGATGATAGAAGGGTGGTAGTGATGGTGGTGGTTATGATAGAAGGGTGGTAGTGATGGTGGTTATGATAAAAAGGGTTGATGATGGGGTGGTGTATGATGGTGGTGGTGATGATAGAAGGGTGGTTAGTAATGGTGGTGATGATAAAATAGGAGAGGTTGAATGATAGAAGGGTGGTAGTGATGGTGGATGATAGAAAGGTAATGATGATAGAAGGGTGGTAGTGATGGTGGTAATGATAGAAGGGTGGTAGTGATGGTGGTGGATGATGATAGAAAGGTAATGATGATAGAAGGGTGGGTTAGGTGGTGGTGGTGAAAGGGTGGGTGAATTTGAATAGAGGTAGTGATGGTGGTGGGGGGATGATGATAGAAAGGTAATGATGATAGAAGGGTGGTAGCGATGGTGGTGGTGAATAGAAAGGGTGGTAGCGATGGGGGGGATATGGGTTGATGATAGAAGGGTGGTTTAGTGATAGGTGGTAGTGTGATAGAATGGTTGGGTAGTGATGGTGGTGGTTTGATGATAGAAGGATGGATGATGAATGTGATGTGGTGGTGTAGAAGGGTGGTAGTTATGGTGGGGTTTGTGATGATAGAAGGGTGGTAGTGATTGTTGGTGATGATAGAAGGGTGGTAGTGATGGTGGGCGGTGTGATGGTAGAAGGGTGGTTGGGAGATGGTGTTGGGGGATAGAAGGGTGGTAGTTTATGGTGTGGTGTGATGATAGAAGGGTGGTAGTGATGGTGTTGGTGATGATAGTAGGGTGGTAGTGATGTGGGGTGGTAGTGATGGTAGAAGGGTGGTAGTGATGTGGTGGTGGTGATGATAGAAGGGTTGGTAGTGATGGTGTATGATAGAAGGGTGGTAGTGATGGTGGTGATGATAAAGGGTGGTAGTTGATGGTGGTGGATGATAGAAGGGGGGTTTAGTGATTGGTGGGGGGATGATAGAAGGGTGGTAGTGATGGTGGTGATGATAGAAGGGTGGTAGTGATGGTGGTGATATAAAAGGGTGGTAGTGATGGTGGTGATGATAGAAGGGTGGTAGTGATGGTGGTGATAGAAGGGTGGTAGTGATGGTGGTGATGATAGAAGGGTGGTAGTGATGGTGGTGATAGAAGGGTGGTAGTGATGGTGGTGATGATAGAAGGGTGGTAGTGATGGTGGTGATAGAAGGGTGGTAGTGATGGTGGTGATGATAGAAGGGTGGTAGTGATGGTGTGATAGAAGGGTGGTAGTGATAGTGGTGATGATAAAAGGGTGGTAGTGATGGTGGTGATGATAGAAGGGTGGTAGTGATGGTGGTGATAGAAGGGTGGTAGTGATGGTGTGATGATAGAAGGGTGGTTTAGTGATAGTGGGATGATAAAGGGTGGTGTGATGGTGGGATTAGAAGGGTGGTAGGGATGGTGGTGATAGAGGGTGGTAGTGATGGTGGTGATTGAAGGGTGGTAGTGATGGTGGGGTTTGGAGGGTGGTAGTGATGGTGTGATAGAAGGGTGGTAGTGATGGTGTGATGATAGAAGGGTGGTAGTGTGGTGATGATGGGGTGTAGTGATGGTGGTGAGATAGAAGGGTAGTTAGTGATGGTGGTGATAGAAGGGTGGTAGTGATGGTGGTGATGATAGAAGGGTGGTAGTGTGGTGGTGATGATAGAAGGGTGGTAGTGATGGTGGTGATGATAGAAGGGTGGTTAGTGATGGTGGTGATAGAAGGGTGGTATTTGATGGTGGTGATAGAAGGGTGGTAGTGATGGTGGTGATAGAAGGGTGGTAGTGATGGTGATGATGATAGAAGGGTGGTAGTGATGGTGGTGATGATAGAAGGGTGGTAGTGATGGTGGTGATGATAGAAGGGTGGTAGTGATGGTGGTGATGATAGAAGGGTAGTAGTGTGGTGGTGATAGAAGGGTGGTAGTGATGGTGGTGATGATAGAAGGGTGGTAGTGATGGTGGTGATGATAGAAGGGTGGTAGTGATGGTGGTGATGATAGAAGGGTGGTAGTGATGGTGGTGGATAGAAGGGTGGTAGTGATGGTGGTGATAGAAGGGTGGTAGTGATGGTGGTGATAGAAGGGTTGTAGTGATGGTGGTGATAGAAGGGTGGTAGTGATGGTGGTGATAGAAGGGTGGTAGTGATGGTGATAGAAGGGTGGTAGTGATGGTGGTGATGTGAGAAGGGCGGTAGTGATGGTGATGATAGAAGGGTGGTAGTGTTGGTGGGTGATGATTAGAAGGGTGGTAGTGATGGTGGTGATAGAAGGGTGGTAGTGATGGTGATAGAAGGGTGCTAGTGATGGTGGTGATAGAAGGGTGCTAGTGATGGTGGTGATGATGCTGCAGTGAGTGAAGACGGTCAGAACTTTAATTATTGAATTTAGTTAAGAACTTTTCTGTCCATTAATAGTTTATTGAATTTCTTCGTTTCTTCCGTAAATTGTATTTACTTATGGTATTTTAGTACTTGTGGAGTAAGTCCAACACCACCAGGTTGAGGGTGATGACACTGTAGGTGTCGGTGGCAGTATTGTTGTTGTTGGTGGTAGCAACTTTATTCCAACAGCTTCAGGCTGAGGTAGATGGCACTGTAATTGTTGGTGGTGGTGGTGATGACCTTTTCAATCTGTGTCCGGTCTACTTAGAATGAAGACCAGGTCCAGCCTTGCCGGTTCATCGCACTCTCCTGGTGTCTTTTTACATGTTACCTTGTGAAGTTTTCCGTTATAGTCCCTGTCATTCATGGATTGGGCCGTCCTGCAGTTACCACTTCAATGTGTGTGTGTGTGTGTGTGTGTGTGTGTGTGTGTGTGTGTGTGTGTGTGTGTGTGTGTGTGTGTGTAATTTCCTGGTTGAGTTTGCGGGTTGTGCCACTAAGCATGGACCATGCATCTCCGACCATAAACTGTGGACCATGAGGGAGTGTGGCCTCCAAGGACTAGCGGTTTGGCCGAGTAGTAGATGGAGGCTATTGACTACACGTGCACCCACCAGCCCTGTGACCAACACTGGTATGTTGTGCACATTGCAACCACCTCTCCCCTTCTGTGTGTGTGTGTGTGTGTGTGTGTGTGTGTGTGTGTTTAAGGATCCACAAAATTACGTAGGAGAGTTCCTATCTTCCTTTACAAATGTTTTTTGCAAGTTGTTTTTATAAGATAAGGCCAAGTCTGGGAGCGGGCCGCGGGGCGATGATCCCCGTTACCATAACCGCTAGATACACGTGAGGTAAGGCACTATTGATCGCTGATGGAGTAATGTCATTGAGAAAGGTGGAGCCAGAGTGGTGGTTGCAGCCTGATGATGTGTGCTTGTGGTGTTACACAATGTGTGTGTGTGTGTTGTGGCTGGACGCCAGATGCGGTAGACGCGGAATTTTTAACAACATTGATATTGTGCTTAACGGGAAGGTAACTTACTCGTCTGTGGTATATAAATGTATACAATACCGACGTGTTGATGAGTAAGACACATGTGCAACTCGAAGGCATCTGTATTATGGAAACGTCTCGCCTGCTCAGCAGGCTGCTACTGTGGAATACAGGCGGCTGTAAAACGATATAGTAGAAGAGGGGGAGAGATAATTTTGAGGTGATCAGTCCCAGCTTTGATGACAAGTTGGCCACTGTGTGTGCTCTTCTACCTTCTGTTGTCTGTCAGTGATTCCTTGGATCATCGCCCCCACGGCCCGCTATCACAGCAGGCCTCCTGATTAGGAAAGTAAATAATAAATGAATAAGAACTATTAAGAAACATATGGGAAAGTACAGATAAGCGTTTACTGAAAACTGAAGTCTGTAAAAGGTACCCATCCTCTTACTCATTACTACTGAGACCAAAAAAAAAAAAAAAAAAATCTGTCAGGGTGCAAAACATTTAGCAGGCTTACATTTCTCACTGATATGACACGACTGTAGTACCTTCTTGGGTGGTCTCATCTTGTTTAGAGAAGTCGGGGATTACAGAAAGGTTCAGAAATGTTTTCTCACTTCCCTTATTTTAAGCAGTTGAAGCGTTCATATTGACGCTCTTCCTTCACAGGACGTACATCCAATAAATTACCTCGTATATTGAAACAAGGTGTGAGTAAACTTGTGCTTCATACAGAATTATTCAGCCACTGTTGTTAAGTTGATCTGTGCTGCAACCATGTGTGAAACTAGTGTAGATAGTTTTTCCCGCAGTATTTGCTTGTATCTTCTGTTAGAAGGCTGACACAATAGACACTTGTGTGTGTGTAATTTTAGTGTAATGTTTATTATTATTATTATTATTACATTCATAAGGGTCAATGGGAGCCAGAGTTGATCCCAAGAAAGGTAGATATATGCTACCCAGACATAGACACCATGTACACTGTACATCATGTACGCTGTATATGTACACTTTACATCATGTACACTCAGCTGTTTTACTGTACACAACTGATCAAGTTATCTACCTACACTCATAATGCACAGTACTCAATATGTGAAGGAGTTCCATATACCTCAGAAATAGATATTCCATTTCGAGAGACCAGATATATTTCCCAGATGCACTCGGAAATGTACTTGGTCTCTTGGAACGTCCTGTTTTGGAATGTTCTTTTTGGGAATGTTCTTTTTCGGAATGTCCTTTCTTGAAAAGTCCTTTCTTGGACTGTTCTTTCTTGATATGCCCTTTCTTGATATGTCCTTTCTTGATATGTCCTTTCTTGATATGTCCTTTCTTGATATGTCCTTTCTTGATATGTCCTTTCTTGATATGTCCTTTCGTGGAATGTCCTTTCTTGGAATATACTTTCTTGGAACGTCCTTGGAATGTCCTGTTTTGGAAGATAACCAATGAGGGTAGAGTGAAAACAGAAATATTTATATTGTACATGTTATTTCAGATGAACAATGTCCAGTGCAACCGCGAGCCTGATGCCTGGTATTGACTTGCTCCAATAACTGATGGTACAACTTAAAGTTTCAGCAAGCAGTCGGCTGGAGTGTGTGTGTGTGAGAGAGAGAGAGAGAGAGAGAGAGAGAGAGAGAGAGAGAGAGAGAGGGGGGGGAGGGAGGGAGAGAGAGAGAGAGACAGACAGACAGACAGACAGACAGACTGGGGAAACTGTCTTGAGGTTGTGTGTTGTAAGGAAATGGTTGCGTGTGGTGGGGAGGGCGGGAGTTCATACAAACACATTAGTGTACTCTGTGTGTGTGTCAGGGACGGCGTCCAAGGTGACGAGGGTGTAGGCAGGTGTTCTTATCAGCTATTCTCCCCTCCACACCACCTTCCCCTCTCTTTCCACCCTCGTTTTTCCCCTCTTTCCATCATTATGTACATTTCCTCACCCCTCTCCTCCACCAACTCTCTCCCTAAAACACTCCTCTCCCTTCTTCTCTTTGCAACATATTTCTGATACGAACATTTTGCTAAGAGATTTCTTTCTATCCCTCCCTCCCATTATCGTTCCCCTTCTTTACTCCCCTCCACCTCCACTATCCTTTTCCCCTCCACTATCAGCAACTCTTCTTGGCTTCAGTTATTTAATTTTATTGTTATGCATGTGTTTCCACAGCTGTTGTTGGTGGTGTCTGTTGATGCTGCTCATGTTGTTTTTTATGATACTGTCGTGAGTGTTGCTTATGTTGCATATGGGACGTTGTTGCTTCTGTTGGTGCTCTTCTTGCTGCTGTTGCTGCTCCTGTTGCTGTTCCTGTTGGTGCTGCTTCTGTTCGTGTTTTAGTGTTTCTGTTTGTGTTGATGCTATTATATATACTGTTGCTTATGTTTCGATTCTGATGTTTTAATAATAATAATAATAATAATATTAATAATAATACATTGCGTTTCCTGTGACTTGCTTATTACCTTCGAGGATGGTTCATATATGTAGTGCGGAAATGTGTCTGCCTAGGCTGGCAGACTTCAGTAGTGTCAGCCTGAGCTGACAGACTTCAGTAGTGACAACAATGAGGATATCGTCCAGTACACTATTAAAGGTTCATCATCTACGACAGCATCACAGGATACCTTCCAGTACAGCTGCACTTGACAATTATCATGTCTCAGGATGACCTCTCCCACACACAACAGAAGCAGAATTTCCATGAAGACATCTCCATCAACACAGAGAGGGGCAATAAAAAATTGTATATAGGAGAGAAAAGTAGAAGGTGGGAGAAAAATTGAGACTACGTTATGTATCTAAGAATACATATAATTGGAGTATACCTGTTGAAGGTTTCGAAGGGGTCAACGCCCTCGCTGCCTGGTCAGTGAGCAGGCCTCGTGATGGACCAGGGTCTGATCAACCAGGCTGTTGCTGCTGGCCCCACGTAAACCGACGTACGAACCACAGCCCGGCTGGTCAGGTATTGACTTTAGGTGTCTGTCGAGCGCCTTCTTGAAGACAGCCAGGGGTCTATTGGTAATCCCCCTTATGTATGCTGGGAGGCAGTTGAACAGTATTGGGCCTCTGACAATTCTTGTGTTGTCTCTTAATGTACTCGTGGCGCCCCTGCTTTTCATTGGAAAATGTGCATCTCCTGCCGAGTCTTTTGCTTTTGTAGGGAGTAATTTTCGTGTGCAAATTTGGTACTAATCCCTCCAGGATTTTCGAAGTGTATATTATCATATATCTTTCTCGCCTGCGTTCCAAGGAATACAAGTCAAGGAACTATAGATCGATATTTCAAATGTAATTATATTTTATTAATAAAATTATTATTATTATTATTTACATGCACTAGCCTGGCGACAGCCAGCCACATCATCTTAAAAATATCCAGTTCACTTGTGTTAAGTAAATAGTGGAGGGAAGGATTCTAATCCTAGATGAAGAGGATGTAGTGGGAAGGGGGTGATTTTGGGAGGGGTGGATGAAAGGGGGGCGGGAAGGGAAAAGGGAGGGGCGTCGCCGGATGTGACTCCCCGGCCACAAACATTCACAAGGTTTTTACGTCTTGCGTCGAGGTCGCCCACCATGTGGTGACGTCATATATCCCTTGTGACGTCACTCATGCGGTGACGTCACTGTAGTGGCGTCAACTCCGCCACTTTCAAAGCTTCTTTAGGATACCTGCAATTTGCATAGAGGTTCAGCAGGATTCGAATACACGTGTGGAGATTGTCATAGCTCCCCAAAACACACACACACACTATATTATATATATATATATATATATATATATATATATATATATATATATATATATATATATATATAATATATATATATATATATATATTATGCGCCATATTTTCAGTTATGTCTTTTGTTAAGAAATCTGTATTGGTTTGATATTTTCACCAGTTTTTTGTGCCTTTTATCGTCTTGGCACTACATCAAGACTTACTCTGCCATCTTAGAGTCTTCATAGAGGACACGAATAAAATAAACTATGCAGGATCACACTCACTTGCGACAAGGATGTTATGCAAGTACACATTGAAGAATCCTTAGGCACCGGTGACTAACTCTCAAGGACTCCTGTTGTTCAGTAAAATTAGATACATTACCAGTATGTTCTTACCCTTTTTCTGTGTGATGGTAACTTTAAAACTAGAGTGGACACACACGAGTGGGAGGAGCTGGGTTTGGTTAGTACCTGAGGTATAAACCTTGGTAATAGATACCTACACGTATTACATATTTATATGTATTACATATTACACGTTTTCTAATACTTATGTCTTAGGTTTGTTTACATAATAACATAAGAAAGAAGGAACACTGCAGCAGACCTACTGGCCCATGCGAGGCAGATCCAAGTCTCCTACCGGCTTAAGCCAATGCCCTAACCTAGTTAGGTCAGGTCACATTCACTTAAGGAAGGAGCACGGCATCTGATCCCGTAGCACAAGCTAGTCAGGTCCAGCTCACACCCACCCGCACCCACTCATGCATTTATCGAACCTATTTTTAAAACTACACAACGTTTTAGCCTCTATAACTGTACTGAGGAGTTTGTTCCACTCATCCACAACTCCATTACCAAACCAGAGCTTTCCTATATCCTTCATGAATCTGAATTTTTCCAACTTGAAACCACTGCTGCGAGTCCTGTCTTGGCTAGATATTTTTAGTACGCTATTTACATCTCCTTCATTTATTCCTGTTTTCCATTTATACACCTCAATCATATCCCCCCTAATTCTACGCCTTTCTAAACCAGTACCTGAGGTACTGAAGCAAATTCTTGCTTAATTTTGCATACCTAGCCCATGGCCGGGCTCCGAGAGTAGTAAGACTCTCGAAACTCATCTGAGGTAAATATTTGGATGTGAGTGGGTGGTTTTGATAAGGACTTGTCATGTCTGGGCCAGTAAGTCTGCTCAGTGTTCCTCCAATCTTATGTTGCACACTGGGAACAAGATGTTGCTGTGTTTCTCCTCTCGTATTTTATCACACTGGATAAATAATATACAGAGAAGCAAGAATGTAAGGATGAAGGTTCCCGGGAAGGACTAGTAGTAGTTTGATGAGGATACAATACTGTCAGCGTCAGCACCTGGGTGGGGATGCACGTCCGTCAACACCGAGGTAAGGATATACATCCGTCAGCACCTGGGTGGTGTTACACTCCAAGTATTGTAACCACTATTTCCTTCTTTTTAGAGCATAACTTTGGTCAGAGAGGTTAGGGTAATAATAGTGATCCTCCGGAATGCCTAATTTTAATTAAGTATATTCATAATACAACAAAAGCCAGAAATAATATACGAATTATCGTATATAAGTTAAGAACGCATGTTCTATATTATCCAAAATATATATAAGGCTTTCATAACAGATGATTAGGAGGAGATCCTAGATATAACATATATGTATATAGAGATTACTTTAATGTATGAAGTCTTGTTTCCCAATTGGAAGCAGCCAACGAGAACACTCCTGCTCGTCTCTGGTAACTGGCCAAGGTTTATAATCCGGCCTGGACATATTCTGTTTTATTCTGACTGCTTCCAATTGGGAAACAAGACTTCATACATTAAAGTAATCTCTATATACATATATGTTATATCTAGGATCTCCTCCTAATCATCTGTTATGAAAGCCTTATATATATTTTGGATAATATAGAACATGCGTTCTTAACTTATATACGATAATTCGTATATTATTTCTGGCTTTTGTTGTATTATGAATATACTTAATTAAAATTAGGCATTCCGGAGGATCACTATTATTACCCTAACCTCTCTGACCAAAGTTATGCTCTAAAAAGAAGGAAATAGTGGTTACAATACTTGGAGTGTAACAAGTGGGGATACACATCCGTCAACACAGAGGTAAGGATATACATCCGTCAGCACCTGGGTGGGGATACACATCCGTCAGCACCTGGGTGGGGATACACATCCGTCAGCACCTGGGTGGGGATCACATCCGTCAGCACCTGGGTGGGGATACACATCCGTCAGCACCTGGGTGGGGATACACATCCGTCAGCACCTGGGTGGGGATACACATCCGTCAGCACCTGGGTGGGGATACACATCCGTCAGCACCTGGGAGTGGGGGAGTACACATCCGTCAGCACCTGGGTGGGGATACACATCCGTCAGCACCTGGGTGGGGATACACATCCGTCAGCACCTGGGTGGGGATACACATCCGTCAGCACCTGGGTGGGGATACACATCCGTCAGCACCTGGGTGGGGATACACATCCGTCAGCACCTGGGTGGGGATACACATCCGTCAGCACCTGGGTGGGGATACACATCCGTCAGCACCTGGGTGGGATACACATCCGTCAGCACCTGGGTGGGGATACACATCCGTCAGCACCTGGGTGGGGATACACATCCGTCAGCACCTGGGTGGGGATACACATCCGTCAGCACCTGGGTGGGGATACACATCCGTCAGCACTTGGGTGGGGATACACATCCGTCAGCACTTGGGTGGGGATACACATCCGTCAGCACCTGGGTGGGGATACACATCCGTCAGCACCTGGGTGGGGATACACATCCGTCAGCACCTGGGTGGGGATACACATCCGTCAGCACCTGGGTGGGGATACACATCCGTCAGCACCTGGGTGGGGATACACATCCGTCAGCACCTGGGTGGGGATACACATCCGTCAGCACCTGGGTGGGGATACACATCCGTCAGCACCTGGGTGGGGATACACATCCGTCAGCACCTGGGTGGGGATACACATCCGTCAGCACCTG
>NC_069447.1:28669761-28677261 GCF_026875155.1 Cherax quadricarinatus | reverse complement strand
AAGGCTCAGAGTGAGGTGAATACTAGTGAGGTACCATTTCGATGTTCACTAGTGGTAGTAGTAGTAGTAGTAGTAGTGGTAGTGACAAAAGTAATACAATATGGTAGAGCAATTAATTCGTACATGAGTAAAAGGATATAAAAGCTATTACTTGGGTAACATAAAAATAGGTTGGACAAATATAAACTGGAATGAGGCAGGTCATTCCAGTAATAGAGTTGTGGATGAGTGGAACAAACTCCCGAGTACAGTTATAGAGGCCAGAACGTTGTGTAGCTTTAAAAATAAGTTGGATAAATACATGAGTGGATGTGGGTGGGTGTGAGTTGGACCTGATAGCTTGTGCTACCAGGTCGGTTGCCGTGTTCCTCCCTTAAGTCAATGTGACCTGACCTGACTAGGTTGGGTGCATTGGCTTAAGCCGGTAGGAGACTTGGACCTGTTGTGATGAATGGTTTGAAAAACCGACAAATTGAAGATTGAGACACTTATGCAGCATATGGAAATCTTTATTCAGGAAACGTTTCGCCACACAGTGGCTTCATCAGTCCAATACAAAGAGGAAGGCGTAAGGAGAGGAGGAGAATGAGGTAATCAGTCCCTCAACCTGGAGTCGATGTGTTCAGTCCATCAATCTTGTAGAATGTACAGCATAGGAACGAACGAACGAACGAAAGTTCAGGTAAGATCCCAAATGGGATGAGCGGGGAAGACGGGACAGACGAAGAATAGTGCTGGAGAGGAGTGTTCTTAGTCGTAGAAATAGAGCCAGGGCTTAACCCAGCAGCAAAGGCGATCGTGGGACAGATATTGAAAAGAGAAATTCCGGTTCTTCTGTTGGGACTCCGGTGGGGTGAGCTGGGAGTAAGGGACTTGCGACGTTTAGAGCTAGAGAGGAGTGCAGAACTGAGTCATGTCTTAACCCAAAAAAGCTAAGGCGAACGTGGGTCAGAGAATGGTACCTGTCTTAGAAGGTACCTGTCAGCGGATCCAAGGTTATTTGTAAGTAGGGTTAGGAGCAGGATCATGCAAGGAGTAGAAAAGGTTGTGTTGGTTTGTGGGTCTGCGAATGTCTTCGTCAAGGAGAGAGGTCCAGTAGTCATGTCGTGTCTCAAGTTTGTCTATCTGTCTGTCACTGAGCCTCTTCCAGTACAGATTCAGCGCAGGGACGTCTAACTGGGCATGGAGAGACTCGCTTGTGGCGAAGTCCTCCCATCTGACATCAAGCACCCAGCGCAGCGCCTTGTTCTGGACACGCTGCAGTTTAAGTAAGTTTGTTTTTGCTGCAAGAGAGAGGGCTAGAGGAGAGTAAGTTATCAGAGGACGTATTAGGGATTTGTAGGGGTGTAGTTTGGTGCGTTGAGAGGCATGTTTCAGCTTGTAGAGGCCCGCAAGGGCCTTACTAGCAATTGCATGCCTTGAGTGAATGTGTCCGTGTAAACGAAGAAGGTAGTCAAGATTAACGCCAAGGACAGTGACAGATTGTGTGATAGGGAAGTAAGTGCGGGTGTCAGCTGTTCTGAGTTCGACAGGTAATGGAGGATCACGTTTCCTGTAGTTAAAATACGTAATGCTGGATTTTGCTGCATTGGTTTTGATCCTCCATTTTTGTTCCCAGATGGCTATCCTGTCAACCTCATTTTGTGTTTTTGTGTGTGAGTGTATCTATATTGGCATGAGTGATAAGTTGTGTAATGTCGTCTGCATAGGCTAGTGTGATGGAGTTGTGGTATATAGGTGTTGGAATGTCGTTAGTGTATAAAATGTAGAGGGTAGGGGAAAGGACAGATCCCTGGGGTACTCCAGCATTTAGTGTGAAGTAGTCAGAGTAACAGCCTTGGAATTTGATTCTCATGGTACGGCCGTCTAGGAAGTTGCAGAGGAGTTTACGAGTATTGAGAGGCAGGTTGAAGTTAGTGCAGAGTTTGTACTTGAGCCCCTCGTGCCACACAGTGTCAAAAGCTTTTTCAACGTCTTTTGCAACCAGGGCTGTCCTGTTTCTTTGTTTTGTGTTTATGTGGATGTAGTTGAGAATGATGTTAATGGCATCCTGTGTGGATCTGTGTGTTCTGAAGCCAAACTGGCCATCTGAAAGTAGAGAATTATGTTCCAGGTATCTGCGAAGGCGATGATTTATACAAACTCTCTTTTGCCTATTTGTCAGCCATGCCTCTACCCAGGAAAAATATTCTCCTATTCCGGAGAACTTTGATGACACACGACGTGTATGGATGTGACGTTTGTACATAAATGGTATACAATACTGACAAGATGGACTTCAGTAAGGCTTTTGACAGGGTCCCACATCAGAGACTATTGAGGAAAATTAAAGCACATAGGAGGAGGAGAAATAGGAGGAGAAATTTTTTCCTGGATAGAGGCATGGTTGACAAATAGGCAGCAGAGAGTTTTCATAAATGGGGAGAAATCAGAGTGGGGAAGCGTCACGAGCGGTGTTCCACAGGGGTCGGTGTTGGGCCCCCTGCTGTTCACAATCTACATAAACGACATAGATGAGGGCATAAAGAGCGACATCGGCAAGTTTGCCGATGACACCAAAATAGGCCGTCGAATTCATTCTGACGAGGACATTCGAGCACTCCAGGAAGATTTGAATAGACTGATGCAGTGGTCGGAGAAGTGGCAGATGCAGTTTAATATAGACAAATGCAAAGTTCTAAATGTTGGACATGACAATAACCATGCCACATATAAACTAAATAATGTAGATCTTAATATTACGGATTGCGAAAAAGATTTAGGAGTTCTGGTTAGCAGTAATCTGAAACCAAGACAACAGTGCATAAGTGTTCGCAATAAAGCTAATAGAATCCTTGGCTTCATATCAAGAAGCATAAATAGTAGGAATCCTCAGGTTGTTCTTCAACTCTATACATCCTTGGTTAGGCCTCATTTAGATTATGCTGCACAGTTTTGGTCACCGTATTACAGAATGGATATAAATGTTCTGGAAAATGTACAAAGGAGGATGACAAAGTTGATCCCATGTATCAGAAACCTTCCCTATGAGGATAGACTAAGGGCCCTGAATCTGCACTCTCTAGAAAGACGTAGAATTAGGGGGGATATGATTGAGGTGTATAATTGGAAGACAGGAATAAATAAAGGGGATGTAAATAGTGTGCTGAAAATATCTAGCCTAGACAGGACTCGCAGCAATGGTTTTAAGTTGGAAAAATTCAGATTCAGGAAGGATATAGGAAAGTACTGGTTTGGTAATAGAGTTGTGGATGAGTGGAACAAACTCCCGAGTACAGTTATAGAGGCCAGAAACGTTGTGTAGCTTTAAAAATAAGTTGGATAAATACATGAG
Organism: Cherax quadricarinatus; assembly: GCF_026875155.1. NCBI lineage: Eukaryota > Metazoa > Arthropoda > Malacostraca > Decapoda > Parastacidae > Cherax > Cherax quadricarinatus. The sequence continues at coordinate 28,673,927 of NC_069447.1, read as the reverse complement.
TGGATGTGGGTGGGTGTGAGTTGGACTGATAGCTTGTGCTACCAGGTCGGTTGCCGTGTTCCTCCCTTAAGTCAATGTGACCTGACCTGACTAGGTTGGGTGCATTGGCTTAAGCCGGTAGGAGACTTGGACCTGTTGTGATGAATGGTTTGAAAAACCGACAAATTGAAGATTGAGACACTTATGCAGCATATGGAAATCTTTATTCAGGAAACGTTTCGCCACACAGTGGCTTCATCAGTCCAATACAAAGAGGAAGGCGTAAGGAGAGGAGGAGAATGAGGTAATCAGTCCCTCAACCTGGAGTCGATGTGTTCAGTCCATCAATCTTGTAGAATGTACAGCATAGGGCCGTAGACGTGGCTTATATACTGTAGTGAGGTGACGTGAAGCAGATGGAGGCGGGGTCATAGTGGTACCATCCACTAGTCGAAGTAGGTCTTCGTCCAAAGGTTGAACAAGTGTTGAAGAATTCTTTGTAACAAGATCCCATGATGCTGCAGTGTCCGACAGTTGTGATGAATGGTTTGAAAAACCGACAAATTGAAGAATGGTTTTTCAAACCATTCATCACAACTGTCGGACACTGCAGCATCATGGGATCTTGTTACAAAGAATTCTTCAACACTTGTTCAACCTTTGGACGAAGACCTACTTCGACTAGTGGATGGTACCACTATGACCCCGCCTCCATCTGCTTCACGTCACCTCACTACAGTATATAAGCCACGTCTACGGCCCTATGCTGTACATTCTACAAGATTGATGGACTGAACACATCGACTCCAGGTTGAGGGACTGATTACCTCATTCTCCTCCTCTCCTTACGCCTTCCTCTTTGTATTGGACTGATGAAGCCACTGTGTGGCGAAACGTTTCCTGAATAAAGATTTCCATATGCTGCATAAGTGTCTCAATCTTCAGACTTGGACCTGCCTCACATGGGCCAGTAGGCCTTCTGCAGTGTTCCTTCGTTCTTATGTTATGTTCTTATGAAAATTAAGACACGTGTGCAACATCTGGGTATATTTATTGTAGGCGTTTCCCCATCCAGTAGCTTTTTCAATACAAATTCTAGGACATGATTGGAAGACAGTAGAACTATATACAAGACGTGAGGTAATCAGTCCCTCAACCTTGAAGGTGGTGTGAAGAGCACCGTAGTCGTGAAGACTGATAAAGTCACTGGATGACGAAACGTCACAAGCACTTGTGTTGTATGAGGAGTGTTGGATGTTCCAGTGTAAACACCTTCACTCTATCACTGAATAAGATAACGTACTCTAGTTTTCAGCAACACTGTGCTATTTATGTTTACTTTTATACTGTGTCACTGTGTGTGTGTGTGTGTGTGTGTGTGTGTGTGTGTGTGTGTGTGTGTGTGTGTGTGTGTGTGTGTGTGTTGTGTTTGTGTGTGTGTGTGTGTATGCGTGCGTGTGTGTGTGTGTGTGTTGTGTGTGTGTGTGTGTGTGTGTGTGTGTGTGTGTGTTGTGTGTGTGCGTGCGTGTGTGTACTCACCTAGTTGCGGTTGCAGGGGTCGATTCACAGCTCCTTGTCTCGCCTCTACATTGGTTGCTACGAGGTCACTCTTCCTACTCCACGAGCTTTATCATACCTCTTCTTAAATCTATGTATGGATCCTGCCTCCACTACATCACTTCCCAGACTATTCTACTTCCTGACAACTCTGTGACTGAAGAAATACTTCCTAACATCCCTATGATTCATCTGAGTCTTCAGCTTCCAACTGTGACCCCTTGTTGCTGTGTCCCATTTCTGGAACATCCTGTCTCTGTCCACCTTGTCGATTCCTCTCAGTATTTTATACGTCGTTATTATATCCCCCCTATCTCTCCTGTCCTTCAGTGTCGTCAGGTCGATTGCCCTTAACCTCTCCTCGTAGGACATGCCCCCCAGTTCCGGGACTAGTCCTGTTACAAACCTTTCCACTTTCTCTAGTTTCCTTACTTGCTTGGCTAGGTGTTTTGTCCAGTGTTCTTTCTGGACTGTATTTTGTGTAACGTGGAAAATGTATTTTCAGTATGTCCCTGTTGTTTCTATTCCTGTTGCTTCTCCCCTTATTTCTTCTCCCCCCTGTTCCTTCTCTCCCTGTTGCTTCCCACCCCCCCGTTGCCTCTCTACCTGTTGTTGTTGCTGATACAATATTCTTTACTTTCTCACATCCTTCTCTCTCTCTCTCTCTCTCTCTCTCTCTCTCTCTCTCAAGACATTTCCAGTGCCTTCACTCCTTCATAATTCAGTGTATTAACTCTGACACCTTGTACATCTGGCTCTTGATCCTGTTGATGCTGCTGCTGTTGATGCTGTTGCGAGTACTGCTGTTGGTCCTGTTGTTGGGCATTAAAATGATATAAAATACCGACAGGTTGTTAGGTAAGACACATATGCAACAGTTAGGTATCTTTATTATGAAACGTTTCGCCTACACAGTAGGCTTCTTCAGTCAAGTACAGAAAAGTTGATAGAAGCAGAAGATACTTGAAGACGATGTAATCAGTCCATCACCCTTAAAGTTTTGAGGTGGTCAGTCCCTCAGTCTGGAGAAGAGCATTGTTCCATAGTATGAAACAATATGGAGATGAAGTGACAGAATGGAGCTTTTTATAGCGCCAAGAGGTGAGACGTAGGCCACTAGGAGAGGTAAGAACTCAGATGTTGAAAGGTCAGGTCCCTCTCAAATCCAGCCGCTCTTACTAGTGGAAGTTGTCGAAGTTGATTGCAGGTCTGTACCAAGATACCCTGTACAGACCGGCAATCAACTTCGACAACTTCCACTAGTAAGAGCGGCTGGATTTGAGAGGGACCTGACCTTTCAACATCTGAGTTCTTACCTCTCCTAGTGGCCTACGTCTCACCTCTTGGCGCTATAAAAAGCTCCATTCTGTCACTTCATCTCCATATTGTTTCATACTATGGAACAATGCTCTTCTCCAGACTGAGGGACTGACCACCTCAAAACTTTAAGGGTGATGGACTGATTACATCGTCTTCAAGTATCTTCTGCTTCTATCAACTTTTCTGTACTTGACTGAAGAAGCCTACTGTGTAGGCGAAACGTTTCATAATAAAGATACCTAACTGTTGCATATGTGTCTTACCTAACAACCTGTTGTTGGGGCTGCAGCTGCTCCTGCTGATTATTTTGCTCGTGTTGTTGTTGGGACTGCTGTTTGATGCGTTATTGATGGTGGGACAGCTGGTGCTGTACCACCTGTTATCTGAAGCTTCCCTCCCTACTGTGCGCTGGTAAATGATAAGTGTTCAGCAACAGCAGTAACCACAACTGCATCGAAAGCAGCAACAACAGTTGTAACAAACAACAGCTACACCACCACTAACAATTGTACAACAACTGTAAAATAGAGCAGCAGTAATCTGCAACAACAGCGAACAGCACCACCACCACCAACCACCACCACCATCACCACCACTACCACCACCACTACTAACAACAACCACCACCACTACTACTAACAACAACCTCCACCACCACTACTAACCACAACCATCACCACTACCAACAACAACAACAACAACAACAACAACAGCAACAACACAGCAACAACAACAGCAACAACAACAACAACAACAACAGCAACAACAACAGCCGCAGCCGCCGCCGCCGCCACTGCCGCCGCCACTGCCGCCACTACCGCCACCGCCACCACCACCGCCACCGCCACCACCACCGCCACCGCCACCACCATCACCACCACCACCACCACCACCACCACCACCACCACCACCACCACCACCACCACCACCACCACCACCACCACCAGAGACAGCATGTTGGAGTAATCACAAATGGAGAAGCTGAAGAAATTGGATCAGCAGAAGCAACAACAGCAGCAGCAGCTGTAGTAAGACCGCAGTCGCACACCCCCCACACTCCCCTCCCATCCCAACCTTGTACACATCTACACACCTCCATCTATAATAATATTAATCTTTCCCTTACAAACTAATTTTTTAAAGGTGATAAACCCATTCAGAAAATATAGTCCAGGTCTGTTAGGTTTCGTGTCAGTTACTGAATCCTGCTCCCATCCTTGTAGAAAACATGGCGTAAAATACTTGTTATGGGGTTCAGTGAGGGAAGCGATGGTAACAAGAAAACTGTTTTGGAGACGTTATATTGGTAA
>NC_069447.1:28636794-28666794 GCF_026875155.1 Cherax quadricarinatus | reverse complement strand
GGTGCACAATAAACTAGCAGCTACTCTCCACAGGATGGATATGGGGCTCACAATAAACTAGCAACTACTCTCCACAGGATGGATATGGGACACACAATAAACTAGCCACTTTGGTGGTAAAATCGAAAAAATCCTTAGTAAAACACAGTCTACGGTATAGGAATGTATTCTACTATTGTTATAGACAAGTAGGTTAGTACAGCTGTGGGAGTACATGCCCCTCGCCAGCTGGCAGCGGATACACGCGTCAATGACTGCTGTTGCAAGCAAGTCGACTGTTTTTCTAACTTTTTCCTCACAATTTGACATGCGTGTTGCTCGTTCCGCCAGCTCTTAATTATCGTTTTTATCCTTTTTGTGTGTGTGTGTAAGGCAAAGCAGAAGTGGTGAGTAATACTGCAGGATTCACTCCTCTCTCTCTTCCCTTACTGAGAGAGATTAATGAATACAAATAAGTATTTTTCTCTGAATTTCCACGTGAGCGACTTCGAGAGTTGAATTCTGGTGGGTAAGTCTGAGGTCAGGCATTCCTGGTAAGCTGGTCATTCATCCAGAATACTTGCGGGCTGCACCTTCACTAAGTATCACAGTCTGGCTGATCAGTACTCCTTGTTTTACTTGTCCAGATCCCTCATCAAGACTTGCACCTTTGTTCATCTCTGATTATTCACTTGTCTCGATCCTTCTTGAAGACTTTGTTCACGTCTGATCACTTGCTTGTCCTGTAGCTTTGCCCGATGAAGAGAAGACACACATTGGTAAGCTCTGTCAAGTCATGGCTTTATACAGCTCTACAGTACAGAGCAAAAGTTTGTTTCACTGAACTCTTACTTTGCAACGTGTGTTTCCTTTCCCGGTATCAACAGTACGACACTTTGATCCACATCATCTTCGGTTCTTGATACAGGGAATTCTTCAGCACTTGCCTAGCCTATAGGCATGACCTACTTCCACTTGTGGATTTCTCCACAGGTGACTCCGCCTCCGACTGCGTCGCCGCACCTATGTGCAATGTATGAGTCACTACTCTACGCTTATGTTTGACTTTTATGAAGATTAATGAACTGAACACATAGATTCCAGGCTGAGGGACTGATTACCTCAAACTTCTTCTCATCTCCCATCGTTCTTCTTTGTAATAATGGTAGAATTACCGACAAAACGTTAGGTAAAAGGTCACAGATGCAACTAGTGTTACATTTTATTTTGGCAACGTTTCGCTCTCCAGGAGCTTTATCAAGCCGTTACCTTAGTTGTATGTTATGCAAGACAGGTATGAAGATTGAGACACTTATGCAGCATATGGGAATCTTTATTCAGGAAACGTTTCGCCACACAGTGGCTTCATCAGTCCAATACAAAGAGGAAGGCGTAAGGAGAGGAGGAGTATGAGGTAATCAGTCCCTCAGCCTGGAGTCGATGTGTTCAGTCCATCAATCTTGTAGAATGTACAGCATAGGGCCGTAGACGTGGCTTATATACTGTAGTGAGGTGACTTGAAGCAGACGGAGGCGGGATCATAGTGGTACCATCCACTAGTCGAAGTAGGTCTTTGTCCAAAGGTTGAACAAGCGTTGAAGAATTCTTTGTAAGAAGATCCCATGATGCTGCAGTGTCTGACAGTTGTGATGAATGGTTTGAAAAAACCGACAAGTTGAAGATTGAGACACTTATGCAGCATATGGGAATCTTTATTCAGGAAACGTTTCGCCACACATTGGCTTCATCAGTCCAATACAAAGAGGAAGGCGTAAGTATATAAGCCACGTCTACGGCCCTATGCTGTACATTCTACAAGATTGATGGACTGAACACATCGACTCCAGGCTGAGGGACTGATTACCTCATACTCCTCCTCTCCTTACGCCTTCCTCTTTGTATTGGACTGATGAAGCCACTGTGTGGCGAAACGTTTCCTGAATAAAGATTCCCATATGCTGCATAAGTGTCTCAATCTTCAACTTGTCGGTTTTTCAAACCATTCATCACAAGACAGGTATACAATACCGACGAGATGAAAGTTAAGACACTTGTGCAACATCTGGTTATCTTTATTGTAGACGTTTCGCCATCCAGTGGCTTTATCAATACAAATTCTTGGACATAATTAGAAAACAGAAGAACTATATACAAAAGATGAGATAATCAGTCCCTCAGCCTTGGAGGTGGTGTTTACAACACCGTGATTGTAGACATTCTGAAAGAATCACGGTGTTGTAAACACCACCTCCAAGGCTGAGGGACTGATTACCTCATCTTTTGTATATAGTTCTTCTGTTTTCTAATTATGTCCAAGAATCTGTATTGATAAAGCCACTGGATGGCGAAACGTCTACAATAAAGATAACCAGATGTTGCACAAGTGTCTTAACTTTCACCTTAGTTGTATCAGTGTCCTTGTAGTTAACGCTCTTTGTTGAAGATTGAGACACTTATGCAGCATATGGAAATCTTTATTCAGGAAACGTTTCGCCACACAGTGGCTTCATCAGTCCAATACAAAGAGGAAGGCGTAAGGAGAGGAGGAGAATGAGGTAATCAGTCCCTCAACCTGGAGTCGATGTGTTCAGTCCATCAATCTTGTAGAATGTACAGCATAGGGCCGTAGACGTGGCTTATATACTGTAGTGAGGTGACGTAAAGCATATGGAGGCGGGGTCATAGTGGTACCATCCACTAGTCGAAGTAGGTCTTCGTCCAAAGAATTCTTCAACACTTGTTCAACCTTTGGACGAAGACCTACTTCGACTAGTGGATGGTACCACTATGATTCCGCCTCCGTCTGCTTCAAGTCACCTCACTACAGTATATAAGCCACGTCTACGGCCCTATGCTGTACATTCTACAAGATTGATGGACTGAACACATCGACTCCAGGTTGAGGGACTGATTACCTCATTCTCCTCCTCTCCTTACGCCTTCCTCTTTGTATTGGACTGATGAAGCCACTGTGTGGCGAAACGTTTCCTGAATAAAGATTTACATATGCTGCATAAGTGTCTCAATCTTCAACTTGTCGGTTTTTCAAACCATTCATCATAACGCTCTTTGTATTGAACATTAAAATGGTATAAAATACCGACATGAATGATATACATGAATGGTATACAATACCAACAAGATGAAAATTAGACACATGTGCAGCATCAAGAGTACCACCGGTACTCTTCACCAACTCCAAGGTTGAACATTAAAATGGTATAAAATACCGACAGGTTGTTAGGTAAGACACATATGTAACAGTTAGGTATCTTTGTGATGAATGGTTTGAAAAACCGACAAGTTGAAGATTGAGACACTTATGCAGCATATGGGAATCTTTATTCAGGAAACGTTTCGCCACACAGTGGCTTTATCAGTCCAATACAAAGAGGAAGGCGTAAGGAGAGGAGGAGTATGAGGTAATCAGTCCCTCAGCCTGGAGTCGATGTGTTCAATCCATCAATCTTGTAGAATGTATCAGTCCATCACCCTTGAAGTTTTGAGGTGGTCAGTCCCTCAGTCTGGAGAAGAGCATTGTTCCATAGTTTGAAACAATATTGTTTCATACTATGGAACAATGCTCTTCTCCAGACTGAGGGACTGACCACCTCAAAACTTTAAGGGTGATGGACTGATTACATCGTCTTCAAGTATCTTCTGCTTCTATCAACTTTTCTGTACTCGACTTAAGAAGCCTACTGTGTAGGCGAAACGTTTCGAAATAAAGATACCTAACTGTTGATGAGAGTAAGACACATGTGCAACATCTGGGTATCTTTATTGTAGACGTTTCGCCATCCAGTGGCTTTATCAATACAAATTCTAGGACATAACTTGAAGACAGTAGAACTATGTACAGAAGATGAGGTAATCAGTCCCTCAAACTAGGAGTAGGTGCGAACAGCACCATAGTCGTGGAGATTCTGAAGCAGAAGAAAGAATCCTGGCGCTTATATAGTAACGTCAGGTGTAGCAGACGAGGGCATATTCACTGGTAGGCGGGATTCTCCAGTGGAAGTAGGTCCTTCCCAAAGAGATGGGTTAGTTGTAGAAGTAGTTGTCGTAGTCGTGAAGGTTATGTACATGTCCTCAGAATTAAGATTCCATGTTGCATGTGTCTTACCTAACAACTCCAAGGTTGAGGGACTGATTACCTCATCCAGTTATGTCATTGAATTTGTATTGGTATAGCCACTGATTGGCGAAACGTCTACAATAAAAAATACCCAGATGTTGCGCATGTGTCTGAATTTTCTCTCTACTTGACTGATAGTCACTGGCAGGCGAAACGTTTCCAAAGTAATGATATCCAAACGTTGCACGTGTCTCTCATTAACTCTGATGCAATTTTGGCGACACCTGGAGGCAGACGGTTCAAGAGTGGCGGACCTGTGTTGACACTGTTCTACTATTATGTTTATACGTTTATTTTACACTTCATCCCGTATCTCTCTGACTCCAGTATATTGCTGTTTTAGTATGAACATTAGCAGTCCTGGCCTTCAAGCACTTCCCATTTATAAGAACATAAGAAAGAAGGAACACTGCAACAGGCCTACTGACCCATGCGGAGCAGGTCCATGTGCCTTCCCCCCCCCCCCCCCCCCCCGGGTTAACCCAATGACCCTTTCCCCCGGATTAGCCTAATGACCCACCCACTCTGGTCACCTCCACTCAAGGAGCACGGCACCAGACCCAGCAGCACAAGCAAGTCAGGTCCAACTCACACCCATCCACACCCACTCATGCAATTATCTAACCTATTTTTAAAACTACACAACGTTTTAGCCTGAATAACTATACTCGGGAGTTTGTTCCACTCATCCACAACTCTGTTACCAAACCAGTGCTTTCCTATATTCTTCCTGAATCTGAATTTTTCCAACTTGAAACCGTTGCTGCGAGTCCTGTCTTGGCTGGAAATTTTCAGCACACTATTTACATCCCCTTTATTAATTCCTGTTTTCCATTTATACACCTCGATCATATCCCCCCTAATTCTACGTCTTTCGAGAGAGTGCAGATTCAGGGCTCTCAGTCTATCCTCATAGGGAAGATTTCTGATACATGAGATCATCTTTGTCATCCTCCTCTGTACGTTTTCCAGAGCATTTATATTCATTCTGTTGATAAATTAGACACATATGCAACTCTTGGGTATCTTTATTGAGGAAACGTTTCGCCACACAGTGGCTTCATCAGTCCATACGAAGGAGAAACTTGAAGAACAGGAGGAGAATGAGGTAATCAGTCCCTCAACCTTGAGTCGATGTGTTCAGTCCATCAATCTTGAATAGATTGATGGACTGAACGCATCGACTCAAGGTTGAGGGACTGATTACCTCATTCTCCTCCTGTTCTTCAAGTTTCTCCTTCGTATGGACTGATGAAGCCACTGTGTGGCGAACGTTTCCTCAATAAAGATACCCAAGAGTTGCATATGTGTCTAGAACTAAGAACATAAGAACGAAGGAACACTGCAGAAGGCCTACGGCCCATGCGAGGCAGGTCCAAGTCTCCTACCGGCTTAAGCCAATGCACCCAACCTAGTCAGGTCAGGTCACATTGACTTAAGGGAGGAACACGGCAACCGACCTGGTAGCACAAGCTATCAGGTCCAGTTCCAACACCCACCCCCTCCACTCATGTATTTATCCAACCTATTTTTAAAGCTACACAACGTTCTGGCCTCTATAACTGTACTCGGGAGTTTGTTCCACTCATCCACAACTCTATTAACCCAAACCAGTACTTTCCTATATCCTTCCTGAATTTTGAATTTTTCCAACTTAAAAACCCTTGCTGCGAGTTCCCGCTAGGCTAGATAATTTTCAGCACACTATTTACATCCCCTTTATTTTATTCCTGTCTTCCATTTATACACCTCAATCCCTATCCCCCCTAATTTTTACGTTCCCTTTCTAGAGAGTGAAGATTCAGGGCCCTTAGTCTATCCTCATAGGGAAGGTTTCTGATACATGGGATCAACTTTGTCATCCTCCTTTGTACATTTTCCAGAGAATTTATATCCATTCTGCAAAAACGTTAGTTAATAGTTTTAATATGTTTATTATGCCCCCCATACCCATCCAGTGACCAAAACTGTGGGAGCATAATCTAAATGAGGCTAACCAAAGGGTGTATAGAGTTGAAGAACAACCTGAGGACTCCTATTATTTATGCTTCTTGATATGAAGCCAAGGATTCTATTAGCTTTATATGCACTGTTGTCTTGGTTTCAGATTACTGCTAACCAGAACTCCTAAATCTTTTTCGCAATCCGTAATATTAAGATCTACATTATTTAGTTTATATGTGGCATGGTTATTGTTCTGTCCAACATTTAGAACTTTGCATTTGTCTATATTAAACTTCATCTGCCACTTCTCCGACCACTGCATCAGTCTATTCAAATCTTCCTGGAGTGCTCGAATGTCCTCGTCAGAATGAATTCGAGGGCCCTATTTTGGTGTCATCGGCAAACTTGCCGATGTCGCTCTTTATGCCCTCATCTATGTCGTTTATGTAGATTGTTGAACAGCAGGGGGCCCAACACTGACCCTGTGGAACACCGCTCGTGACCTTCCCACTCTGATTTTCCCCATTTATGCAAAACTCTTGCTGCCTATTTGTCAACCATGCCTCTTTTCCAGGAAAAATTTCTCCCCCTATTCCATGTGCTTTAATTTTCCTCATAGTTCCCCTGATGTGGGGCCCTGTCAAAAGCCTTACTGAAGTCCATATACACAATATCATATTCATTACCATGATCTACCTCCTCAAATAAACCCTTTGTGAAAAAAATTAATAAATTCGTAAGGCATGAACGCCCCTTTGTAAAACCATGCTGAGATTCGTTGATTAATTTATGCTTTTCAAGGTGGCTACGAACTGCCACGAACTGCCGTATTACACCCTGGGTATGACTTCCAGCAGGACTGATTATATGGTGCCCCGTGGCCTGTATGGTGGCCCATGGCCTGCACGGTGCCCCGTGGCCTGTATGGTGGCCCATGGCCTGTACGGTGCCCCGTGGCCTGTACGGTGCCCCATGGCCTGTATGGTGCTCCGTGGCCTGTACGGTGCCCCATTGCCTGTACGGTGCCCCATGGCCTGTACGGTGCCCCGTGGCCTGTACGGTGCCCCGTGGCCTGTACGGTGCCCCGTGGCCTGTACGGTGCCCGTGGCCTGTACGGTGCTCCGTGGCCTGTACGGTGCCCCGTGGCCTGTACGGTGCCCCGTGGCCTGTACGGTGCTCCGTGGCCTGTACGGTGCCCCGTGGCCTGTACGGTGCCCCGTGGCCTGTACGGTGCTCCGTGGCCTGTACGGTGCCCCATGGCCTGTACGGTGCTCCGTGGCCTGTACGGTTCTCTGAACCATTCATCTACAAAATATTCATTCTGTAATGAGGTGACCAGAACTGAGCAGCATAGTCTAAATGAGGCCTAACCAAGGATATATAGAGTTGAAAAACAACCTGAGGACTTCTATTATTTATACTTTTAGATATGAAGCCAAGAATTCTGTTGGCTTTATTGCGAACACTAATGCACTGTTGTCTTGGTTTTTGATTACTGCTAACCAGAACTCCTAAATCCTTTTCGCAATCAGTAGTATTAAGATCTACATTATTTAGTTTATATGTGGCATGGTTATTTACCTGTCCAACATTTAGAACTTTGCATTTGTCAATATTAAACTGCATCTGTCACTTCTTCGACCATTACATCAGTCTATTCAAATCATCCTGGAGTGCTCTAGTGTCCTTATTAGAATGAATTGGACGGCGTATTTTAGTGTCATCAGCAAATTTGCTTATGTCGCTATTTATTCCCTCATCTATGTCGTTTATGTAAATTGTGAACAACAACGGGCCCAACACTGACCCCTGAGGAATACCGCTTGTGACGTGCTCCCATTCTGATTTCTCCCCATTTATACAAACTCTCTTTTGCCTATTTGTCAGCCATGCCTCTACCCAGGAAAAATATTCTCCTATTCCGGAGAACTTTGATGACACACGACGTGTATGGATGTGACGTTTGTACATAAATGGTATACAATACTGACAAGGTGGACTTCAGTAAGGCTTTTGACAGGGTCCCACATCAGAGACTATTGAGGAAAATTAAAGCACATAGGAGGAGGAGAAATAGGAGGAGAAATTTTTTCCTGGATAGAGGCATGGTTGACAAATAGGCAGCAGAGAGTTTTCATAAATGGGGAGAAATCAGAGTGGGGAAGCGTCACGAGCGGTGTTCCACAGGGGTCGGTGTTGGGCCCCCTGCTGTTCACAATCTACATAAACGACATAGATGAGGGCATAAAGAGCGACATCGGCAAATTTGCCGATGACACCAAAATAGGCCGTCGAATTCATTCTGACGAGGACATTCGAGCACTCCAGGAAGATTTGAATAGACTGATGCAGTGGTCGGAGAAGTGGCAGATGCAGTTTAATATAGACAAATGCAAAGTTCTAAATGTTGGACAGAACAATAACCATGCCACATATAAACTAAATAATGTAGATCTTAATATTACGGATTGCGAAAAAGATTTAGGAGTTCTGGTTAGCAGTAATCTGAAACCAAGACAACAGTGCATAAGTGTTCGCAATAAAGCTAATAGAATCCTTGGCTTCATATCAAGAAGCATAAATAGTAGGAATCCTCAGGTTGTTCTTCAACTCTATACATCCTTGGTTAGGCCTCATTTAGATTATGCTGCACAGTTTTGGTCACCGTATTACAGAATGGATATAAATGCTCTGGAAAATGTACAAAGGAGGATGACAAAGTTGATCCCATGTATCAGAAACCTTCCCTATGAGGATAGACTAAGGGCCCTGAATCTGCACTATGAACATTAAAATGGTATAGATTGAACATTAAAATGGTATAAAATACACTATCTAGAAAGACGTAGAATTAGGGGGGATATGATTGAGGTGTATAAATGGAAGACAGGAATAAATAAAGGGGATGTAAATAGTGTGCTGAAAATATCTAGCCTAGACAGGACTCGCAGCAATGGTTTTAAGTTGGAAAAATTCAGATTCAGGAAGGATATAGGAAAGTACTGGCTTGGTAATAGAGTTGTGGATGAGTGGAACAAACTCCCGAGTACAGTTATAGAGGCCAGAACGTTGTGTAGCTTTAAAAATAAGTTGGATAAATACATGAGTGGATGTGGGTGGGTGTGAGTTGGACCTGATAGCTTGTGCTACCAGGTCGGTTGCCGTGTTCCTCCCTTAAGTCAATGTGACCTGACCTGACTAGGTTGGGTGCATTGGCTTAAGCCGGTAGGAGACTTGGACCTGCCTCACATGGGCCAGTAGGCCTTCTGCAGTGTTCCTTCGTTCTTATGTTCTTATGTTCTTATGAAAATTAAGACACGTGTGCAACATCTGGGTATCTTTATTGTAGGCGTTTCCCCATCCAGTAGCTTTTTCAATACAAATTCTAGGACATGATTGGAAGACAGTAGAACTATATACAAGACGTGAGGTAATCAGTCCCTCAACCTTGAAGGTGGTGTGAAGAGCACCGTAGTCGTGAAGACTGATAAAGTCACTGGATGACGAAACGTCACAAGCACTTGTGTTGTATGAGGAGTGTTGGATGTTCCAGTGTTAAACACCTTCACTCTATCACTGAATAAGATAACGTACTCTAGTTTTCAGCAACACTGTGCTATTTATGTTTACTTTTATACTGTGTCACTGTGTGTGTGTGTGTGTGTGTTTGTGTGTGTGTGTGTGTTTGTGTGTGTGTGTGTGTGTGTGTGTGTGTGTATGCGTGCGTGTGTGTGTGTGTGTGTGTGTGTGTGTGTGTGTGTGTGTGTGTGTGTGTTGTGGTGTGTGTGCGTGCGTTGTGTGTGCGTGCGTGTGTGTACTCACCTAGTTGCGGTTGCAGGGGTTCGATTCACAGCTCCTTGTTCGCCTCTACATTGGTTGCTACGAGTGTCACTCTCCTACTCCACGAGCTTTATCATACCTCTTCTTAAATCTATGTATGGATCCTGCCTCCACTACATCACTTCCCAGACTATTCTACTTCCTGACAACTCTGTGACTGAAGAAATACTTCTAACATCCCTATGATTCATCTGAGTCTTCAGCTTCCAACTGTGACCCCTTGTTGCTGTGTCCCATTTCTGGAACATCCTGTCTCTGTCCACCTTGTCGATTCCTCTCAGTATTTTATAACGTCGTTATTATATCCCCCTATCTCTCCTGTCCTTCAGTGTCGTCAGGTCGATTGCCCTTAACCTCTCCTCGTAGGACATGCCCCCCAGTTCCGGACTAGTCCTGTTACAAACCTTTCCACTTTCTCTAGTTTCCTTACTTGCTTGGCTAGGTGTTTTGTCCAATGTTCTTTCTGGACTGTATTTTGTGTAACGTGGAAAATGTATTTTCAGTATGTCCCTGTTGTTTCTATTCCTGTTGCTTCTCCCTATTTCTTCTCCCCCCTGTTCCTTCTCTCCTGTTGCTTCCCACCCCCCCGTTTGCCTCTCTACCTGTTGTTGTTGCTGATACAATATTCTTTACTTTCTCACATCCTTCTCTCTCTCTCTCTCTCTCTCTCTCTCTCTCTCTCTCTCTCTCTCTCTCTCTCTCTCTCTCTCTCTCTCTCTCTCTCTCTCAAGACATTTCCATGCCTTCACTCCTTCATAATTCAGTGTATTAACTCTGACACCTTGTACATCTGGCTCTTGATCCTGTTGATGCTGCTGCTGTTGATGCTGTTGCGAGTACTGCTGTTGGTCCTGTTGTTGGGCATTAAAATGATATAAAATACCGACAGGTTGTTAGGTAAGACACATATGCAACAGTTAGGTATCTTTATTATGAAACGTTTCGCCTACACAGTAGGCTTCTTCCGTCAAGTACAGAAAAGTTGATAGAAGCAGAAGATACTTGAAGACGATGTAATCAGTCCATCACCCTTAAAGTTTTGAGGTGGTCAGTCCCTCAGTCTGGAGAAGAGCATGTTCCATAGTATGAAACAATATGGAGATGAAGTGACAGAATGGAGCTTTTTATAGCGCCAAGAGGTGAGACGTAGGCCACTAGGAGAGGTAAGAACTCAGATGTTGAAAGGTCAGGTCCCTCTCAAATCCAGCCGCTCTCACTAGTGGAAGTTGTCGAAGTTGATTGCAGTCTGTACCAAGATACCCTGTACAGACCTGCAATCAACTTCGACAACTTCCACTAGTAAGAGCGGCTGGATTTGAGAGGGACCTGACCTTTCAACATCTGAGTTCTTACCTCTCCTAGTGGCCTACGTCTCACCTCTTGGCGCTATAAAAAGCTCCATTCTGTCACTTCATCTCCATATTGTTTCATACTATGGAACAATGCTCTTCTCCAGACTGAGGGACTGACCACCTCAAAACTTTAAGGGTGATGGACTGATTACAATCGTCTTCAAGTATCTTCTGCTTCTATCAACTTTTCTGTACTTGACTGAAGAAGCCTACTGTGTAGGCGAAACGTTTCATAATAAGATACCTAACTGTTGCATATGTGTCTTACCTAACAACCTGTTGTTGGGGCTGCAGCTGCTCCTGCTGATTATTTTGCTCGTGTTGTTGTTGGGACTGCTGTTTGATGCGTTATTGATGGTGGGACAGCTGGTGCTGTACCACCTGTTATCTGAAGCTTCCCTCCCTACTGTGCGCTGGTAAATGATAAGTGTTCAGCAACAGCAGTAACCACAACTGCATCGAAAGCAGCAACAACAGTTGTAACAAACAACAGCTACACCACCACTAACAATTGTACAACAACTGTAAAATAGAGCAGCAGTAATCTGCAACAACAGCGAACAGCACCACCACCACCAACCACCACCACCATCACCACCACTACCACCACCACTACCACCACCACTACTAACAACAACCACCACCACTACTACTAACAACAACCTCCACCACCACTACTAACCACAACCATCACCACTACCAACAACAACAGCAACAACAACAGCAACAACAGCAACAACAACAGCAGCAAGCAGCAGCAGCCGCCGCCGCCGCCGCCACTACCGCCACCGCCACCACCACCGCCACCGCCACCACCACCGCCACCGCCACCACACCACCACCACCACACCACCACCACCACCAGAGACAGCATGTTGGAGTAATCACAAATGGAGAAGCTGAAGAAATTGGATCAGCAGAAGCAACAACAGCAGCAGCAGCTGTAGTAAGACCGCAGTCGCACACCCTCCCCTCCCATCCCAACCTTGTACACATCTACACACCTCCATCTATAATAATATTAATCTTTCCCTTACAAACTAATTTTTTAAAGGTGATAAACCCATTCAGAAAATATAGTCCAGGTCTGTTAGGTTTCGTGTCAGTTACTGAATCCTGCTCCCATCCTTGTAGAAAACATGGCGTAAAATACTTGTTATGGGGTTCAGTGAGGGAAGCGATGGTAACAAGAAAACTGTTTTGGAGACGTTATATTGGTAATCATTGGCACAGCCCCAGCCTGTCTATCTGCCCGTCTCGTAAGCTTGTTTGAATCTGAGGCAGAGGCCTGTAAGGGGCGGCCTATATGCAAAGGGGTCACGTGACTTGAAGCTTGGCCAGGGAGCCTGCCTGTAAATGTTACTATAGGACGTATATATACTACACAAGTAATACTGTTGACATATTAACACTGCGGTAAATAAAACAAACTATAATGCGATCCTTTATTGACGGTGTTTCGCCCATAATGTCGACAATAAAGGAACACAGTGTACTGCATATGTGTGCAATACGTGTCGATTATTCTTGAGCCAGGCTTAACCTTACTCTCTCCTCATCCGCCAGGCGGCTGGTCGATAACTTGTATCTACTTAAACCCAACACACACACACACACACACACACACACACACACACACACACACACACACACACACACACACACACACACACACACACACACACACACACACACAAAGCGTATATTTGTAATCTTGACTGGGTCAGAGATTACTTAGCCATAACAACAGCCAGTGTTATCTTGGCGAGGCTGACTCGTTCAGGCTTCTCTGACAACCCTGAGCATTCAGGTTATTGTCCTTATTAACAGCCTTTCCAATGATAGTACGAACGGTATCCTGACGATCAGCTTGAAGAAAGGTTGAATGGTATCCTGACGATCAGCTTGAAGAAAGGTTGAATGGTATCCTGACGATCAGCTTGAAGAAAGGTTGAATGGTATCCTGACGATCAGCTTGAAGAAAGGTTGAATGGTATCCTGACGATCAGCTTGAAGAAAGGTTGAATGGTATCCTGACGATCAGCTTGAAGAAAGGTTGAATGGTATCCTGACGATCAGCTTGAAGAAAGGTTGAATGGTATCCTGACGACCAGCTTGAAGAAAGGTTGAATGGTATCCTGACGATCAGCTTGGAAAAAGGGGTGCATTTGCAAGGTTGGGATATTTTATTTTGGCTATTATTGAATATTTTTATTTTATTTATTATCACACTGGCCGATTCCCACCAAGGCAGGGTGGCCCGAAAAAGAAAAACTTTCACCATCATTCACTCCATCACTGTCTTGCCAGAAGGGTGCTTTACACTACAGTTTTTAAACTGCAACATTAACACCCCTCCTTCAGAGTGCAGGCACTGTACTTCCCATCTCCAGGACTCAAGTCCGGCCTGCCGGTTTCCCTGAACCCCTTCATAAATGTTACTTTGCTCACACTCCAACAGCACGTCAAGTATTAAAAACCATTTGTCTCCATTCACTCCTATCAAACACGCTCGTGCATACCTGCTGGAAGTCCAAGCCCCTCGCACACAAAACCTCCTTTACCCCCTCCCTCCAACCTTTCCTAGGCCGACCCCTACCCCGCCTTCCTTCCACTACAGACTGATACACTCTTAAAGTCATTCTGTTTGGTTAATAATAATTATCTTTATTTCTACAAGTACATGTACAAGGTACACAGGCCTAGCGGACATCAGTGACATACTACTATATAGAAAGCCGCTTATTATGCAGAGCATTTCGGGCAAATTGGGTCAGTTTTGTCCCAGGATGCAATCCACACCAGTCGACTAACTCCCAGGTACCCATTTTTACTGATGGGTGAACATGGACAACAGGTGTAAGGAAACACGCCCAGTGTTTTCACCCTTGCCGGGAATCGAACCTTGACATTCAGTGTGTGAAGCGAGAGCTTTGCCACCAGGCCACGGGCCACCGTCATGTTCCTCTGATTCTTGGCCTTTGTAGCTAGGTGCAAGTTTATTAGGGTCAGACATGGGGTGTTTCACACCTGGCTTGTTCCAGCACAGGTGTGTCTCATTCCCCCTTTCTACATCATTGGTACATACACGTGGTCTGGGAGTAACTTAATTCTCTCTCTCTCTCTCTCTCTCTCTCTCTCTCTCTCTCTCTCTCTCTCTCCTCTCTCTCTCACACACACACACACACACACACACACACAAAATTGTATTCATTAGCAGTGTGTTGGTACACTATTTTATGTGATGGTTACACAGCGGGAGGAAGCTAGCTCTTTCACTTGGCTTATTCCATCAACGCAGGAAGAGTCATGTACATGGTGATGAAATGTGTCAGCCTGTGCTGGGAGGCTACAGTAGTGTCAGCCTGAGCTGGGAGACTACAGTAGTGTCAGTCTGAGCCGGGAGACTACAGTAGTGTCAGTCTGAGCCGGGAGACTACAGTAGTGTCAGCCTGAGCTGGGAGACTACAGTAGTGTCAGCCTGAGCTGGAAGACTACTGTAGTGTCAGCCTGAGCTGGGAGACTACAGAAGTGTCAGCCTGAGCTGGGAGACAACAGTTGTGTCAGCCTGAGCTGGGAGACTACAGTAGTGTCAGCCTGAGCTGGGAGACTACAGTAGTGTCAGCCTGAGCTGGGAGACTACAGTAGTGTCAGCCTGAGCTGGGAGACTACAGTAGTGTCAGCCTGAGCTGGGAGACTACAGTAGTGTCAGCCTGAGCTGGGAGACTATAGTAGTGTCAGCCTTGGCTGGGAGACTACAGTAGTGTCAATCTTAGCTGGGAGACTACAGTAGTGTCAGCCTGAGCTGGGAGACTACAGTAGTGTCATCCTGAGCTGGCAGACTACAGTGGTGTCAGCCTGAGCTGGGAGACTACAGTAGTGTCAGCCTGAGCTGGGAGACTACAGTAGTGTCAGCCTGAGCTGGGAGACTACGGTAGTGTCAGTCTGAGCTGGGAGACTACAGTAGTGTCAGCCTGAGCTGGGAGACTACAGTAGTGTCAGCCTGAGCTGGGAGACTACAGTAGTGTCAGCCTGAGCTGGGAGACTACAGTAGTGTCAGCTACGTGTTAGGGAGAAAAGTTATGAGAGAAGAGGGAGGGGTTTGAAAAGGAGTGTTGTGGGAGGCGGCGGTGAGAGTGTAGATGAGAACATCTGTGTTTAAGTGACTCATGAAATCTTAATAACACGATTGTAAACAAACCAGGGAACGGGTGGATTTTGAACCCATGGCGAGTGAGCATCTGGTGGCTGTGACCACCAAACATTCCTCTCTTGTCCCTTTCATGTCCTCTCCCTCCTCCCCACCTCAGTCCCTCTCTTCCCTTCCACCAGGCACCCCACACTACCCTGGTCTCCTCCAGCCCTTCCTCTGCTCCTCCCCCTCTCTTCCACAACACTGCGTGACTGTCTCCTCGCTTGGCTGCTTGTTTACACCACCTCACCCCCCTTCCCCTCCTCCTCCTCCTCCTCCTCTTCCTCCACAAACACTCTGGAATGTCATGTCCTGTATAAGAGAACTTCAGTACCTTCTGGAAATATTCAGGTGCTCAGTAAGAAGTCTCCCTCTAATGGTGTTAATTGAAGCTCTCTACCTCCCTTCTTTCCCCTACCCTTTCCTTCTTCCTTCAAGTATCTTCTCTTCCTTTCTTACCCTCCCATTCTCCTCTCTCTCTCTCTCACTCCTCGTCTCTCTCTCTCCTCTCTCTCTCCTCCTCTCTCTCTCTCTCTCTCTCTCTCTCTCTCCTCTCTCCTTCCCCTCCCTACTTATTACACAAATTTGTCATTCTAATTCCATGAATGACCGAGTCATGCGAGGAATGAATCAGGGGGCAAAGTGTGTGTGTGTGTGTGTGTGTGTGTATGTACTCACCTAGTTGAGGTTGCAGGGGTCGAGTCCGAGCTCCTGGCCCCGCCTCTTCACTGATCGCTACTAGGTCATTCTCCCTGAACCGTGAGCTTTATCATACCTCTGCTTAAAGCTATGTATGGATCCTGCCTCCACTACATCGCTTCCCAAACTATTCCACTTACTGACTACTCTGTGGCTGAAGAAATACTTCCTAACATCCCTGTGATTCATCTGTGTCTTCAACTTCCAACTGTGTCCCCTTGTTACTGTGTCCAATCTCTGGAACATTCTGTCTTTGTCCACCTTGTCAATTCCTCTCAGTATTTTGTATGTCGTTATCATGTCCCCCTATCTCTCCTGTCCTCCAGTGTCGTCAGCTTGATTTCCCTTAACCTTTCCTCGTAGGACATACCTCTTAGCTCTGGGACTAGTCTTGTTGCAAACCTTTGCACTTTCTCTAGTTTCTTTACGTGCTTGGCTAGGTGTGGGTTCCAAACTGGTGCCGCATACTCCAATATGGGCCTAACGTACACGGTGTACAGGGTCCTGAACGATTCCTTATTAAGATGTCGGAATGCTGTTCTGATGTTTTCTAGGCGCCCATATGCTGCAGCCGTTATTTGGTTGATGTGCTCTTCAGGAGATGTGCCTGGTGTTATACTCACCCCAAGATCTTTTTCCTTGAGTGAGGTTTGTAGTCTCTGGCCCCCTAGACTGTACTCCGTCTGCGGTCTTCTTTGCCCTTCCCCAATCTTCATGACTTTGCACTTGGTGGGATTGAACTCCAGGAGCCAATTGCCGGACCAGGTCTGCAGCCTGTCCAGATCCCTTTGTAGTTCTGCCTGGTCTTCGATCGAGTGAATTCTTCTCATCAACTTAGCGTCATCTGCAAACAGGGACACCTCAGAGTCTATTCCTTCTTTCATGTCGTTCACAAATACCAGAAACAGCACTGGTCCTAGGACTGACCCCTGCGGGACCCCGCTGGTCACAGGTGCCCACTCTGGCACCTCGCCACGTACCATGACTCGCTGCTGTCTTCCTGACAAGTATTCCCTGATCCATTGTAGTGCCTTCCTTGTTATCCCTGCTTGGTCCTCCAGTTTTTGCACTAATCTCTTGTGTGGAACTGTGTCAAACGCCTTCTTGCAGTCCAAGAATATGAAATCCACCCACCCCTCTCTCTCTTGTCTTCCTGCTGTCACCATGTCATAGAACTCCAGTAGGTTTTTGACACAGGATTTCCCATCCTTGAAACCATGTTGGCTGCTGTTGATGAGATCATTCCTTTCTAGGTGTTCCACCACTCTTCTCCTGATAATCTTCTCCATGATTTTGCACTATACATGTTAGTGACACTGGTCTGTAGTGTAGTGCTTCATGTCTGTCTCCTTTTTTAAAGAGTGGGACTACATTTGCTGTCTTCCATGCCTCAGGCAATCTCCCTGTTTTGATAGATGTATTGAATATTGTTGTTAGTGGTACACATAGCACCTCTGCTCCCTCTCTCAGGACCCATGGGGAGATGTTATCTGGCCCCATTGCCTTTGAGGTATCTAGCTCACTCAGAAGCCTCTTCACTTCCTCCTCGGTTGTGTGCACTGTGTCCAGCACCTGGTGGTGTGCCCCACCTCTCCGTCTTTCTGTAGCCCCTTCTGTCTCCTCTGTGAACACTTCTTTGAATCTCTTGTTGAGTTCCTCACATACTTCATGGTCATTTCTTGTTGTCTCTCCTCCTTCCTTCCTTAGCCTGATTACCTGGTCCTTGACTGTTGTTTTCCTCCTGATGTGGCTGTATAACCGTTTCGGGTCAGATTTGGCTTTCGCTGCTATGTCGTTTTCATATTGTCTTTGGGCCTCCCTTCTTATCTGTGCATATTCGTTTCTGGCTCTATGACTGCTCTCCTTATTCTCCTGGGTCCTTTGCCTTCTATATTTCTTCCATTCCCTAGCACACTTGGTTTTTGCCTCCCTGCACCTTTGGGTGAACCATGGGCTCATCCTGGCTTTTTCATTATTCCTGTTACCCTTGAGTACAAACCTCTCCTCAGCCTCCTTGCATATTGTTGCTACTTATTCCATCATCTCATTAACTTGCTTCCCTGCCAGTTCTCTGTCCCACTGAACCCTGTTCAGGAAGTTCCTCATTCCCATGTAGTCCCCTTTCTTGTAGTTTGGCTTCATTCGTCCTGGCCTTCCTGCTTCTCCCTCCACTTGTAGCTCTACTGTGTATTCAAAGCTGCATGAGCTCTTCTGGCCACTGCAGCCAGTGTGTCAACCATCGCTCTATTGCTCTCACCGTACTCTTGCCTGCTGTTCTGTGGTGGGTTATACATCACTGCTATTACCACCTTGGGACCTCCAGAGTGAAGCGTTCCCGCTATGTAATCACTTTCTTCTCCGCTGTCTCCTGTCTCCAGCTCATCAAAATTCCATGGATTTTTGATCAGCAATGCCACTCCTCCACCCCCCCTGTTCCCTTTGTCTTTCCTCAGGATCTGGTATCCCGTTGGAAAGATGGCATCTGTTATCATATCTGTAAGCTTGGTTTCTGTGAGAACTATGATGTCCGGTGATGCCTCTTTGACTCTTTTGTGCCACTCCTCCCACTTATTTGTTATTCCATCAGCGTTTGTGTACCATACCTTCAGTTTCCTTTCCAACACTGTGGTTTGGGGGGCCTGTGAGGGTGGGAGACCTGGTAGCATGCTGTGGGATTCTGTAGCTTGGTGTTGGGTAGAAGCTGTGGGTATGGATTGTAGTGTGTGTTGGGATTGTGTGATAGGTTGTGGGGTTCTGAGAATAGTTGTGTGTGTGCTTGCCCTTGCTGCTCTGTTCTCCTCTGACTGACCTCTGCTCGTTCCATCCTTGTCTCCTTTCCTAGCTCCTTTTGCATTTTTGTCCTCTCCCTCAGCTATCGTTCTGTTTGTGTTCTGTCTCTGTCTAGGATCACCCTTTTGTACTCTTCCGAGTATTTCAACCCTGGTTTCTCTTAGAGGATCCTGTTCCACACTGTTTCCGTCCTGAGAATCAGCTTGATCGGTCGGTTTCGCCCCTTCGAGTACCCCCCTATTCTCTGAAAATTTACAATCTCGTCCATCTCTTCACCTATTTCCTTGATGATTTTCTCAGTCTCCTTTCTTTCTTCCTACTGCCTTTCAGTGTGTGTCCTTTCCTCTCTCTCCTGAAGCCCATGGATAAACACTGATTTTGCCCTTTCCTCCTCCCATTGCCTCACCCTCTGTGACTTTGGATCCTGCCTGTATGTGGTCATTTTCTCCCTTGATTTTTCCAGTGGCTCTTGATAGCATGGTTGTGCCTCAGCATTCGACCTATCACCCTCTCCATCTGCACCCAGCTGTTCTTCCCTTTCACTCCTTGGCCCTTCTTGGCAGGCTGATATGACCTTAGCATAATTCATATCTCCTTCCTTCCTGTTCGGCCTCTCAGCTTTATATGCTGTGTCTTCTCTGGTCACTGCCCCTGTAACTCGCTTCAGCATATTTATCTCAACTTCTAGGACCCTTATCCTGGCTACTGCAGTTTCGACTTGTGGCTCCCAATTCTTTGTCTCCTTCTCTAACCTCTTTTCCAATTTCACAGAGAGCTCTTTCTCCATTTTTTCAGAAAGCTCTCCTAATTTTCTCTCCCACTCTTGTTCCATTCTTTTAAGAACATAACATGGTATAAACCTTGGTAATAAATACCGACAAGTTGGTTTAGAAAGACACGTAAGCAAACACTATAACATATTTATTAGAAAACGTTTTCTAATACGTTTCTAATACGAAAACGTTTTCTAATAAATATGTTATAGTGTTTGCTTACGTGTCTTTCTAAACCAAGAACATAACATAAGAACGAAGGAACACTGCAGCAGGCCTACTGGCCCATGCGAGGCAGGTCCAAGTCTCCTACCGGCTTAAGCCAATGCACCCAACCTAGTCAGGTCAGGTCACATTGACTTAAGGGAGGAACATGGCAACCGACCTGGTAGCACAAGCTATCAGGTCCAACTCACACCCACCCACATCCACTCATGTATTTATCCAACCTATTTTTAAAGCTACACAACGTTCTGGCCCCTTTTATAACTGTACTCGGGAGTTTTTTTTCCCAAACTCATCCACAACTCTATTACCAAACCAGTACTTTCCTATATCCTTCCTGAATCTGAATTTTTCCAACTTAAACCATTGCTGCAGTCCTGTCTAGGCTAGATATTTTCAGCACACTATTTACATCCCCTTTATTTATTCCTGTCTTCCATTTATACACCTCAATCATATCCCCCCTAATTTCTAACGTCTTTCTAGAGAGTGCAGATTCGGGGGCCCTTAGTCTATCCTCATAGGGAAGGTTTCTGATACATGGGATCAACTTTGTCATCCTCCTTTGTACATTTTCCAGAGAATTTATATCCATTCTGTAATACGGTGACCAAAACTGTGCAGCATAATCTAAATGAGGCCTAACCAAGGATGTATAGAGTTGAAGAACAACCTGAGGACTCCTATTATTTTATGCTTCTTGATATGAAGCCAAAGATTCTATTAGCTTTATTGCGAACACTTATGCACTGTTGTCTTGTTTCAGATTTCTGCTAACCAAACTCCTAAATCTTTTTCGCAATCCGTAATATTAAGATCTACATTATTTAGTTTATATGTGGCATGGTTATTGTCCTGACCAAAAATTTAGAACTTTGCATTTGTCTATATTAAACTGCATCTGCCACTTCCCCCGACCACTGCATCAGTCTATTCAAATCTTCCTGGAGTGCTCGAATGTCCTCGTCAGAATGAATTCGACGGCCTATTTTGGTGTCATCGGCAAACTTTCCGATGTCGCTCTTTATGCCCTCATCTATGTCGTTTATGTAGATTGTGAGCAGCAGGGGGCCCCCAAAATGACCCTGTGGAATACCGCTGGTGACCCCTTCCCCCCTCTGATTCTCCCATTTATGCAAACTCCCCTGCTGCCTATTTGTCAACCATGCCTCTATCCAGGAAAAAATTTCTCCTCCTATTCCATGTGCCTTAATTTTCCTCAATAGTCTCTGATGTGAGACCCTGTCAAAAGCCTTACTGAAGTCCATATACACAATATCATATTCATTACCATGATCTACCTCCTCAAATCCTTAGGAAAAAAATTTAAAAATTTGTAAAGGGAGGAAAGCCCCTTTTTAAAACCATGCGAGATTCTTGATTAATTTATGCTTTCAAGGTGGGTACGAACTGCCCCCGGGAATTTTTGATTCCATAAATTTTCCCCCTATGGAGGTTTGGCTTTTTGGTATATTTCGAAGCAAAGGGACCTTCACCTGCTTTAAAAATAGGTATCACTTTGCCTTTTCCCCATTATCTGGCCCAGCCATTTTTGTAGGAATTTAAAAAAGATTACCCAAAGGGTGTGCTAAGCCCTCTTTACTTTCTTTAAAACCCTTTCATACGTTCACCGGGCCCGGGGATTTTTTTAGGTTTTAATTTATTTTTTTGCCAAGACCATATATTTGGGACCCAAAACTTGCACATTTTAATTTCGTCCTGTTTTACTAATTTATCATTACTGAAAATCGCTGGTATCCTTGTAAAAACGAGAGGAAAATTGTTAAAAATTCTACACTTTTCCCTTATCACTGTCAGGGCTGCCCCGGGGAAACTTTTGAGGGGGCCTTCTTGCCCCTGATTTTACTTCTGTATACCTGAAAGAATTCTTTTGGTAGTCTTCGATTCTCTTGAAATTTTTAACCTCATAATCTCTTTTTGCTTTTTAAATTCCCTTTTTATTTCTTTTTTAACGGGAAATATATCGATTTTTAATTCCCCCTCTCCTTTTTTGATTTGCCTATATATGACCAATCAGATATTTAACTATTGTTCATCCTTTTAGGATCATTTTTGTTTGATCTGATTTCCCTTTTTGAACATAATTTTGACTGAGCACTAAACTATGCCCTGGAAAGCATCATATGGGCAACCATAAACCCCCCCACCCCCCTTAGTCGGGTCTTCCAGTTCAGCCCACCTAAGTAATTTTTCAGTCCAAAAGAAATCACCAAAGGGCAAAGTCGGGGACGGAGATTTGATTGTCATTATTAGGGGAATTCCATGATATATTAAAACTGATGATTTTGATCACTTTCTCCAACTCATCTTTTAACCTCAAGTTTATAATTAGTTTTTTCCCTACTGAAAGAACCAAGTAAAGGGAGGTTTTTTCCTCTATTGATCTGCACAACTTTTTTAAAAAAAACAACCCCTGGATCGTATAAAAAGTCCCTGACCTAAATTTCCTGTCAAATTTCCAGCAACTGTCTGTAGTTGAAATCTCCCATTACCACAACATTTTCGTATGTAGATGCCTTACGAATTTCGTCCCATAGAATTTACTGCACTCCCTTTTCAAGATTTGGGGCCTGCAAACACACCCCAAAAATTATTTTTCTGGGGCCCCTCGAAAAGCTGTAACCAAACAGATTCAGGGGCTGCGTTTCTACTTTTTACTTTCTAACACAACAATTTAAATTGTCCTGACATAACGCACTCCCACCACCCCCCTGTTACCCTGTCAGTGTGGAATAATTTATAGCCTTGTATGTGACATTCAGAGGGCATCTCTCTATCTTTCAGTTTGAGCCAGGTCTCTTTTATAGCAATAATATCTATGTTCCCCTGACTTGCAATTAACTAGCTCATTATCTTTTTTCTTACACTCCTGCTATTATATAGTAAACCAAAGGGAGCTTCCCTTGCTGTCCTCTGCTGCCCCCCTTTTGTTTGCTGCCCTGATCATTGCTTTTTTTATAACTTCATGCGAACCTTTTATACTTTTATGATTCCAACCCTATTTTTGCAACCTGCTTTTTTCCCACACACACCCAACCCCTATCTTCTACAGTTTAAAATCAAGGCTTTCACCAATGGCCTTCTCAATTGATTTGCAAGTGCTACCCCCCCCCGCCCCAGAGGAGTCCCCCACCCTTGCATACATATCATGTTTGCCATAAAATTGTTAGTTGTCAATGAAGGGATTGCAAGTTCCTGCAGTATTTCTAGCCAAAATTTTACCCAATTGCCCTAAAACCCATTCATTTCCTCCCCCCCCTTCTAGAAAGAGCTACATAATTGGGACCCCCCCCTTAGACTTAATGAAATTTAAGGACCAAATTTCCCTAGCGCTTTTCTCCCTACCCTTCCCAAACACATTTCTAAGCACTGAGAAAATAATGGGCTCTTCCCATTACCTGACTGATTTTTCCCAGCCTGTCAACTATGCCCCCAAACCACTCCAGGGAAGCACACCTATCTCTCATCTTCTTTTTCCCCCTATTACAAAAAAGGGTCAATAATCTTACCTGAGAGCCCCAAACCACAAGAATGCCTTACCTCTTTAGCAGGGGCAGTAGTACCCTTTCCTTCACTGGCCCCTGAAGACATTCATCCCGAAGAACAGTGAAGCATTTCCTACCCTTTGATCTTCACTCTCAACTTCCCTTTTTCGATTTTCCTCCCATTTCTGGTTCCACTCCCCAAATTGTCAGGGGCGGACTGCACCCCCACGCTAGAAGCCTCATTCCCCACAACTCCCCCCACCTCACACTCTCCCAGACCCATGAGGTGGACCTCAGCCCCTAATCTCCCCTGGAAAGCAAGACCTCCTCCTTAACTCTCCAACCCCCAAATTTTTTTCGCTTTATCGCTTTTTCTTTAAAAGGATGTATGGATCCGCCCCCATTACATCACACTTCGGGTTTTTTCACTTCCTGACAAAATCTGTGACCAATGAAAACTTCCCAAATTACTGTGAATTATCTGAGTTTTTTTAACTTTCCCGTTTGCCCCCCTTGTTGTGAGTCCTATCCTGAAATATCCCGTCCATATCCGCCTTGTCAGTACCTTTAAATATTTATGCTTTAAGTTTTCCGTTCCTTCCTGTCCTCCAGTGCTGTCAGATTGATTTCCCCTTAAACTTTCCTCGTAGAAACATTCCCCCCCTTATCTCCCCGGGCTATCTTTGTTTTCAAACTGGCGGGATTTTAACTCCAGGGGCCAGTTTTCAGACCAGGCCTGTAGCCTGTCCAGATCCCTTTTTTTGTCCGATTAAAATTTTGTCTCGCCAAAATATTTTTTTGGGGCAGAACCCACGGGGATGTGTAGACCCTGCTGTAGAAGTAAGGGGGTGGGGGTGCGTTTTGAAATGAGCTCCTTTATAGATGATTTTTATGGGAAACGTTGATGTTACTCATAGCAAGTGCCCGGCGAGTTTCGTGGCAACATGCCACATGGGAGTAATAGAACTGTTTTGGGGCTGTTTCCCCTGGGCGGTTTTTTGAGGATAGCTTTTGCCTTGAGTCGCAATCTCGGATGAAGAAAGATGGGAACGAAGACGGTAAAGACTTGTGTTATGTAAGGCTTCTTCTTTTAGAAAACAAGGGGTGGAGATGCGAATAAATACCGACAAGTTGGTTTGAAAGACACGTAGCAAACACTAAAACATATTTATTTGAAAACGTTTCGGTCCTGGACCTTGATCACTTCTAAATACAGAGGTAGAAAAAACATTAATTATAGGGGAAGTGGATGTGAGCACGTGACCGAGGGTGTCATAAAACATAAGAATGGGGGGAAAACTGTAGAAGGCCACTGGGCCCGATGAGCATCGAAATGCCTTAACAGAACATGTAAAGGACGCCTGTTCCTCCACAAAACTCCACGGGGGGATTTGATGAAATGGAACGAGGCACAACTCGTTCTCAAACCCAACCAACCTCAGGGCGCGACGGTGCCCAAAGCCTCCTAATCGCCGTCCCGACACAAAAGAAAGCAAAACTGGAAACTACAAAATTTTAAAAACATTGGCATACATGATACTTTAACAGCACCAACCCAAAAACACAGGGGTCACTGTTTCATCGTCTACCCGTCCTATCATAGGTAGGGTTTTTTTGATAAGGACCTGCTGCATGGGCCAAAGGCCCCTTTTTAGTGTTCCCCATTCTTATGTTCTTTGACTTCCTCAGGTCACGGGGTACATCCACTCTCCGCCCAAATTTAATTCTTTCTCCTCTGTATGTTGAAGTGATCAAGGTCCCCCGGACCGAAAAGTTTTCTAATAAAAATGTTATAGGTTTGTTTACGTGTCTTTCTAAACCAGGTCGATCCTACGGGTGTCCCCTATAATTGTTTGTGTGTGCTCATAGCTGCTCCCGGTCCCCCTTTTAATTTTTTTCCCAGTGTCCCGTCTTTAGGGGAGGCGATATATTCGATAGGAATAAAATTTATGGGCGTACTGTAGTGTGCCGCTGGGGGGTGTACGTAGTAGTGCCAGCTGGTGGGTGTACTTATCGTGATTGGGTGGCTGTGCAATGGAGGTGAATGAAAGGCTTTTGGAGGGTCCTTTTTTATTTGGCTTCGTGGACACGACAGGTGGTTTAATTTGGTTGCCCATTCCCCCGGGGGGCCATGGGCCCCGAGGAAGAGTGGGGCTGTTTCCTTAGGAGCCTGTGAGAGGCCGGCAATCTGGTAGCCTACTTAAAGGCGTGCCCCTGGTGGAAACTTTCGAAATACCTGTCCCTTTCTTACATATTATAAAAATGCCAGCTGGGGAGTGACTGTATTAATGTCAGTGGTGGTGTACTGTAGGATGTCAGGGTGGCTGTAGTGTATTCCGCTGGTGGGTGTACTGTAGAGTGCCGCGGGGGGTTACTGTATAGTCCAGCTGGTGGGTAGTAAGTAAATTGCCACTGGGGGGTGTACGTAGTAGTGCCAGCGGTGGGTGTACGTGTAGTGCCCGCTGGAGGGTGTACGTAGGGGTTCTGCTGGGGGGTGTACTTTGTAGCGTCGCTGGAGGGGTGTACTATAGTAGTGCCAGCTGATGGGGACTATAGTGCCAGCTGGTTACCTGGAGGTTACTGGGTATTTCCGGGATCAACGCCCCCCCCGGGCCCCCTGACCAGGCCTCCCGATGGGTCAGGGCCTGATCAACTAGGCTGTTACTGCTGGCCGACGCAGGTCCAACGTACGAGCCACAGCCCGGCTGATCCGGCACTGACTTTAGGTATCTGTCCCCGCTCTCT
Organism: Cherax quadricarinatus; assembly: GCF_026875155.1. Lineage (NCBI taxonomy): Eukaryota > Metazoa > Arthropoda > Malacostraca > Decapoda > Parastacidae > Cherax > Cherax quadricarinatus. The sequence continues at coordinate 28,640,611 of NC_069447.1, read as the reverse complement.
CTTGAAGCAGCCAGGGGTTTATTGGCAATTCCCCTAATGCTTGATGGGAGGCTGTTGAACGTTTTGGGCCCGGTCACTTATGGTGTTTTTCTTAGTGTACCAATGGCGCCCCTACTTTTTATGGGGGCATTTTGCATGCCTGCCCAGTCTTTTACTTTCGTAGGGATGATTTCTGTGTGCAGATTTGGGCATTCCTTCCAAGATTTTCCAAGTGTAGATTATGATATATCTCTCACTCCTGCGTTCCAACGAGTACAAGTCAAGTGCTTCCAAGCGTTCCCAGTAGTTAAGGTGCTTGACAGAACTTATACGTGCAGTAAAGGATCTCTGTACACTCTCAAGATCTGCGATTTCACCTGCTTTGAATGGAGATGTTAATGTACAGCAGTATTCCAGCCTAGAGAGAACAAGTGATTTGAAAAGGATCATCATGGGCTTGGCATCTCTCGTTTTGAAAGTTCTCATTATCCATCCTATCATTTTCTTTGCACGTGCGATCGTGGCACTGTTGTGATCCTTGGAAGTGAGTGCACTGGTGGGTGCACTCCTACAGTATTGCCAGCTGGTGGGTGTACTACAGTAGTGCCAGCTGGTGGGTGTACTCCTACAGTAGTGCCAGCTGGTGGGTGTACTCCTACAGTAATAGTGCCAGCTGGTGGGTGTACTCCTACAGTAGTAGTGCCAGCTGGTGGGTGTACTACAGAAATAGTGCCAGCTGGTGGGTGTACTCCTACAGTAGTAGTGCCAGCTGGTGGGTGTACTACAGTAATAGTGCCAGCTGGTGAGTGTACTAGAGTAGTGCCAGCTGGTGGGTGTACTACAGTAGTGCCAGCTGGTGGGTGTACTATAGTAGTACTGCCAGCTCGTGGGTGTACTACAGTAGTAGTGCCAGCTGGTGGGTGTACTACAGTAGTGCCAGCTGGTGGGTGTACTACAGTAGTGCCAGCTGGTGGGTGCACTACAGTAGTAGTGGCAGCTGGTGGGTGTACTACAGTAGTAGTGCCAGCTGGTGGGTGTACTACAGTAGTGCCAGCTGGTGGGTGTACTGCAGTAGTAGTGCCAGCTGGTGGGTGCACTACAGTAGTAGTGCCAGCTGGTGGGTGCACTACAGTAGTAGTGCCAGTTGGTGGTTGCACTACAGTAGTAGTGCCAGTTGGTGGGTGTACTACAGTAGTAGTGCCAGCTGGTGGGTGTACTCCTACAGTAGTAGTGCCAGCTGGTGGGTGTACTACAGTAGTAGTGCCAGCTGGTGGGTGTACTACAGTAGTGCCAGCTGGTGGGTGTACTACAGTAGTGCCAGCTGGTGGGTGTACTACAGTAGTGCCAGCTGGTGGGTGCACTACAGTAGTAGTGGCAGCTGGTGGGTGTACTACAGTAGTAGTGCCAGCTGGTGGGTGTACTACAGTAGTAGTGCCAGCTGGTGGGTGTACTACAGTAGTGCCAGCTTGTGTGTGTACTACAGTAGTAGTGCCAGCTGGTGGGTGCACTACAGTAGTAGTGCCAGCTGGTGGGTGCACTACAGTAGTAGTGCCAGTTGGTGGGTGCACTGCAGTAGTGCCAGCTGATGGGTGCACTACAGTAGTAGTGCCAGCTGGTGGGTGTACTCCTACAGTAGTAGTGCCAGCTGGTGGGTGTACTACAGTAGTAGTGCCAGTTGGTGGGTGTACTCCTACAATAGTAGTGCCAGCTGGTGGGTGTACTCCTACAGTAGTAATGCCAGCTGGTGGGTGTACTCCTACAGTAGTAGTGCCAGCTGGTGGGTGTACTACAGTAGTAGTGCCAGCTGGTGGGTGTACTACAGTAGTGCCAGTTTGTGGGTGTACTACAGTAGTGCCAGCTGGTTGGTGTACTCCTACATTAGTGCCAGCTGGTGGGTGTACTCCTACAGTAGTAGTGCCAGCTGGTGGGTGTACTATAGTAGTGCCAGCTGGTGGGTGCACTCCTACAGTAGTGCCAGCTGGTGGGTGTACTACAGTAGTAGTGCCAGCTGGTGGGTGTACTACAGTAGTGCCAGCTTGTGGGTGTACTACAGTAGTAGTGCTAGCCCGTGGGTGTACTTTAGTAGTGCCATCTGGTGGGTGTACTACAGTAGTGCCAGCTGGTGGGTGCACTACAGTGGTAGTGCCAGATGGTGGGTGTACTACAGTAGTAGTGCCAGCTGGTGGGTGTACTCCTACAGTAGTAGTGCCAGCTTGTGGGTGTACTCCTACAGTAGTAGTGCCAGCTGGTGGGTGTACTACAGTAGTGCCGCTGGTGTTTTACTCCTAAGTGGGCCCGCTGGTGGGTTTTACTACGTAGTAGTGCCAGCTGGTGAGTGTGCTACAGTAGTAGTGCCAGCTGGTGGGTGTACTACAGTAGTAGTGCCAGCTGGTGGGTGTACTACAGTAGTAGTGCCAGCTGATGGGTGCACTACAGTAGTAGTGCCAGCTGGTGGGTGTACTCCTACAGTAGTAGTGCCAGCTGGTGGGTGTACTACAGTAGTAGTGCCAGTTGGTGGGTGTACTCCTACAATAGTAGTGCCAGCTGGTGGGTGTACTCCTACAGTAGTAGTGCCAGCTGGTGGGTGTACTACAGTAGTAGTGCCAGCTGGTGGGTGTACTTCCACAGTAGTGCCAGCTGGTGGGTGTACTACAGTAGTATTGCCAGCTGGTGGGTGTACTACAATAGTAGTGCCAGCTGGTGGGTGTACTACAGTAATAGTGCCTGCTGGTGGGTGTACTACAGTAGTAGTGCCAGCTGGTGTGTGTACTACAGTAGTGCCAGCTGGTTTGTGTACTACAGTAGTAGTGCCAGCTGGTGCGTGTACTACAGTAGTAGTGCCAGCTGGTGCGTGTACTACAGTAGTAGTGCCAGCTGGTGGGTGTACTACAGTAGTAATGCCAGCTGGTGGGTGTACTATAGTAGTAGTGCTAGCTGGTGGGTGTACTCATACAGTAGTGCCAGCTGGTGGGTGTACTACAGTAGTAGTGCTAGCTGGTGGGTGCACTACAGTAGTGCCAGCTGGTGTGTACTACAGTAGTGCCAGCTGGTGGGTGTACTCCTACAGTAGTAGTGCCAGCTGGTGTGTGTACTACAGTAGTAGTGCCAGCTGGTGGGTGTACTACAGTAGTAGTGACAGCTGATGGGTGTACTACAGTAGTGCCAGCTAGTGGGTGTACTCCTACAGTAGTAGTGCCAGCTGGTGGGTGTACTCCTACAGTAGTAGTGCCATCTGGTGGGTGTACTCCTACAGTAGTGCCAGCTGGTGGGTGTACTCCTACAGTAGTAGTGCCAGCTGGTGGGATTACTCCTACAGTAGTAGTGCCAGCTGGTGGGTGTACTCCTGCAGTAGTAGTGCCAGCTGGTGGGTGTACTCCTACAGTAGTAGTGCCATCTGGTGGGTGTACTCCTACAGTAGTAGTGCCAGCTGGTGGGTGTACTACAGTAGTTTACCTGGAGTTTACCTGGAGAGAGTTCCGGGGGTCAACGCCCCCGCGGCTCGGTCTGTGACCAGGCCTCCTGGTGGATCAGAGCCTGATCAACCAGGCTGTTGCTGCTGGCTGCACGCAAACCAACGTACGAGCCACAGCCCGGCTGATCAGGAACTGACTTTAGGTGCTTGTCCAGTGCCAGCTTGAAGACTGCCAGGGGTCTGTTGGTAATCCCCCTTATGTGTGCTGGGAGGCAGTTGAACAGTCGTAGTGTCAGTAAAGGCAAGAAAATTCCAGTGTGTTTTTTTCCATTACACCATGAGATGTAGTGTATGTACCATGATAGAGGTGTGGGGTAGAGGGTGTGTCTGAGAGTGTACGAGTGAGCGAACATGTCTTGTGTAAGT
>NC_069447.1:28524294-28631794 GCF_026875155.1 Cherax quadricarinatus | reverse complement strand
GACAGAAACATAATGTTCCAGAGAGGGGACACAGAAACAAGGGGTCACAGTTGGAAGTTGAAGGCTCGGATGAGTCATAGGGGTGTTGGATGGTTACCTGGTTATCAGGAGGTTATTCTGGGGATCAACGCCCCCGCGGCCCGGCCCACGACCAGGCCTCCCGGTGGATCAGGGCCTGATTAACCAGGCTATTACTGCTGGCTGCACGCAGTAACAGTGCCGGCTGATCCGGCACTGACTTTAGGTCTATCTAACTCTCTCTTGAAGGCAGCCAGGGGTTTATTGGTAATTCCCCTTATGCTTGGTGGGAGGCTGTTGAACAGTCTTGGGCCCCGGACACTTATGGTGTTTTCTCTTAGTGTACCGATGGCGCCCTTAATTTTAATTGGGGGTATTTTGTATCGCCTGCTCAGTCTCTAACTTTCGTAAGGAGTGATTTCTGTCTGCAGATTCGGGACCATTCCTTCCAGGATTTTCCAAGTGTAGATTATGATATATCTCTCTCTCCTGCGTTCCATCGAGTACAAGTCAAGCGCTTCCAAGCGTTCCCAGTAGTTAAGGTGCTTGATAGAACTTATACGTGCAGTAAAGATTATCTGTACATTCTGTAGATCTGCAATTTCACCTGCTGTGAACGGAGATGTTAATGTACAGCAGTATTCCAGCCTAGAAATAAATGATTTGAAAAGGATCATCATTGGCTTGGCATCTCTCCTTTTGAACGTTCTCATTATCCATCCTATCATTTTCTTTGCACTTGTGATCATGGCACTGTTGTGATCCTTGAAAGAGAGATCCTCAGACATTACTACTACCAGGTCCCTTACATTATTTTTCCGCTCTATTGTATGGCCAGAGTTTGTTCTAGTTATTATCTCCTCCAGTTTTCCATAACGGAGTAGTTGGAATTTGTCCTCATTGAACATCATATTGTTTCCTGTTGCCCACTGGAAAACTTTGTTTATATCTTCTTGGAGGTTAACCGCGTCCTCAGCAGATGACAGCCTCATGCAGATCCTAGTATCATCCGCAAAGAATGATACGGTGCTGTGGGTTACATCTCTGTCTGTGATATGAGAATGAGGAACAGGATGGGGGCGAGTACTGTCCCTTATGGAACAGAGCTCTTCACTATGGCAGCCTCCGATTTAACTCTGTTGACCACTGCTCTTTGTGTTCGATTGGTTAGGAAGTTGAAGATCCATCTCCCCACTTTTCCAGTTATTTCTTTGGCACGTATTTTGTGCGCTATTACGCTATGATCCCACTTGTCAAACGCCTTTGCAAAGTATGTGTATATTGTATCTGCATTCTGATTTTCTTCAAGTGCATCCAAGGCCATGTCATAGTGATCCAGTAGTTGTGAGAGACAGGAGCGACCTGCCCTGAACCCATGTTGCCCTGGATTGTGCAGTTTTGGGGAATCCGGGTGATTTGCAATCCTGCTTCTTAGCACTCTTTCAAATATTTTTATGTTGTGGGACGTTAGAGCTATTGGTCTATAGTTCTTAGCTAATGTTTTGCTGCCACCTTTATGGAGTGGGGCTATATCCGTTGTTTTAAGTGACTGGAATTTCACCCACGTCCACGCTCCTCCTTCATAGTGTACTTTGGGCACGCGAGAGGGGTTTCTTGCAGTTCTTAATGAACACAGAGTTCCACGAGTCTGGGCTGAGTGCATGGGCATATTGTCAATGGCTTTTTCAAAGTCTATCGTAGTGGTTAGGGTAATGTCGGAAATCTGACATACATTTATGGAGTTTTGAGGCTCATTCATGAAGAAATCATTTGGGTCGTCGATCCTCAGACTGATTAGTGGCTCACTAAACACAGAGTCGTACTGAGATTTCAGTATTTCACTCATTTCCTTATTGTCATCTGTGTAAGTCCCATCCTGTCTGAGTAAGGGCCTGATACTAGATGTGGTATTTGCCTTGTTTTTGGCATATGAAAAAATATTTAGAATTTCTTTCAATTTCACTAATAGCTTTAAGCTCCTCCTGTCTCTCCTGGTTCCTGTAAGAGTCCTTTAACTTAAGTTCGATAGTTTCCACTTCCCTGGTCAGTGCCTCCTTCCTGTATCAGATATTCTAGCTTTCCTGAGGAGCTCAGTGATTCTTCATCGTCTTCTGTAGAGGGAACGTCTTTCTCTCTCCAGTTTACTCCTGCTCTTTTTCTTTCTTAGGGGAATATGCCTAGAACTTGCTTCAGCTGCCAGGAAGTAGATTCTTTCAAGGCACTGGTTTGGATTCATGTTATTTAAGACATCTTCCCAACGTGTTTTATTTAAGACATTTAAAAAATGCACAGTACTCGCCCCCATCCTGCTCCTCATCCTCATATCCGACATAGACAGAGATGTAACCTACAGCACCGTACATCCTTTGCAGACGATACTAGGATCTGCATGAGGCTGTCATCTGCTGAGGACGCGGTTAACCTCCAAGAAGATATAAACAAAGTTTTCCAGTGGGCAACAGTAAACAATATAATGTTCAATGAGGACAAATTCCAACTACCCCGTTATGGAAAACTGGAGGGAATAATAACTAGAACTGAGTATACTACAACAGAGCGGAAAAATAATGTTAGGGACCTGCGAGTGCTAATGTCTGAAGATCTCACTTTCAAGGATCACAACAGTGCCACGATCACAAGTGCAAAGAAAATGATAGGATGGATAATGAGAACTTTCAAAACGAGAGATGCCAAGCCAATGATCCTTTTCAAATCATTTGTTCTTTCTAGGCTGGAATACTGCTGTACATTAACATCTCCGTTCAAAGTAGGTGAAATTGCATATCTAGTGTGTCCAGAGGCTTTTACTGCACGTATAAGTTCTGTCAAGCACCTTAATTACTGGGAACGCCTGTCCTCGTTGGAACGCAGGAGGGAGAGTTATATCTTAATCTACTCTTGGAAAATCCTGGAAGGAATGGTCCCGAATCTGCACACAGAAATCACCCCTACGCAAGTAAAAGACTGGGCAGGCGATGCATAATACTCCCAATTAAAAGTAGGGGCGCCATTGGTACACTAAGAGAAAACACCATAAGTGTCCGGGGCCCAAGACTGTTCAACAGCCTCCCACCAAGCATAAGGGGAATTACCAATAAACCCCTGGCTGCCTTCAAGAGAGAGCTGGACAGATACCTAAAGTCAGTGCCGGATCAGCCGGGCTGTGGTTCGTACGTTGGACTGCGTGCGGCCAGCAGTAACAATCTGGTTGATCAGGCCCTGATCCACCGGGAAGTCTGGTCGTGGACCGGGCCGCGGGGGCGTTGATCCTCGGAATAACCTTCAGGTAGAATCCAGGCTGGTCTTAGTTACCACTTGTTAAATGCACTTATCGATAGACACTTGCCGGCGCCGCCTCTTTTTTTTGTGTGTGTACTCACCTAGTTGTGGTTGCAAGGGTCAAGTCACAGCTCCTGGCCCCGCCTCTTCATTGGTCGCTACTGGGTCTCTTCCCCTGCTCCATGAGCTTTATCATACCTCTTTTTGTGTGTGTGTACTCACCTATTTGTGGTTGCAGGGGTCGATCATAGCTGTGTGTGCGCGCGCGCGCGCGCGCGCGCGTGTGTGTGTGTGTGTGTGTGTGTGTGTGTGTGTGTGTGTGTGTACTCACCTAGTTGTACTCACCTAGTTGAGGTTGCAGGGGTCGAGTCCAAGCTCCTGGCCCCGCCTCTTCACTGGTCGCTACTAGGTAACTCTCCCTGAACCGTGAGCTTTATCATACCTCTGCTTAAAGCTATGTATGGATTCTGACTCCACTACATCGCTTCCCAAACTATTCCACTTACTGACTACTCTGTGGCTGAAGAAATACTTCCTAACATCCCTGTGATTCATCTGTGTCTTCAGCTTCCAACTGTGTCCCCTTGTTACTGTGTCCAATCTCTGGAACATCCTGTCTTTGTCCACCTTGTCAATTCCTCTCAGTATTTTGTAAGTCGTTATCATGTCCCCCCTATCTCTCCTGTCCTCCAGTGTCGCCAGGTTGATTTCCCTTAACCTCTCCTCGTAGGACATACCTCTTAGCTCTGGGACTAGTCTTGTTGCAAACCTTTGCACTTTCTCTAGCTTCTTTACATGCTTGGCTAGGTGTGGGTTCCAAACTGGTGCCGCATACTCCAATATGGGCCTAACGTACACGGTGTATAGGGTCCTGAACGATTCCTTATTAAGATGTCGGAATGCTGTTCTGAGGTTTGCTAGGCGCCCATATGCTGCAGCAGTTATTTGGTTGATGTGCGCTTCAGGAGATGTGCCTGGTGTTATACTCACCCCAAGATCTTTTTCCTTGAGTGATGTTTGTAGTCTCTGACCCCCTAGACTGTACTCCATCTGCGGTCTTCTTTGCCCTTCCCCAATCCTCATGACTTTGCACTTGGTGGGATTGAACTCCAGGAGCCAGTTGCTGGACCAGGTCTGCAGCCTGTCCAGATCCCTTTGTATTTCTGCCTGGTCTTCGATCGAATGAACTCTTCTCATCAACTTCACGTCATCTGCAAACAGTGACACCTCGGAGTTTATTCCTTCCGTCATGTCGTTCACAAATACCAGAAACAGCACTGGTCCTAGGACTGACCCCTGTGGGACCCCACTGGTCACAGGTGCCCACTCTGACACCTCGCCTCGTACCATTACTCTCTGCTGTCTTCCTGACAAGTATTCCCTGATCCATTGCAGTGCCTTCCCTGTTATCCCTGCTTGGTCCTCCAGTTTTTGCACTAATCTCTTGTGTGGTACTGTGTCAAACGCCTTCTTGCAGTCTAAGAAAATGCAATCCACCCACCCCTCTCTCTCTTCTCTTACTGCTGTCACCATGTGTGTGTGTGTGTGTGTGTGTGTGTGTGTGTGTCGGGGGAGTGGAAGGGGGTGATATTAACAATGGGGAGGGAGTAAGTTGCCTAATGAGACGCGTGTCTCTGAGATGACAGATTTTTCTCTAAGGTGAGAGATTTTTCTCTAAGGTGAGAGATTTTTCTCTGAGGTGAAATATTTTCTTGCGGTAGGAGAATTTTCTTTGAGGTGCTGAGGATAGATAAAAAAAGGGGGGGGAGGGTGTTGAAAGGGGAGTAAGAGACGAACGAGGGGTGTCTTGGAGGGAGGGTATCATTACGAAGGTTAGTGGTGAAGGTGTGGTGTCGAGTGTGGCCGAGGTAGAGAGCGAGGGGAAGGCATCCTTGAAACAAGGGAACGATGGGGAAATAAAAGGGGGGAAAGTATTTTAATGACGAAAGGAAGAGATAGAGGGAATGAGTAAGGGGAAGTGAAGAGAGGAAGAAATGTTGAAGAGGGGAGAGATGAGAGAGGGAGAGGAAATGAGGTATAGAGAGTGATGGGGGGAGGTAAGTGTGACAGTGGAGGGAGTGGAGTACAGTGATGGAGGAGGGAGGTAGTTGAGATAGTAGAGGGAGAGGGAGTGGACTATAGAGAGTAACGAAAAAGGGAAGGAGGGTGTAACAGAAATAGAGCGTCACACTTGAAAATGATTTGTTAATTATGAAAGTGAAAACTACTTGCAGCCTGTGGGATGCGTGGTGGGTGGGGGTCTAGCTGCCTGCTGGACACCTCAGTTGTGATGGTAACCCCCTCTTCCCTTCACACACCCTCACCCTGGAAGCACACCTGATCTCCCTTCCCCCTTTCCCACGTGGTTATGTGCTGTGGAGAGAGTTTGGAGGGCGTGAAAGGTTGGCGAAAGGGATGGAGGGGTAGTGTAAGGCGAGTGGAGGGATGGGGAAGGAGTGTGTGTGTGTGTGTGTGTAGGAACAATGGCATCTCTGATGCAACATCCACCAGGACAAACAACTGACACCATCTGACTCTTGTTTAGCCGCCTCACGGGGCCTCAGAGATGCGCCTGGCTTGCCTACACAACACAACGCACGTGCGCACTTCCACAACGCAACAGTTGCGAAGTGCTTTAGTAGGCCTACCGCCCACATTGTCAGATCTTACTCACATCCAGATGAACCCTTGCTGGAATGCTTGTCGATATCCTCATTACCATGCTGAAGTCTCCCAGGTCAGGCTGACACAGCTAAAGTCTCCCAGGTCAGGCTGACACAGGTAAAGTCTCCCAGCTCTGGCTGACACAGCTAAAGTCTCCCAGCTCAGGCTGACACAGCTAAAGTCTCCCAGCTCAGGCTGACACAGCTAAAGTCTCCCAGCTCAGGCTGATACAGCTAAAGTCTCCCAGCATAGGCTGACACAGCTAAAGTCTCCCAGCACAGGCTGACACAGCTAAAGTCTCCCAGCACAGGCTGACACAGCTAAAGTCTCCTAGCTCAGGTTGACACAACCAATGTGTCCCAGCTGAGGCTGACACAACTGGTCTCCCAGCTCAGGCTGACACATTTCAAGACCTTGTATGACCCACATCCTTCGTGAGAGAATGTGACAGCTTTTGTCCCTACTGTGTAATTATCGTATAAATAGGTAGCAGCGCGCTGCTGATGTAGTGGTTACGGTTGCGGTGTTGAGGGGTGGACGGGGGCAAGGTCGTCAGTGTAGTAGGTAGGTGTCTTTATCACTTGGAAGGAGCCAGGTACATCCTGCAGCAGGAAGGACCTTCTAGTGGGGCAGAGAAGTGGAAGGCCTCCGGGGGTATCCTCCATTACCCACTCCTTCCATCAATTTCCTACCCCCCCATCCTTTTGCTGCCTGCAGCGTTGACCCTCACGCATACCTAAGCCAAAGTGAGAGTTCCTTTCGGCTTGCTGGGGGCGGAAGAGTTCTCAAGCAGCAGCAGCAGCAGCAGCAGCAGCAGCTGCAGCTGCAGCTGCTGCTGCTGCTGCTGCTGCTGCATTACCTAGGATACCCCCCAAAAAAACCAAGAAACTTATTTCTATTGGGGTTCTGCTGTTACTGCTGCCGTGGTTGCTGCTACTATTGTTGTTGTTGCTGCAGTTGTTGGTGTTATTGATGTTATGGTGGTGGTGAGAAGTGTGGTGTGGTGGGGAGGGAAGCTTGCTCCAGTTTCCCAGTAGTTACTAACGGTGACGCCTTGTGCCTGATAGCACCACACCGTCACCACTCCCCCCTGGAGTGTCAGGGGATCCAGACGACCTACTCTCCAGAATACTGAAGAAAACACAAACATCGCAGTATTGGTTTTATTGAGGCAACATTGAGTCCTTTTATCTGACTTGAAACGTTTGTCCCTATAAAAGCTTGCTTAGCAACATATATTCTTGACCAGTGAGCTTGTGCTGGGACCGGAAGCCTACAGATATGTCAGACAATTACACAGGTATTCCCAAGCCTGAAGTGTGCCTCTCTGGGTACACTGTACTTCTTCCATGAGTATGATGATAATCAGCTTGTTCTTATGGTACAGCGCTGGGCCAGGACCACGGTTCGAGTCTTCATCCCATCTTTTGTTTATTCAGTGACAGTCGTTCATTGCGACTTGAGATCCTTTGCTTGTTCGTAATATATTTAGCAGGTTAAAATCGTAACTAGTGTTTTTGTAAATTGCTGCCCTTGTTACTTAGTGGCAAATGAGAGTCTTGCCTGCCTTCAAGAGGGAGCTGAACAGATACCTAGAGTCAGTACCCGATCAGCCGGGCTGTGGTTCGTACGTTGGACTACGTGCAGCCAGCAGTAACAGCCTGATTGATCAGGCCCTGATCCACCAGGAGGACTAGTGAAGGACTGGGCAGCGGGTGCGTTGACCCCCGGAACACCCTCCAGGTAGACTCCAGGCAGATAGCAGTTTTGAGTCGCATCCTGGGGGAGGAGGTAAAAAGAGTTACAGTTGATTGGCTTTCTTGGGTTATTCTTCACCAGGTGCCAGATCAACCAGGCTGTGATGGAACAAAGTCGCATCCTTTCTTCCCACGTGTCCTCTTAGCTCATTAATTTCAGTTCACTTCGTCCCTTCCCGTATTGTCATCGCATCAATCATGGGACTAGTTTAGTTGCAAACCTCTGGAAATTCTTAAGGTTATGAAGAGAGAAAGAGGAGAAGAGGAAGATGATGCTTGCCAAGTAGTTAGAGTTGTCATTGTGTATATATTGCTTGAAGACCACTGAACACACACTCTTTACAAAGACTGTCTTATTTTCATTGTGCTGCGCTACACCAGTATGACAGCGTCTGGGGTGCGAAGAGTAACTGTGCCTTCAGGGGGGCCTTCAGCCAATCAAAAAAAAAAAAAAAAACACTGCCTCTCCTAAGCTCTCCAAATGAAAATAGTAGTAATAATAATAATAATAATCATAACACTGCTTCAACCAGATAGCCACGCCTAAGATCAAAGAAATATATACAAAATGGAAATAAAAGGACCCCAATGGAAATAAGTCACTCTGTCTGACTTTTTTGAGTTATCCTAAGTTCTCTACACATATGCTGCTATGTATGATAATTCTATGTAACTGTATTTATGTATACCTGAATAAACTTACTTATACTTGCCCTGGACATGAAGTTGTGCTTGTATCGTTTTCTACTTCAACAATGCTCGTACGTTTTCTCTCTGCAAGTGTTGGGATAACTCATCTCAAGTGCACTCACTGTCAAGTAACTAAACAAGTATTTCTTAACTTCACAAAAGGTTACGTTGCTACAATGACCTTATATAATAACTTCTGTAGAAATTAACCTGGGATAACCAGCAGAGTCAAACACTGTCTCTTACTTTGGCGTCCAGCAATATGTCCTTTAAATTGCTCTTGTTATAATAAGGTTAGGTAAGTTTTCTAAGGTTGTTTTGATACAAAATTAATAATTCTTACATTACCATAAATGAAAAATGTATATTTTTAAACGTATAAAAGAAAATTTTGGAAAGGACTTAATTTTAAATAAGTTCTTGCTAACTGACCAGTTTTACCTAATCGGCACGTGCGCGCGACACACACACACACACACACACACACACACACACACACACACACACACACACACACACACACACACACACACACACACACACACACACACACACACCTACACACACCTACACACACCTACACACACCTACACACACCTACACCTACCTACCTACCTACCTACCTACCTTAGTAAGCATATATACATGCTGTTTTTATCTAGTACTCATATTAATATTTTTTTGGTGTATGTGTGTTTTTTTGTTTTATCCATGTTTTTCATGGAAATACACTATGGAGGAGATGGGTAGTTTTTATACTAATGCGTGATTGGGGTCGTGGTAGAGGTCATTGATGGCAGCTAATAGCTTTGTAGTGGTTATTTCTGGTGGTAGTGGTGACGGGGGTGATCATGTGCCAGGTCTCCTGTCATCCATGGCCAACTTTGACACATGAAAACTGACTACTGCACGGGGAACTGTGTAAAATGTGTTGGTTGTGTCGTACTTGCATTGCGAGGTTCAATGAGGCTTCGGAGGCTTCTTACTTTATTTGGAATGTCGTGGGGTGCACAGGCAGTATGTTAACTGCCCATCCAGTAGGCCTTGTTGACTGAGTGAAGGCCGCTGCGAGAGTGAGCGAGAGGCAGGTCTGGGCATACTGAAGTGGCATAGGCCTATAGGTGGCAGCACGAGCATGGCACAAAATATGAACTCAGCTGGCAGACAATATAGACTGTCTATGCAGACAGTACAGGCTGTCTACAAGTGTCAATATGTGGTGGTTGTAGTGTCATTATACACAGTTATAATAGTGGTTGATGACGTACCAGGAATTGGAAAATATAATGTCCTGGACACTGTACAGATTATTTTGTGCTTCCTATGTACAGTAATTTTGAAATCAAGAATTATATTGTATTGTATGTTGCCTTCAATACTGCAAGTAAATACCGTAGATTTTGACAAGATGCAGAGCCAAGTATGTCTACTTGTGGAAATTAAATACATCAGTAAACAAACAGTTACAATTATAAAACACACATACACACGTAGTAACAGAAAAATTATTTTATTCAACATTTATAAACATGCAGTAATACAAGAGGTTTTTATTCAATATTTATACATGTGGTGCCGAATATGTAAAACTTACGATCTTGGCTTAAATAGCAACGCTCATCTTGCCATATAAGGCAAGCGAAAATTTGTGTATGCAATAATTTCGCAGAAATTATTCTGAACATAGCAGAAAAAAAATATATATATATATTTCTTTGTGTCTGTTCATTATTAAATTATTGTGAACGTATCTAAAATATATTTAGTTGGATTAGGCTAAATTAAATTGTGCTTGTTATAATTAGGTTAGGTAAGTTTTCTAAGATTCTTTTGGTGCAAAATTATAAGTTTTTACATTAACATTAATGAAAAAAATATATCTTTAAACGTGTAAGAGAAAATTTTAGAAAGGACTTAATTTTAAATGAGTTCTTGCTAATTGATCAGTTTTACCTATTAGGCACGACACACACATGTAGTAACAATCTTTTATTCAATATTTATACATATGGTGATAAAGTTATTCAGGTACAGGAAGCCAAGAAGTTTTGTTCAACATTTATATGAATACAAAAAATGTGTTCTCTTCTTTGTTTATTCTTATCTTCCCTTAAAGTTAATGTTTTTTAATGTGTTATCTCTTCATTGTTTATTTTTATCATCTTGCCTTCGCTTTCAGGTAAGAGATCGTGGATGTGGTAAGATAGGGCTATGTGGCGAGTGTCCACCTCGTCCTCCACCAGCGCCAGGGGATTGTGATTCACAGGTAAGATTATTGGTAAGCCTTGATAACAGCACACCTGTTGGGTGTTAAAGTGGCAGCCTTGCACCTGATACCTTGATGCCTAGCTTATCTGTTCTCTGTCTGACGGGAAAAAAAAACAAGTTTTGAAAGAGAGCTTAGAGTAGTGTGTGTGTACTCACCTAGTTGCGGTTGCAGGGGTCGATTCACAGCTCCTGGCTCCGCCTCTTTAATGGTCGCTACTAGGTCACTCTTCCTGCTCCATGAGCTTTATCATACCTCTTGTTAAAGCTATGTATGGATCCTTCCTCCACTACATCACTTCCCAGACTATTCCACTTTCTGACAACTCTGTGACTGAAGAAATACTTCCTAACATCTGTGTGTGTGTGTTTATGTATATGTGTGCAAGTGTGTGTGTGTGTGTTAGTTACCATTTTGTCCTAGGCAGATGTCAGTTAGACACTAGGCCTGTTGTATATGCATGCGTGCATGTGTGTGTGTGTGTGTGTGTGTGTGTGTACTCACCTATTTGTACTCACCTATTTGTGGTTGCAGGGGTCGAGTCACAGCTCCTGGCCCCGCCTCTTCGCTGATTGCTACTAGGTCCTCTCTCTCCCTGCCCCATGAGCTCTATCATACCTCGCCTTAAAACTATGTATGGTTCCTGCCTCCACCACATCACTTTCTAGGCTATTCCACGGCCTGACTACTCTATGACTGAAGAAATACTTCCTAACATCCCTTTGATTCATCTGAGTCTTCAACTTCCAATTGTGACCTCTTGTGTCTGTGTCCCATCTCTGGAACATCCCGTCTTTGTCCACCTCGTCTATTCCGCGCAGTATTTTATATGTCGTTATCATGTCCCCCCTGACCCTCCTGGCCTCCAGTGTCGGTCAGGCCGTTTCCCTCAACCTTTCTTCATAGGACAATCCCCGTAGCTCTGGGACTAGTCTTGTTGCAAACCCTTTGCACTTTCTCTAATTTCTTGACGTGCTTGACTAGGTGTGGATTCCAAACTGGTGCTGCATACTCCAGTATGGGCCTGACGTAGATGGTGTACAGAGTCCCTTAAACGAATCCTTACTGAGGTATCGGGAAAGCTATCCGTAGGTTTGCCAGGCGCCCGTATGCTGCAGCAGTTTATTGATTGATGTGCCCCCCCAGGAGATATGTCGGTTTTAAATACTCCCCCCCGATTTTTTTCCCTTTAGTGAGGTTTGCACCCTTTTGGGCCATCAAAACTATTTGTTCTGCGGTTTTTTTTCCCCTTTCCCCCAATTTTCTGATTTTGGCATTTGGCGGGGTTTAAAATTTTCAAGGACCCATTTGCTGGACGGGCCCTTGAAAGCCGGGCCCCGATCTTTTGTAGCCCTGCCTGATCCTCGTCCAAATTCGATTCTTTTTTCATTAAATTAAACATCGTTCGCAAAAAAGGACACTTCGGTCTACCCTTTCCCTTTAATGTCGTTCACGAATCCCCAAGAACAGCACAGGCCCTGGGGACTGACCCCTGTGGAACCCCCGTTGTCACAGGCCCCCCTTGACCCCCTCGTCGCGACCAGACTCGTTGTTTCCCCCCCCTGTCGGGAAATTCTCTGACCCATTGCGGGGCCTTTTTCCGGGTTATGTTTTGCCGGGTCCTCTAGCTTTTGCAGAAACCCCCTTTTTGTGGGGAAAACTGAGTCAAAAAAGGCCTTCTTGCAGTCCAAAAATACGCATTCGATCCACCCCCTCTCTCTTGTCTACTTCGGGGTCACCTTGCCCTTTTAAAACTTAGTGGGTTTTGGGGACACAAAGGGGGGGTTCCTTCCCTGAAACCATGCGGTTTGTCAATTATACCTTGTTTCTTTCCGGGTCCCCCACCACCTCCTCCTGAGATTTTTCTCCAGGGACCTTCAAAACATATGTTAGAGATACAGGTCTTTAGTTTATTCCCCAGGTCTGTCTCCCTTTTTAAAAATTTGGGGAACATTTGCCATTTTCCATCCTCAGGGAGTTCCCCATTTCAAATGATTGTTGAAGAACTTTGTTAATGGCCAAAATATTTTCTGCTCCCTTTTTAAAGGACCCATGGGGGGAGATGTTTCTGGTCCCACCCCCTTTTGGAGGGTCAAGTTCGCATACCCACCCTTCTTCCCTCCTCCGGGGTTAAAAGTACCCATCCAGCATTTTGCGGGTGGGGCCCCCTTTTCGATTTTTTGGATCCTATGGTTTCCACTAAAAATCCTCTTTAAATTTTGGTGTTGAGCTCCTGCATCCCTTCGGCCCGTTTTTTGTAAATTTTCCCCATCACCCTTCTCAGTCTGTTTTACCGGGCCCCTTTGACTTTTGTTTTCCCTCCTAGGGGGGTTTGGAAAACAGCTTGGGGCAGTTTTACTTTTGATGCTATGCCCATTTTCATATTGTCTCTGAGCCTCCCTTCTTATCTGTGCATATTCTTTTTTCTGGCTCTTGGGCCTGTTTTTCCTCTATTCTCCTGATTTCTTGTTTTTTCTGTACCTTTTCCATTCTAAGTCCCACCTAGTTTTTTGCCTCCCAACACCTTTGGGTAAACCCAAGGGATGTTCTGTTTTTCCCCATTATTTCGGGTTTTCCCCTTGGGAAAAACCCCCCCCTTTCTGCCTCCTTGCTTTTTGGTTGCTACATAGTCCATCATTTTTTTGGTCGGTTTTTCCGCCGTTCCCCTCCCACTGAATGTCTTAAAGGGAAAATTCCCTAAAGCCTGGGGGTTTCCCCCTTTTGTTTTTGGGTTTTTTCCCCCGGGCCTTTTCCCCTGCTACTCTCCCCCACTTGGGCTCAACTTGTAGTCGAAGCACAAAACCAATATCACTAGCCCCCAGGGGCCTTTATCCCTGATCCCCTCGATGTCCGAATTTCTCATGGTAAATTTAAAAGGCCCCAACCCCTTGCTGGTTCATCCTCTCCTCCTCTCTTTTTGTCTCAAACATTTTTGATGCTTTGTTTTTTTTCTCCAGTACCACACCCCTTCTTTTTTGGTTCCATGTTTCGGGCCCCCATGGGGCCCGGGTTTTTCCCCCAGTCAATCTCCTTGTGTTTTGAAATCCCCCCAAAATTTTATTAAAACTTTGCTCCCCCCATGTGTGCTCCCCTTTGCCCCTGGGCCAGTTTTTTGGGCTTGCTCGTTGCTCTCATCGTTTTCTTCTTTTTGGCCTCCTGCAGTTCGGGGTGGGTTGTACATTACTGCAATTATCCCTTATGCCCCCTCAGACTGGATTTTTTCCAAATAAGTAGTCCCTTTCCCCCCATCCCATCCTTTCCCTTTCCCAAATTTTCCCTAAAAACCCCCACGGGTTTTTTAAATTGAGCAGTGCAAACCCCTCCCCCCCCTCTCCTCCCTCTGTTTTCCTGAAGATTGTTATCCGGAGGGAAAAACTAAAATTGTTTTTATTCTGGTGATTTTTGTTTTTTTGTGATTTGCTATTATGTTGGGGATGTCTCTTGAAATTTTTTCGTGCAACTCCTCCCTACTTGTTTGTTATTCCATCTGCATTTGTATACCACACCTTCAACTTCTTTTCTAAACGGTTGGTTTTGGGAATTATTGGGGGTTTTTGGGGAAATGGGGGAACCTGGTAGGGAACTATGGGTTGTTTCCTTTGGGGGGTGAAGTTTTTTAAAAGTATGGGGGGGGGCATTTTGGGTTGGCATGGGGGTTTTTATTTAGAGTGTTTGGTTTTCACTGGGGGTTTAAACCCGGGTTTGGGGGGGCCCTTTTATAGAAAATTGTGGGGGGGGGCCGTGTTTTGTCTTCTTCCGGGGGCTGGGATCTCCCGTTCGTCTTCTCCAACCCCCCCTTTCCTCCTTTTTTCCCTTTTTACCATTCTCTCAGTTTTTCCTTTCTTTTTGTGTTCTGTCCCGGGGCGGGGGTTTCACCCCCCTTATGCCGTCATGTCCCTTAATCGGCTTTCTCCGGGAAAATAAAATTTGGGCCCAGTCGCTTCTGCCTTGAAGGGTCACTCTCCCCTGGGGCCCGGGGTTTTTTTTTTTACCCAAACCCCCCCATTCTCCCAAAAATTTTTCCCGCTGGGTCTTCCCTCTTCTTTTCCCTTTTCTTTCATGATGCCTTTTTTAATTGCTTTTTTTTCCCCTTGGGTTTTTTTCTTCATATGTTTCCCCTTTTGACTTCCCGGGCCCATACACAAAGACCCGAAACCCCACCCTTTTTATTCTCCCACTGATAACCCTGGGTATCCCCTCATTTAAAATTTTGGGTTTTCCCCACGCAGGGTTTTTCCTTTCATCAGTTTCAATGGCCCCAATGTACTTGGGCTCAGTGGCCTTTTCCCTTTTCCCCTTTTCGGCTTTTTCCCTTTGGGGCCCGTTGTTGTCTTTTTAGGGCCCTTTCCCCATAAAACTTTGCTCTTCTTTGCCCCAGTCTCCTCTTTTATAGAGCATCTCCCTTTCAGTTGTGCCCCCTTTTTTCCCTACAGTCCCCTTATTTTGGGGGGGAGGGGCAGTCTCTGTTGTCAAAACCCAAAATGTTCCCTTTTGTTCTTTAGGCTGTTTCAGATTTTTTTAGTTCCTCTTCTAAACCTGTATCCTAGCTTCCCGCTTTTTTTTTACATGCACCCCCCCACTTCCCGCTTTCCATATCAAACCTCTTTCCATTTTCATGCTAAATTTTTCTTTGTTTCTTTTCCCATTTTTGATCCCTTTTTTTTGAGCTCTGCTGCCCAAAATTTCCCCTTTCATTTTCCTCCTCCTGTCCCCCCTTGGTTTTTTTTTTACTCTCTGGCAACCCATTTTTGTTTTAAACCTGATTTTCCTCAGAGTGGGAAACCCAGTAGTTTTTGTATGGTTTGGTTTGAGTGTTTGTGTCAAGGTGGGGGGGGGAAGTTTGTGGGGGAATTTTTTTTGCTATTTGGGAGGGTGATTTGGGGGGGGGGGGGGAGGGTTTGGGGTGAACGGGGGGGGGGGAGGGTTTATCGAGGGGGGGGATGGATCCCGGGGGGGGATTGAGATTCGGTGGGTTTTAAAAAAAGGGGGGTGTGTGTGGGTCTGGATATGTGGTGGTGGGGTGTGTGTGTTGGGGTGTGTGGGGTGTGGTGTGGGGTTTTGGGGTGTAATTTTGTGTGAAAATTTTGGGGTGGAAAATTTTTTGTGGGTTTTTTATGTACTGAAAAGGGAGTTTCCCTTTGCTTTTGGGGTGTAATGTTGATTCTCGTTGTCGCTTGTTGTCCACAACCTCTTCTGACCGACTCCCACCCCTTTCGTGTTTCCTATATCACCGCTTATAGTGATTTTTAACGCCTTGTTCAATTTTATTTCCAATTTTCTAAACCTTATTGGGAAAACTTGAGGCCATTCTTTTTTCGTGCTTTGAGAAATTTTTGACCATTTACATTCAGCTTGGCGGTTAAATTGGAAACCTGGACCCCCCACCCCAAAAAACCACTCATAGGTGATACAGTCTTGTAGTGCAGTTGTAGCAGTGTAGGTTGTCCGGTCGATGTGACGTCCCCGGAGTAGTTTCCCGCTCGATGTACGTCCTTTTCGTGAAACCCCTCAATTTCTTCTTTGTTAATAATGTACCCTATTTACTGTATTTCTTTTTACTGGTCACACTTTGTTTCACTTTATTAAAATCTTGGGTGACACTTGGCAACGCCGCCTTCACACTAGCCTGCGCCACAACGCTTTTATTTTCCAGATCACTTTCAAAATTGTGGCTCTCCCCACACTTGTGTGGCTCAGGCAATTAAAAAAAAACACTTCTAGGATTGCTGACTACCCTGACACACTTAGCAACCCTTGCAGAACACTTGTAGCCCTCCAAAAACACTTAAATCCCCGGAGCACCGACGGCGTGACTAGCACCGACGGCGTGGGTGTTAGTGTGTGTGTGTGTGTGTGTGTGTGTGTGTGTGTAGGCAGTTGGCGAGGTCCCAGTGTGGTTATTGTGTTGGTAGCCTGCACGTCTGTGCCATCTTCCTCACCTGCCCAGTATCCGTGTTCATGCCCTGGTGTTAACGCCGCCGCAACTGGCCGAGCCTCTACGAAGCGAGTGCATTGAGCTAAACTGGTGGACCGGTAAGCCAGCGGAAGGCCTAGGTCGAATGATTAAAAGTTCCAACGGCTGGTCATCATCTAAGGCCCACGTCGGGAAACACTTGTCCTGTTTCCTGACGAACCTTACCTAACAACAGTAAGCGCAGGTTTTCACGGGCACCAGCGACCTTCCCCATCATGTAACCGCATCAGTGACTGTTGTTTATCCATCAAGAAGATACAAAAGTCTGGGAGATGCTCTCCGATAAATAGCTGACAGCACTAGGAGCCTATTATATGTGTGGATACAGTGACAGAAAAGTATCTGAGAAATAGATACAATAAATGGCAGTGGATTGAAATGAGAATATAAGAAATAGTTATGTACTACCAGTCAGTGTTTGCATGTACGTCATAACTAGGTAGTTGAACAACAGGAAAACAATACGGTGAAAGACGCAACTTTCCCATAAATTTGATGAGTTTCAGGGGTCTTTCTACTCCCGGAGCCCGGCTCGTCTTGTGCTAGAAAAAAGAACATAACCTCAGACCGGGTTGGGAGGGTAGAGCAACCCTCGAAACCTGTCACAGGTATGTCCGTAAGACTGTCTCTTCAGCGTAGTTTACAAGAAAGCGGTGCAGTGAAAGGCCTAACTTTCTGCGTATGGGCTGAGGTTTTTGAGGGTGTAAGTGATGCTCATATTAGTAATATTACCAGTATCATAAATAAGATATTCGAAGGAGGCAAGTGTTACACTGGTAATGATTGTTATACATTCAGCGCCAAAGCTAATGCAGGTGTCATGCTCCAGTGCCCATAAAGTCAGGTACGTCAAGGCATAAAACAAGCTTTGAATTGAAATTACTGGCTTTACTTCGTAATCTTCAAAAAAAAAAAAAATGGAAGTTAGGAAGGTAACATTGGTAAACAAAGAAAGGAAAGATACTAGTCAGACAAGCGGTCACCAGGGAACAAGGGAAGGGGTTACAAGTGGGTCCTGAAGAACTACACTAAGACTCTACCGTGGAAACTTATTTTTTGGATTTTTATTACTGAAGGTAAATTAACACTGTGTCCTTATACAGAGAGTATAAGGGAAGCCCTTTTTAAGTCTTTCTCACAAGACAAGGTTTTGTGCACAAGTGTCAGGCTTCACATAGTGAGTGCTTAACTATTCAGTGCTTCACCCTAGTGGTTGCTTCACATTTTCAGGCTTCACACTGTCATCTTCACACGTTCAGTGCTTACATTGTCTGCTTCACATGTCATGCTTTCCCCTGTCAGGCTTCACACCAGTGCTTCCCTTTGGTCAGTGCTTCACATGTCAGTGCTTCACTAGTGTCTGCTCACACTGCAGTGCTTCACATTTCATGTTTCACCTGTAGTGCTTCACATGCAGTGCTTTACACTTCATGCTTCACATAGTGTCAGTGCTTCACATGTCAGGCTTCACATTTGTGTCAGGCTTCACACTTTCAGTGCTTCACATAGTGTCGTCTTCACCCCTGTCGGCCCTTTCCATTCGTGCTTCCCATAGTGTCTGCTTTTCCCCACATGTCAGGCTTCAACATTGGTCATGCTTCACACTGCAGTGCTTCACATGTCAGTGCTTACACTCTCAGTGCTTTCCTTTTAAAGTGTCATGCTTCACATGTTTAGTGCTTCACACTTCCCTGCTTTACATGTGCAGGCTTCACCTTCGTGCTTCAATTTGTGTCAGTGCTTCACACTGCATGCTTCACAAGTGTCAGGCTTCACTAGTGTCAGTGTTTTACACTGTCATGCTTCACAAGTTTCAGTGTTCCACTGCGTGCTTCAATAGTGTCAGTCTTCACATGTCATGCTTCACATAGTGTCAGTGCTTACACTGCAGTGCTTCACATAGTGTCATGTTCAAATGTCAGTGCTTTCCCCGTCAGTGCTTCACCTGTCGTGCTTCACTAGTGCAGTGCTTTTACAGTCTGCTTTACATAGTGTCAGTGCTTTAAATGTCAGTGCTCCTAGTGTCAGTGCTTTACACTGTCAGTGCTTCACAAATTATCAGTGTTTCACATATGCAAAGGGTTAAAATATCTGCTTCACTAGTGCAGTGCTTCACAAGTGCCCTTCTTCACATAGGTCAGTGCTTCACACGTTCAGTGCTTCAAACAGTGCCAAGTTGGGTTCCCTCCAGTGTTCACATTATGTCAGTGCTTCAACAAGTGCCTGTTTTCAATAGGGGCCAGTCTTCATACAGTGCCAGTGCTTCACACTTTTCCAGTGCTTCACATACTGTCAGTGTTTCCCACACAGTCGCCTGTTTCTACATAGTGCAAGTTGCTTCACATAGTGTAAGTGCTTCACATGTGCCTGGTTGTCACACAGTGCCAGTGCTTCACACAGTGCCAGTGCTTCACATACTGTCAGTGCTTCACACAGTGCCTGTTCTTCACATAGTGCAAGTGCTTCACATAGTGCAAGTGCTTCACATAGTGCAAGTGTTTCACACAGTGCCAGTGCTTCACCCAGTGCCAAATCTTTTTTCTTTCACATAGTCCCAGTGCTTCACATAGTGCAGTGCTTCCAAGTGCCAGTGTTTCACACAGGGGCCAGTGCTTCACATAGTGTCCAGTCCCCTTCACAAGTACCCATGTGCTTCACACGTGCCAGTGTTTCACATACTGTCAGTGCTTCACACAGTGCCAATTCTTCACATAGTGCCAGTGCTTCACATAGTGTCAGTGCTTCGCATAGTGCCAGTGGTTCACACAGTGCCAGTGCTTCACATAGTGTCAGTGCTTCACACACTACCAGCGCTTCACACAGTACCAGTGCTTCACACAGTGCCAGTGCTTCACATACTGTCAGTGCTTCACACAGTGCCTGTTCTTCACATAGTGCCAGTGCTTCACACAGTGCCAATTCTTCACATAGTGCCAGTGCTTCACGCAGTGCCAGTTCTTCACATAGTGCCAGTGCTTCACATGTGTGTCACTAGTTTGTCATGGGAAACGAATCTAGAATCTACCAAAAAGATTAAATACAGGATAAACTGTTACAACAGATACACAAGAGTTGAGTGTGAAATATGTAAGGTGGCATTTCCTCCCCTGCCTGTGCTGTCACCCATGTTGGCACTGACCATCCTTGCCAGTGTTAACACGTTGGCTCTCTGGCACTAAGGGGAAAACTACTTAGTATTCCTTCTGGCGACTCACATAAATTTACATTAGGCAAAAGACTAGTATAGAATCAAGTGTCTTCCTGTTTTGCTTTGGATCTGAATAAGATTTTATGTTTTGAAGTGTTTGTGGGGCATCCCTTACTTTCAGCAGATATACTATGATATTACTCCATCATATTAATAGGAAGCGTATAGTACGGGTGTAGAGTTAACATGGTTGTGTCGGGAGAGTAGTGAATGAGGTGGTGTAGTGAAGGTGTCTGGGTGTCACCAGGGTCTAATGAGTTGTACAGACCGCCTCTCGCTTCTGTCCTTCCTATCAACCCTTCTCACTCTGCATCTTACTTTCTTACCCATCTTCTATCCTTTTCTCCTCATCCGGTCATTTTTGACCCATTCCTTGTTACTACTTATCGCCTGTACATTTCTACCCATCCGCTGTACCTAACCAATCCTCTGTCTCTTGCCCATTCACTGCCCTCTTCAAACTCATTTCCTGTCTCTACCCATCACTTGCCTCCTTCCTGCCCATCCTCTTCCCCCTTTCTACATATCTACTGTCCCTTCCTACACATCCTCTGCCTGTGGAGGGATATACTTTCAGTCAAATAAAGGGCAATGGAGCGAACTTTCCTGGTTGTAAGAGGACATACTACGGGACACAGCAGTGTCGACCAAGGCTCAATATGAGTGTAAACGATTTAGTGGTTATTGCATATGATAACTCGAGTCTTTAATTTTACAATACGATGATGGTTATGTCATATTCAGTGACGCCATGTTATAAGGATATTAGTTGTGGGTGCCAAGGCAATATGTTGGTGTCCTTGCAGGAAAGTGCTGCCAGGTGGTGCCGGATCAGCCGGGCTGTGGCGCGTACGTTGGACTACGTGCGGCCAGCAGTAACAGCCCGGTTGATCAGGCCCTGATCCACCGGGAGGCCTTGTCATGAACCGGGCCGCGGGGTCGTTGATCCCAGGAATAACCTCCAGGTAACCTCCAGGTAGGTGAAGTCAGGCGAGCGATGCGTCCGGCCTCGCTCGCCTGACTGACCAAGAGTACTCAGTACTCCACACAACAGGATCGTTAATTGTGTGGGAATTGTTGCCGTGGCGGTTAAGTTGCCCACACTAAGCCACCAGCGGTGTCGGTGATACCCCGACAAAGAATTGGAAGTGTACATGAGTATACATGATGTAACTGACAGATGACTCCTGTAGCACAGTTCAGACAATTAATACAAGGTTTGAGTGAGCCTTGTGCTTATTGGTGACAGGATGTTGCTGCAGTGTTAGTGTGACTGTGAGATTGTTATGGTTGTCCTCCAGAGTCTTGTAAAGTAGCACTGCCAGATGCTCACTAAACCCAAGACTCGTAGCGTAAGGCAACCCGTCTCAGTGGCTCAGTAGCCACTAGGGTACCTATGTTCGGTATTTAACCAGACCCATTAATAAAACACATCACGTACTCTCTCTCACTCTCTCTCTCTCTCTCTCTCTCTCTCTCTCTCTCTCTCTCTCTCTCTCTCTCTCTCTCTCTCTCTCTCTCTCTCTCTCTCTCTCTCTCTCTCATATGCCCAAGAGTCCCTACGAGGATTACAATACAAAATAATATCTTTATCCGTTTGATTCTCCGGGGTAATGGCCCCTGCGGCCCGGGTCTAGACCTGGCGTTCTGGTTGATGCTTTAATCAGTCAGACTCTTGGTGCTAGCCTCACGCAGTCCACCATATGCACCACGGCCCGGAAGACCAGGAAATGATTTCAATAACTTGCCAAGTTTTCTCTTAAAGACAGCTGGGAGTCCGTTGATAATTTCATATAATGAAGAGACGTTGAAAAATCTTGGTCCCATTACACTTACTATCTCGAAGCAGTAATTTCAGTGTAGAGATTTCGTGCCAGTCCCTTCAAAATTTTCCATATATAAATTATATTTAGCCTTCGCTCTAGGGACTGATGGGGCCTTGAGGGACTGAACGCATTCCCAATAATTTGGGGGACTTAAGTGATGCGGGCAGTGAATGTTCTCTTTATGTTCTCCAGGTCTGTAATTTTGTTTGTCTTGACAGAGGCTGTTAGTGGGCAACAGTTTTTCAGGATAGCGAGAACAAGTGATTTAAAAGAGCATCAAAGTTGGCTTAATACACAAATAACCCTCACACAGGAGAGAGAGAGAGAGAGAGAGAGAGAGAGAGAAAGAGAGAGAGAGAGAGAGAGGGAGAGAGAGGAGAGAGGGAGAGAGAGAGAGGGGAGGAGAGAGAGAGAGAGCTTATGATACGTTTCAATCCGTCTTGGTCATTCATAGGTCACACTGGCAGAAGAAAGTGAGTGAGCCAGTATATATAGGCGAGGAGGATAGGGACGGGAGAAAGAGAGGATGAAAAAGTAGTGGTAATGGTGGTGGTAGTAGTAGTAGTAGTAGTAGTAGTAGTAGGGGGAGTTGGCTTGTCATCTCTTGTTTTGTAGGGGTTAGTTGTTCACCTTATCATTTTCTTCTCATTTGTGATGGTGACACGTGTGATCCTTGAATATAAGTTTTTACATCTTCGCTCTTTTAAGTTCCTTACATTCCTTACAGCCCTCGCTCCAGTCCATGAGCCCCAGTCCATAAAACCCCTCCCACAAGCCGCCGCCCAGTCCATAAGCACCAGCCCACGAGCGCCCGCCCACGCTCTCACTGTCCGTGAGAAGACACGGCCGCCTTCGTTCACAACTGCTTCAGGACAACAAGGTCATCCAGCACGCCTTACGTAGCATGACAAAAACCTGACAACAAACGCCTCCCTCCCTCCCTTTGTGTGGAGAAAAAACAGCAAGTTTTGAAAGAGAACTGAGAGAGTAGTGTGTGTGTGTGTGTGTGTGTGTGTGTGTGACTATCTAGATTATTAAATTTTAATGTGGAATAATAAGTGACAGGAACTTAACAATAAAGTAGAGAAACCTTGGACAGGTAATTTACAAGGAACGAGAAGCAGGCGGGGAAGACAGGCTACGATTTTGGGTATATTGTATGTGTTCTTGTATATATGCGAGGCGTTTTTTCTGCGTGCGAAGGAGAGGACAATCACATATCACAGTGGACATGTTGGGCCGAGCTGGAATGTGTGTTAGCATAACAAGCTCGAGGAGTTGGTATAATGTACACAGCATTACTTTAACCACTGCAATGGCTTGCCAGGGTCGTGGAGCAGGAGAGGAGACCAAGGTCAGAGAGAGAGAGAGAGAGAGAGAGAGAGAGAGAGAGAGAGAGAGAGAGAGAGAGAGAGAGAGAGAGAGAGAGAGAGATAGATAGATTTGGAGATGGAGATGGAGGTGGAGGTGTAGTCATATATGATTGTACAAACACAGACAGGCGTTATACATGGCATATGGTTTAATATCGAACGACGAAGACACAGAGGAGGACAGTAACACTGACACGGACGAGACGAGGAGACAGTGGTGTGGCGATACAGATGTTGTGCCCACCTGTTGGTGTGCTGTGTGGGTGCCAGCCAGAACTACATTGACTGGATCATGGTGGTGGATGCCAGCAGTGGCAACTCATTGGTATGAACATTTTATTCATGTCCCTTTGTTGCTCAATATCACAGTTGGCGACGCTGGCCTTGGAGTGGGCACCTCTGGGACTAGTCGGGTTGCAAACCTTCGAACCTTTTGAAGTAGGCCTACGCCATGTATAATGTGATGGATTCTATAAGTCCCTGAATTCTCTATAGGTTTATTATATTCTCACCTCTTAGGCTATATTTTGTCTCCGGTCTTATCTTTTACATTGTTGTTTGGGATTGAACTCCAGCAGCTGCTTGTTGAAGTACTTCTCAACTCTTCCAGATCTCCCTGGAGCTTGTCTCTGTTCTCACGGTGGAGACACGCAGCTGCCACCCCTTATGTGTAGCAGGGTGGGGGAAGGGGTAGAGAGGGAGAGAAATAGGGAGTGTGTGTGCATGGGGAGGGAGGTAGGGAGTGGACGACAGAGGGATGAGGGTAGGAGGGGAGATGAGTACAGGACGAGGGAAAGCAGTGTGTGGAAGGAGTAGATATGAGGGTAGGAGGGCTAGACATAGTTACTGGGTGTTGCAGCTGCTGGTGGTGGTGCAGTATTGTGGTAGTGAATACAAGTGTGTGGTCAGGAATAAAGCTAGTGTGGGAGTCGTACACCAGGAGTGATCAGCTAGAGCTGCTGAACACTTTCACACTCTGGGGTAAGTAGTGTGGTCAGGCTCACATTCTGGTGTTGGTAGCGTTCTTAGCTCACACTGACGTCAGTACACGTCACATGACGTCGGTACAGGCCACACGACATCAGTACAGGTCACAACATCAGGTACACGTCACATGACGTCAGTACAGGTCACACTGACGTCAGTATTCAGTCTGGCATACCGGAGGTGCAAATTCGCCTCCTTCACTTCCAGATAGAACATTTTGCACCACACTGTCGAACTGATTAAATTACACTTAATAAGTTCGATTGAAATCTGACCAACACTGTGATCTTAATACATTCTGTAGAGCTCCAGTACTAACCTGAACTCAGTCACTTTATTTTCAAGGATACATATAGTCTTAACAACCTGATACACAGATATACGAGGAATATAATTATTTATTTCACTAATAATGAAGGTATGTAGAAGGTACTTTTGCTGGCGCAGTGCCACGTACAGTTGACTAGTTAAGGGTCCAAGTCGGACCAAAACGTCGTCATAAGCTTCTCTCTATGTGCGGGTTATTTGTGTATTGTTCCAGTCACGGTATTATACCTTTTGTTCTTACACAAAGTTACTGGGAGGACATAATATAGCTTATATAGAATTATTCCATTGATATGTTATACTACCATGAGAAATACAAATTAGACTAAGGAAATGTGTAACAGTATGTTATACCACATTGGTAAATACAGAGTATACTGTGAAGGTTAAGGAAAGCTGGAGATAGTGTGGTGTTTACATGGGGATAATGTAAAGGTTGAAGGAAGCAGTGAAGAGAGTAAAGTAGAGCTAACAAGAGAGCCAGACTTTGTCAGTTAGATGATCAGCCTCGTTGAACACACCTCAGGTCAGGCTGCCAGAGTACCACCTTCGAATCAGGTCACAGGTATTTCACAGGTTTGCTGGGGCTGACAGCCACCTTACAGTGAATTTATTGATACACAAGACCCAGGAATGTTCTCAGTGCCTGTGGTATGTAGGACCCAGGAATGTTCTCAGTGCCTGTGGTATGCAGGACCCAGGAATGTTCTCAGTGCCTGTGGTATGCAGGACCCAGGATGTTCTCAGTGCCTGTGGTATGTAGGACCCAGGAATGTTCTCAGTGCCTGTGGTATGCAGGACCCAGGAATGTTCTCAGTGCCTGTGGTATGCAGGACCCAGGAATGTTCTCAGTGCCTGTGGTATGCAGGACCCAGGAATGTTCTCAGTGCCTGTGGTATGTAGGACCCAGGAATGTTCTCAGTGCCTGTGGTATGTAGGACCCAGGAATGTTCTCAGTGCCTGTGGTATGTAGGACCCAGGAATGTTCTCAGTGCCTGTGGTATGCAGGACCCAGGAATGTTCTCAGTGCCTGTGGTATGCAGGACCCAGGAATGTTCTCAGTGCCTGTGGTATGTAGGACCAGGAATGTTCTCAGTGCCTGTGGTATGCAGGACCCAGGAATGTTCTCAGTGCCTGTGGTATGCAGGACCCAGGAATGTTCTCAGTGCCTGTGGTATGCAGGACCCAGGAATGTTCTCAGTGCCTGTGGTATGTAGGACCCAGGAATGTTCTCAGTGCTGTGGTATGTAGGACCCAGGAATGTTCTCAGTGCCTGTGGTATGTAGGACCCAGGAATGTTCTCAGTGCCTGTGGTATGCAGGACCCAGGAATGTTCTCAGTGCCTGTGGTATGTAGGACCCAGGAATGTTCTCAGTGCCTGTGGTATGCAGGACCAGGAATGTTCTCAGTGCCTGTGGTATGCAGGACCCAGGAATGTTCTCAGTGCCTGTGGTATGCAGGACCAGGAATGTTCTCAGTGCCTGTGGTATGCAGGACCCAGGATTGTTCTCAGTGCCTGTGGTATGCAGGACCCAGGAATGTTCTCAGTGCCTGTGGTATGTAGGACCCAGGAATGTTCTCAGTGCCTGTGGTATGTAGGACCCAGGAATGTTCTCAGTGCCTGTGGTATGCAGGACCCAGGAATGTTCTCAGTGCCTGTGGTATGCAGGACCCAGGAATGTTCTCAGTGCCTGTGGTATGTAGGACCCAGGAATGTTCTCAGTGCCTGTGGTATGCAGGACTCAGGAATGTTCTCAGTGCCTGTGGTATGCAGGACCAGGAATGTTCTCAGTGCCTGTGGTATGCAGGACCAGGAATGTTCTCAGTGCCTGTGGTATGCAGGACCCAGGAATGTTCTCAGTGCCTGTGGTATGAGGACCCAGGAATGTTCTCAGTGCCTGTGGTATGCAGGACCAGGAATGTTCTCAGTGCCTGTGGTATGCAGGACCCAGGAATGTTCTCAGTGCCTGTGTATGCAGGACCAGGAATGTTCTCAGTGCCTGTTGGTATGCAGGACTCCCGGAATGTTCTCAGTGCCTGTGGTATGCAGGACCCAGGAATGTTCTCAGTGCCTGTGGTATGTAGGACCCAGGAATGTTCTCAGTGCCTGTGGTATGCAGGACTCAGGAATGTTCTCAGTGCCTGTGGTATGCAGGACCCATGAATGTTCTCAGTGCCTGTGGTATGCAGGACCCAGGAATGTTCTCAGTGCCTGTGTATGCAGGACCAGGAATGTTCTCAGTGCCTGTGGTATGCAGGACTCAGGAATGTTCTCAGTGCCTGTGGTATGCAGGACCAGGAATGTTCTCAGTGCCTGTGGTATGCAGGACTCAGGAATGTTCTCAGTGCCTGTGGTATGCAGGACCCATGAATGTTCTCAGTGCCTGTGGTATGCAGGACCAGGAATGTTATCAGTGCCTGTGGTATGCAGGACCAGGAATGTTCTCAGTGCCTGTGGTATGCAGGACTCAGGAATGTTCTCAGTGCCTGTGGTATGCAGGACTCAGGAATGTTCTCAGTGCCTGTGGTATGCAGGACTCAGGAATGTTCTCAGTGCCTGTGGTATGCAGGACCAGGAATGTTCTCAGTGCCTGTGGTATGCAGGACTCAGGAATGTTCTCAGTGCCTGTGGTATGCAGGACTCAGGAATGTTCTCAGTGCCTGTGGTATGCAGGACCAGGAATGTTCTCAGTGCCTGTGGTATGCAGGACTCAGGAATGTTCTCAGTGCCTGTGGTATGCAGGACCCAGGATTGTTCTCAGTGCCTGTGGTATGCAGGACCCAGGAATGTTCTCAGTGCCTGTGGTATGCAGGACTCAGGAATGTTCTCAGTGCCTGTGGTATGCAGGACCCAGGAATGTTCTCAGTGCCTGTGGTATGCAGGACTCAGGAATGTTCTCAGTGCCTGTGGTATGCAGGACTCCGGAATGTTCTCAGTGCCTGTGGTATGTAGGACCCAGGAATGTTCTCAGTGCCTGTGGTATGTCAGGACCAGGAATGTTCTCAGTGCCTGTGGTATGCAGGACTCAGGAATGTTCTCAGTGCCTGTGGTATGCAGGACCCAGGAATGTTCTCAGTGCCTGTGGTATGCAGGACTCAGGAATGTTCTCAGTGCCTGTGGTATGTAGGACCCAGGAATGTTCTCAGTGCCTGTGGTATGCAGGACTCAGGAATGTTCTCAGTGCCTGTGGTATGCAGGACCCAGGAATGTTCTCAGTGCCTGTGGTATGCAGGACAGGAATGTTCTCAGTGCCTGTGGTATGCAGGACCCAGGAATGTTCTCAGTGCCTGTGGTATGCAGGACTCAGGAATGTTCTCAGTGCCTGTGGTATGCAGGACTCAGGAATGTTCTCAGTGCCTGTGGTATGCAGGACCCAGGAATGTTCTCAGTGCCTGTGGTATGCAGGACCCAGGAATGTTCTCAGTGCCTGTGGTATGCAGGACCCAGGAATTTTCTCAGTGCCTGTGGTTTCAGACCCAGGAATGTCTCAGTGCCTGTGGTATGCAGGACAGGAATGTTCTCAGTGCCTGTGGTATGTAGGACCCAGGAATGTTCTCAGTGCCTGTGGTATGTAGGACCCAGGAATGTTCTCAGTGCCTGTGGTATGCAGGACTCAGGAATGTTCTCAGTGCCTGTGGTATGCAGGACCCAGGAATGTTCTCAGTGCCTGTGGTATGCAGGACCCAGGAATGTTCTCAGTGCCTGTGGTATGCAGGACCCAGGAATGTTCTCAGTGCCTGTGGTATGCAGGACTCCCGGAATGTTCTCAGTGCCTGTGGTATGCAGGACCAGGAATGTTCTCAGTGCCTGTGGTATGCAGGACCCAGGAATGTTCTCAGTGCCTGTGGTATGCAGGACCCAGGAATGTTCTCAGTGCCTGTGGTATGCAGGACCCAGGAATGTTCTCAGTGCCTGTGGTATACAGGACCCAGGAATGTTCTCAGTGCCTGTGGTATGCAGGACTCAGGAATGTTCTCAGTGCCTGTGGTATGCAGGACTCCGGAATGTTCTCAGTGCCTGTGGTATGTAGGACCCAGGAATGTTCTCAGTGCCTGTGGTATGCAGGACTCAGGAATGTTCTCAGTGCCTGTGGTATGCAGGACTCAGGAATGTTCTCAGTGCCTGTGGTATGCAGGACCCAGGAATGTTCTCAGTGCCTGTGGTATGCAGGACCCAGGAATGTTCTCAGTGCCTGTGGTATGCAGGACTCAGGAATGTTCTCAGTGCCTGTGGTATGCAGGACTCAGGAATGTTCTCAGTGCCTGGTATGGTTATGCAGGACCAGGAATGTTCTCAGTGCCTGTGGTATGCAGGACTCAGGAATGTTCTCAGTGCCTGTGGTATGCAGGACCCAGGAATGTTCTCAGTGCCTGTGGTATGCAGGACCAGGAATGTTCTCAGTGCCTGTGTATGCAGGACTCAGGAATGTTCTCAGTGCCTGTGGTATGCAGGACTCAGGAATGTTCTCAGTGCCTGTGGTATGCAGGACCAGGAATGTTCTCAGTGCCTGTGGTATGCAGGACCAGGAATGGTCTCAGTTTCCTGTGGTATGCAGGACCAGGAATGTTCTCAGTGCCTGTGGTATGCAGGACCCAGGAATGTTCTCAGTGCCTGTGGTATGCAGGACCCAGGAATGTTCTCAGTGCCTGTGGTATGCAGGACCAGGAATGTTCTCAGTGCCTGTGGTATGCAGACTCAGAATGTTCTCAGTGCCTGTGATATGGGACCAGAAGTTCTCAGTGCTGTGTATGCAGGACTCAGATGTTCTCAGTGCCCGTGTATGCAGGACCCAGGGATGTTCTATGCTGTGGTATGCAGACATGATGTCTGTGCTGGTTCACACCAGGATATAAACTTGTGCCTGTAATGTGACGTGTTTAGCCTTGTATGCGGATCAGGAATGATCTCAGTCGGGCGCCCAAAAATGTTCAGTGCCCTTGGTATCAGGTTAGTTTACTTTATTGCAACCCAAATTCGGGCCCGTAGTTATGCAGGAAAGGGAAACTTCAGTCCTAATTTGGCAAGAATCAGGATGTTATCATGGTGGATGGATCAGGAATTCTCATCAGTGGTAAAAGCAAGAAAAATGTTCTGTAGTGCCTGTGGTTGCAACTCAGAATTCAGGCCGTGGATGCAGCCCCGTTTTTCAGTGCCGTGGGTTTGAGGACAGCGTGGCTGATGTTGTCTCAGCGCTGCTGATGCTAGACGTCTGGCAATTTCCAGTGCGTGGTACAGAAAGGGTTGATTTCATTTCTGTGGTTGCATGTGTGTTCTGTGTGTGGTATGTCGGATGGATGTTAGTGTGTGTGGTATGTGGTAGATGTTTGTGTGTGGTGTGGAAGGTGTACTCACCTTTTTGGTTGCAGGGATCAGGAATGCTCAGCTTTGTTGCGCCCACGGAATGTTTCAGTTGTGTGGTATGCAGTGTAGTGTTTCGTGCTGTGGTATGTAGTGAGGTCTGTGTGTGGTGTGGGTGTGTTTGTGTAGTGGTACAGGAAGGAAAGTCTCAGAGCCCGGGACAGGGCCCCGGGAAGTTCTCAGTGTGTGGTTTGACAAAAGTTCTAATCCTTGATTAATATATGACCCAAATTTACCATCCTGATATGCAGGGCTGAAGTTCCTCGTGCTGTTAGCAGGATCCCGGTATGTTTCTCATGCCTGGTAATTAAAGGAAGTTTGTGCCTTCAGAATATTTTAGGACCCTGGATTTTTCTTTTGCTTTATGAGGACTTTCCAAAATTTCAATGCCTGTGGTAAACATAATGTTTTACCTGAGTATGAGACAAATGTTTAGTTGGTATGAATAATGTTTCAGTGCATTAAAAGGATCAGAATGTTCTGTGTGTGGTATGCAAATGAAGGTCTCGTTGTGTGGTATGCAAAACCCAGAAACGTCTATTTAAGATATGCAGACCCATGGAATGTTTCACTTGATGTGGTTGAGGACTCATGGATTTTAGTGGCTTGGTTGTGCCCCGTCCCCAAATTTCAAATGCCTGAATGCACCCAGCAATCCCTCAGGCGTGGTATAACTCGGTGTTCTAGGCTTGCCTTGATTTTAACCAAGAATAATAAGCCTATGCAGAGGAAGGAATTTTCAGGGCCGGGGAGGAAAATGTTTCAGTGCCTGTGTATGCAGGCCCATGATGTCTCAGTTGCTGTGGTATTGCAAAAACCAGAATGTTCATTTGCCTGTGATATGTAGGACCCAGAATAAGTTATCATAGCCTGTGGTATTTGCAGGACTAGGAATGTCTCAGTGCTGTGGGTATGTAGGACTCAGCGAAATTACTTGCTGGTACGGTAATTCACTGAAGTGTTGTTTACTGTAATGCCGTTCATACCTATGTAAAACTTGAATGCTCTCTAACGTGTTACTGTTCGGTTAGATGATACTAAGTCGGCGCCACAATAACGTGTTTACTTGTTCGGTTATGAATGATCTAAGTCGGCGCCACAATAACGTGTTTACTTGTTCGGTTATGAATGATCTAAGTCGGCGCCACAAATAATAAAATTGCTTACTTCAGGTTAGTTTACTTTATTTTAACCTAAATTCGCCTGTATTTACGCAGGAAAGACCCTTCAGTCCCTTAATTTGTGGTCAAGAATACGCTCGCTATATACGATGTGAGGATGTAACTCATCAATAGTAAAAAAAAAAAATTGTGCTGTACGTCTGGCAGCGTGGTGCAATTGAGAATTCAGGCAACGTGAAAATGAGCACGTTTTTCAGGCGTGTTGTGAGGACAGCTGGTGGCTGGATTGTATGTTAGGAGCGCTGCTGCTGCTACGCACGTCTGGCAACACTGCTGTCACAGAGTGTTGATTTTTACTTTTAGTGTGTGTGTGTGTGTGTGTGTGTACTCACCTAATTGTGGTTGCAGGGGTCGAGACTCAGCTCCTGGCCCCGTGTGTGTGTGTGTGTGTGTGTGTGTGTGTGTGTGTGTGCGCTTGTGCGTGCGTGTGCGTGCGTGTGCGTGCGTGTTTCGTGCGTGTGCGTGCGTGTGTGTGTGTGGGGTGTGTGTGTGTGTGTGTGTGTGTGTGTGTGTGTGTGTGTGTGTGTGTGTGTAGTGGACAGAGAGAGAGACAGAGACTGAGACAGACAGACAGACTTCAGATGGAGAGTTTGACATGTTAATATTGACTTAATATATTGTATCAATTAAATAACCTCACTAATATGCAGATGAAGTCCTCGTGTTTTGAGCTGAGTCATCCATGGTTTGTATGTAAATCTTCCAGAATTAAGAAGATTGTGCATTCAAGACATATTTTGGGACACGGGATTTTTTTTTTTTTGATAACTTTCCAAAATTAATAACTCATTGTAACATAACGTAACCTAGAGAAAGAGGAAATGTTAAGTTGGGATAATTTGTTTAAACTAAATTAATAATAATAATAATATTGTTATTGTTAAATATGCAAATGAGGTCGTTGTGTTTTTATGTAAAATCTCCAAAACTAATTTAAGATATGCAGAGGAGGCATATTTACAGCCCATGAATACATTTATTCGTGAGCTGAAAATATGCCTTCTTAGCACATCTCAATTTTGCAGAGTTTACATAAAAACACAAGGACTTCATTTGTATATTTATTAATAATATTATAATAATAATAATAATAATAATAATAATAATAATAATAATAATAATAATTTAGTCTGGGTAGGTGTCTCCATATCACACAACTCTCGCTCCTGTGTAAGACCTTCAAGAGACATCAGCTGTACTTTAGATCCCCTGAGAGACCTACGTGCTATAATTAATTCCCTAAGACGTCTGGGATAACTAGGATAACCCAGTCAAGTTAAATACTGTGATTTATTGCTGATCAGAAGAGACATTCTGCAGTTTTTCCACAGAAGCCAATTTATTAATAACATTGATGCATTAATTAAAAGAAAAAACACCTAAAATCAAGAAAAAACTACCTTTAAGGAAAACACGTCAGCGTTAAAAGTTTAAAGCCGATCAGAAAAGCCATTCTATTTATTGCACAGAATATAACAAAATGTTGAGCAGCAAAGCCTAAAGCCATAAATTAGACACATGTGCAACACTTGGAAATCCTTATTTTGGAAACGTTTCGCCATACATTGGCTTCATCTGTCCCATACAAGAATTAAGATTGATGGACTGATTACGTCGACTCCAGACTGAGGGACTGATTACCTCAAATTCCTTCTCATCTTCAATCATTCTTCTCTGTATTGGACTGATGAAGCCACCGTGTGGCGAAACGTTTCCACAGTAAAGATACCCAAGTGTTGCACATGTGTCTAATCTATCAACTTGTCAGTTCTCTGAACCATTTATCTATATACATATGCATTACGTTTATTTGACTTTGTTTTAAAATCTACATGCGCATCTGTATGAATCAGATTTCTTGTCAGAAAACCTATGTTTTAGAGCCTTTTACTGCCTTTCGAAGCTTATACGAAAGCAAAGAAATTAAATTTTAAGAGTCAGAAGGTGCAACCATGTTGGAATCCTGAGGTGAATTTACATATTTTTCCCGAAAATGGTAGCTTGTTACCGGGTTCTTTTCTGACTACCTCCTTCACCAACCCTACTGTAGGGTACCCTACTGCCACCCAATGAATACAGGGTCCCCCTGATTCAGGGACTCTGATGCTACCCAATGGAAACGAACTCTGATGCCTCCCAATAAATAACAGGGTCCCCCTGATGCCACCGAGGGGATAACAGGGTCCCCTAATGTCGTCCAGTAGATAACAGGGTCCCATGATGCCGCCCAGTGGATAACAGGTCATCCCTGATGTCACTCAGTGGATAACAGATCCACTGATACAGGGACACTGATCCTGCCCAGTGGATAACAAGGTCCCCTAATTCAGGGACTCTGCCGCCCAGCGGATGACAGGGTCCCCTGATACCGCCCAGCGATACTTACTGCACCAGGGACCTTGATGTATCAAGGATCACTCTCCCACGGCAAGTCAGTCGTAGTATCATTACTGTGGTGATGGAGGAGTGGGGCTCGACACACGTTGAGAGGCCCATGGAATTGGGAGATGGTTGATCTTTCAACCAAGCGCCCTCTCCCGTCAAGATAACTGAAACGGACTTGCACATATGCCGGTTCTGTTGGGCGTGTAGTTGGAAAAGTCTTGACAATTCTAGTTGCACTCGCAACTTCGACGTTGTTGCAGGACAACTACTTTTCAAGTGGATAGAGTACTCGACATCCGTTCGACATGCAGATTTCTATTTTTGTCATAGGCAATATCTGCTAGGATACTTAACTCGATCCAGAATTACAAATATCGCTTCTTCCTTGAAATCCACTCCAAGGTTGGTCCTACCTAGCTTATACACCTCTGCCGCAGTGTTAACTTTGAGGACAACTTTTTGGGACCCATCAACGTTAACAATAGTAACAATTCTTTCCGAGTTTTGAAAAACACACTCAGCGGTCTGTACCACACTTTC
Source organism: Cherax quadricarinatus (assembly GCF_026875155.1). Lineage (NCBI taxonomy): Eukaryota > Metazoa > Arthropoda > Malacostraca > Decapoda > Parastacidae > Cherax > Cherax quadricarinatus. The sequence goes on along the minus strand of NC_069447.1, from coordinate 28,597,960 downwards.
GCCAGCATTAAGGACAATGATTTTACCAGTGATGGGTGGCACTGTGTCTGATGACACTTCGAGGGCTTCAGACAGCCATAAAGGTTTCTCCTTATACGTGAGTGGAAACCTTGTGTGTCCAATTTACCCATCATTGTCGTAATTGCCATTGTGTCTACAAAACCCTCAAATCCATCAACTTGATCACACTCTCTACAAGTGGTACTATTGTACAGAACCACGTATATTTTTTACACCTTGCAATAAAAAGTTAGATATTTCTCACCATTTTTGCCATTAGAGAATTTTGAGCACTAGCCACGAGAGCGTGACACACTCCGTACTGTCAGTCATTATCATGTTTTTGTAGATGAGGCGCTCCTGGGGCTCAGTGTGTTGAGTCGTTGTAATAATATTACTGAAGAATCGACACAGCTGAGTGGTATCTTTAAAACTACGGCAGCAGACATACGTCTTGTTACACCACACACACACAACCGAATTTTGGCTCACATTATTTGGAAAATCACCCAGAGGGGCCACCATGAACACACTTGGCTAGTTCTCATTGGGATGGGATCCTTCTCTTTCCTCTTGTAGCTTCTGACACGAGGCCTTGGGGAAGTTGCAATCCTGACTGTCAGTGTCTGGGAGTGCTTCTTCCTCCTGACTGTCAGTGTCTGGGAGTGCTTCTTCCTCCTGACTGTCAGTGTCTGGGAGTGCTTCTTCCTCCTGACTGTCAGTGTCTGGGAGTGCTTCTTCCTCCTGACTGTCAGTGTCTGGGAGTGCTTCTTCCTCCTGACTGTCAGTGTCTGGGAGTGCTTCTTCTCCTGACTGTCAGTGTCTGGGAGTGCTTCTTCCTCCTGACTGTCAGTGTCTGGGAGTGCTTCTTCCTCCTGACTGTCAGTGTCTGGGAGTGCTTCTTCCTCCTGACTGTCAGTGTCTGGGCGTTCTTCTTCCTCCTGACTGTCAGTGTCTGGGAGTGCTTCTTCCTCCTGACTGTCAGTGTCTGGGCGTTCTTCTTCCTCCTGACTGTCAGTGTCTGGGAGTGCTTCTTCCTCCTGACCGTCAGTGTCTGGGAGTGCTTCTTCCTCCTGACTGTCAGTGTCTGGGCGTTCTTCTTCCTCCTGACTGTCAGTGTCTGGGCGTTCTTCTTCCTCCTGACTGTCAGTGTCTGGGAGTGCTTCTTCCTCCTGACCGTCAGTGTCTGGGAGTGCTTCTTCCTCCTGACTGTCAGTGTCTGGGAGTGCTTCTTCCTCCTGACTGTCAGTGTCTGGGCGTTCTTCTTCCTCCTGACTGTCAGTGTCTGGGAGTGCTTCTTCCTCCTGACCGTCAGTGTCTGGGAGTGCTCTCAGTAGTAGTAACCAGTTACCAGTAACCAGTGTACCGTTGACTCAACGACCAACCGTCTCTGCCTGAGTCACTGTCTGAACCCATATTGTGCTGACCTGGCATTATTCAAAGACCCTCTCACATATGGGTACTGTGGGCGGCCAGTCAGTCAGTGTTACGAGAGGAGCGAGAGAGATAGGTACGGCTGTAAGGGCGCACTCCACCTTATCTGTAATTATACGTACTACCAGCCTACGTGAGTATTTCTTACCTAATCCACGTGTCGAACTCCCACATGATAAATGGTGACAGCGGTGTGGAGCGTGGATTTAGTTTTTACGGGTAATTCCAGATGTTAGAAGACTGTGAGTAGCCGGCAGGGTCAAAGGTGAACCTCCAGCCAGCCGCCTTACCCTCACTCACCACCTCCAGCCTGCAAGCCTGTTGCAGCCGTTTCAAGCTTCCTGGCTTAGTTCGTGTGCTAATTGCTTCAATCTCCGAGGGGTTGACCCGGATTTTGCAATTAAGCCAGTCAGTAAGCCAAACTGTGGAAGTGAACGCCAGTCAGCCTATCATCCAGCCTGTCTCCTGTCATCCAACTGCTCCTCCGTGCTTTGTGCATCGTTACACGTCTTCCAATCAGCCATTCTTGTGGGTTAAGCCAGTCAGCCAACCCAGCTTCTAACCCAGCTGAGAGAGAGAAGTAAGCCACGCAGTAAGAAGTAAGCCAAGTTCCTCTGAAGTATTGTCTATGTCGCTTTGTGCTCCCTGTTGGATGCTAAGAGTGGTTTTCACCATTCCTGTGGCATAGAGTGGCTTATCAAGCCACCTTCGTGGGTAGAGTGGCGGGCGTTGCGCGCCAGCGAGTTCTCACCCACCACACTCTACCTCCACCACTATCCCACCGCTGCCACAATTTATCATGTGGGAGTTCGACACGTGGATTAGGTAAGAAATACTCACGTAGGCTGGTAGTACGTATAATTACAGATAAGGTGGAGTGCGCCCTTACAGCCGTACCTATCTCTCTCGCTCCTCTCGTAACACTGACTGACTGGCCGCCCACAGTACCCATATGTGAGAGGGTCTTTGAATAATGCCAGGTCAGCGCAATATGGGTTCAGACAGTGACTCAGGCAGAGACGGTTGGTCGTTGAGTCAACGGTACACTGGTTACCGACCAACCGTCTCTGCCTGAGTCACTGTCTGAACCCATATTGCGCTGACCTGGCATTATTCAAAGACCCTCTCACATATGGGTACTGTGGGCGGCCAGTCAGTCAGTGTTTCGAGAGGAGCGAGAGAGATAGGTACGGCTGTAAGGGCGCACTCCACCTTATCTGTAATTATACGTACTACCAGCCTACGTGAGTATTTCTTACCTAATCCACGTGTCGAACTCCCACATGATAGTGCTTCTTCCTCCTGACCGTCAGTGTCTGGGAGTGCTTCTTCCTCCTGACTGTCAGTGTCTGGGAGTGCTTCTTCCTCCTGACCGTCAGTGTCTGGGAGTGCTTCTTCCTCCTGACTGTCAGTGTCTGGGAGTGCTTCTTCCTCCTGACTGTCAGTGTCTGGGAGTGCTTCTTCCTCCTGACTGTCAGTGTCTGGGAGTGCTTCTTCTCCTGACCGTCAGTGTCTGGGAGTGCTTCTTCCTCCTGACTGTCAGTGTCTGGGAGTGCTTCTTCCTCCTGACTGTCAGTGTCTGGGAGTGCTTCTTCCTCCTGACTGTCAGTGTCTGGGAGTGCTTCTTCCTCTGACCGTCAGTGTCTGGGAGTGCTTCTTCCTCCTGACTGTCAGTGTCTGGGAGTGCTTCTTCCTCCTGACTGTCAGTGTCTGGGAGTGCTTCTTCCTCCTGACTGTCAGTGTCTGGGAGTGCTTCTTCCTCCTGACTGTCAGTGTCTGGGAGTGCTTCTTCCTCCTGACTGTCAGTGTCTGGGAGTGCTGCTTCCTCCTGACTGTCAGTGTCTGGGAGTGCTTCTTCCTCCTGACTGTCAGTGTCTGGGAGTGCTTCTTCCTCCTGACTGTCAGTGTCTGGGAGTGCTTCTTCCTCCTGACTGTCAGTGTCTGGGAGTGCTTCTTCCTCCTGACTGTCAGTGTCTGGGAGTGCTTCTTCCTCCTGACTGTCAGTGTCTGGGAGTGCTTCTTCCTCCTGACTGTCAGTGTCTGGGAGTGCTTCTTCCTCCTGACTGTCAGTGTCTGGGAGTACTTCTTCCTCCTGACTGTCAGTGTCTGGGAGTGCTTCTTCCTCCTGACCGTCAGTGTCTGGGAGTGCTTCTTCCTCCTGACCGTCAGTGTCTGGGGAGTGCTTCTTCCTCCTGACTGTCAGTGTCTGGGAGTGCTTCTTCCTCCTGACTGTCAGTGTCTGGGAGTGCTTCTTCCTCCTGACTGTCAGTGTCTGGGAGTGCTTCTTCCTCCTGACTGTCAGTGTCTGGGAGTGCTTCTTCCTCCTGACTGTCAGTGTCTGGGAGTGCTTCTTCCTCCTGACCGTCAGTGTCTGGGAGTGCTTCTTCCTCCTGACTGTCAGTGTCTGGGAGTGCTTCTTCCTCCTGACCGTCAGTGTCTGGGAGTGCTTCTTCCTCCTGACTGTCAGTGTCTGGGAGTGCTTCTTCCTCCTGACTGTCAGTGTCTAGGAGTGCTTCTTCCTCCTGACCGTCAGTGTCTGGGAGTGCTTCTTCCTCCTGACTGTCAGTGTCTGGGAGTGCTTCTTCTCCTGACCGTCAGTGTCTGGGAGTGCTTCTTCCTCCTGACTGTCAGTGTCTGGGAGTGCTTCTTCCTCCTGACCGTCAGTGTCTGGGAGTGCTTCTTCCTCCTGACCGTCAGTGTCTGGGAGTGCTTCTTCCTCCTGACCGTCAGTGTCTGGGAGTGCTTCTTCCTCCTGACTGTCAAGTGTCTGGGAGTGCTTCTTCCTCCTGACTGTCAGTGTCTGGGAGTGCTTCTTCCTCCTGACTGTCAGTGTCTGGGAGTGCTTCTTCCTCCTGACTGTCAGTGTCTGGGAGTGCTTCTTCCTCCTGACTGTCAGTGTCTGGGGTGCTTCTTCCTCCTGACGTCAGTGTCTCGGAGTGCTTCTTCCTCCTGACTGTCAGTGTCTGGGAGTGCTTCTTCCTCCTGACCGTCAGTGTCTGGGAGTGCTTCTTCCTCCTGACCGTCAGTGTCTGGGAGGAATGTTTTTAATTTTTTATTTTGAGCTCAATTGTTGGAAAAAATTCTAACTTTAGTGTTAGAAACAATATAGATTTTTAGTGAATAAATTAAGCAACTTGACTGATTTAAATGATTTCAGTATGGTTAATTTTGATGTTACTTGTTTACAAAAGTTGCGGTTGATGATTTATTAAGTTTCCTATCTGCAGATCTTATTAATTACAATCTACCATTGCCAGTGCCTACTGTAATTATACTTATTAAACTGTGTATTGTTGATGCAAAGTTTGTTTAATGACGAGTTTTACACTCATAAGTTTGGTATGGCAATGGGAAATCCTCTCTCGCCTGTTCTTAGTAATTTGTACATGGAATATTTTAAAAAAAGATTGCTTAACAAAATCCTTTCGAACAGAGCTAAGTGGTATAAATATGTTGATGATATTTTGTCTTATGCCTAAGAATATAGATATAAACCATTTCCTTGTTAAATAATCTAGCTCATTCCGTAAAGTATACCGTTGAGCTTGAACAAAATAACTCACTGCCTTTTCTGGATGTTTTAATTATTAAGGGGAACCATGATTTTAAATTTAAAATTTACAGAAAATCAACAAATAACTGTTCCTATGTAAACTATTATTCTTCACATCAAAATAAAGTTAAACTCTCTGTATTCTCATCAATGTTTTTGAGAGCTTTACGTATTTGCAGCCCAGAATTCGTAGATGAAATCTCGAAAATTTATGAAATAGCTAATGATCTAAAATACTCAAGAAACTTAGTTGATAAATCTTTTAAAATTGCTAGAAATACTTTTTACAATTCAAAAAGGGACAACCAACCTTATTCAGCTAAAAATATGTTGATTCTCCATTATCATGAAAACTTGGTTGATATGCCTTCTCTACTTAAGGATTTTAATATCAAAGCTGTATTAAAAAATCTTGATACAGTAAAAAAAAACTTCAAACAAAAATCCTCCAGAAATGGTAACGGCTGTGACTACGAGATTCCTTGTAAATTATGTGGTAAAGTTTATTACGGTCAAACTGGTAAAAGTCTTGAACTAAGATTAAAGCAATATAAATATAACAGAAGTGGACAAGATTCTAATGTTCTCTTTAGTCATGTGAGAGATACATAAATAACCCGCACATAGAAGAGAGAAGCTTACGACGACGTTTCGGTCCGACTTGGACCATGTGAGAGATGTTTAACCATCCAGTTGGTTTTCAAAAGGCTGAGAAAGTTGTATGTAGCAAGTTCATGATCGAGAGGAATATAAAAGAATCAAGTTTCATAAAAAATAGTTTGGAAAATAACATGAATATTACTTTTGAGTTACACAAATTGAATTTGTTTATAACTAATAAAATTTGGGAAGAATTTAAGATACATTATACAAATTAAATTCTAAATGCTTGGGTAAAATATAACCTGTGTTTCACTTATATCATAAAAAGTCAGGTGTTGTAAGGTAACTGTGAGGTGTAGTCTCCTCGTTATATGCCTTCCTCATGATCTTTTATTTTTACAGTTCATTGATAATGTGAGAAATCACGAAAACGCTTGGAGTTTCTTTATTTTTCACATGGCAGTTCTGCACACATACATATATACACATATACATATATATATATACACACACACACACACACAGGCAGGGACCAGGAGTTAAAACTTGATCTTTACAAACACAGCTTATTTAGTGTACACACACGCACACGACGCACACACACGACACACACACACACGACACACACACACACACACACACACACACACACACACACACACACTTGCATATACAGCAGGCCTAGTGTCTAATCGACATGTGCCTAGGACAAAATGGTAACTAACATACACATGGAGTAATGAGAAGTATTCCCCGGTAAAGTGACTTACGCCGCAGCTTGTTATCAGCGGTGCTGGGGAATTTACTTGTACCATGATAGTGTTAAGTGTTCCTTATGTATTAAGTTTATTTGAAAGAGTTATATTTAATTTTTAATGGACTACAATATTGCCAGACCATGAGTGTAATTTTTTTTTTTAAGAAATTTAGACGTATCATCAGCGTGCTGCTGCCCTAGTCTGTGTGATGGCCCACAGTGGAACAGTAGTTAATTTGTATCATGTGAAGTTTTGATTTTGGGAGGAACTAAGCTAAATTTGTCACTTATCCTGTCCACCTATCCCCCATATTACTCCCCCTACTCTCACCTCCCACATCACCAACCTCCTCCCCTCTCCCCACAACCATCATATCCTCCTACCCCACCCACCACCAGCTGATAACAGTGTTGCACTGCCGCTGTGCTGTTCTCACGTTACCGTGTTGAAAGGAATGCCTTCTGCTGCTGCTGTTGCTGCTATTGCTGCTTGTTTATGCTGGCTAGTGTTGTGACTCGCCCAGCTGCTGTGTTGATCTTTGGGCATCGATTACTTCACGTTCCTTGCTGATGTCATGTATACACCGAGACGTGTACATCCCTCGGTGTATGTACATAAGAACAAAGGAGTACTGCAGTAAGCTTACCGACCCATTGATGAATACATGAATGAATCAGATGTGGCACATGTCTCATTCATGTACTTGTCAGTGTGGTAAACCATTGAAGTAACACTGGCTCATGCTAGGCACATCCTTCTCAAATCCCACTTTTCCCACACTTGGAGAAGCATAGTACAAAATACCGACACATTGGAAAAAGATACACGCAAAGGCAGTATAATTCGACTCTTTGTTGACGACGCTTCCCTCAGTAAGATGATGTTATCATCTTACTGGTTTATCTAAATTTTTTAAATTTTCTGATGTTTTGCCAATGTTGTATTTCTATTATGTGTGGTAGTTTATTATATCGTGTTAGAGACATGACTCCTGATGATGGTGACGATTTGTCAGAGAAACCTTAACATACACTACAATAACTATATATCTCTTAGTCTTTCTCACTCACAGTAACTTAATATCTCATAGTCTTTCTCGCCTACAATAATTCTATATCTTTAGTCTTTCCCACCTGCCAAAATTCGAGAATTATATATATAGCGAGAGTTTACTCCACATTTTAGGCTTGATAGTCTCTTTGAGTGGTAGTGTATAGGCTTTTCGATCTTTGTTCAGTTTAGAGGCTTTAAACCTAGAAACTACACTATTTTACGAGGTCGTCACCAGCATATCTGTCCAGTAGTTTATTCTTAGGGAGTTTTCGTTACAGTTACCAACACCCAATGTGTATGATTGTGCTCTTCTGTACGATGAGTAACTGTTACCTTAAGGGAACGCAGTCAGTGTGCGCCTCCTCTGTTCAATATGATTACATGGGGAATACCCACAAAGTGATTGTTCAAACTTTAATTTGAAGGTGGGAAGTACAGTGCCTGCACTCAGCAGTGGGGAGTGTCCCCTCTTGTTTATGTAAGTTTGCATGGGTTTTGGTGTAGCGAAGGGTATTGGCAAGTATTTGCAGTGTTCGGGGTCGTAAACTGGCCAACGAGTAGGAACTTGAGGCACTGATTAGTGTTAAATGTCAAGAATCCCAAGTCTTTCCTCTCTTTCATTTTGTGTATACTTACCTAGTTGTATTAACCTAGATGTTTGTTAAAGTCGATTCATAGCTCCTGGTCTCGCTTCTTGGTTAATATCGATTTCTACCGGTAGATCACTTGTAAACCGTGTATCAGGAAGAGTAGTAGTCCAAGCACCTGCTCTTGAGGGAGATTCCACTTATCCTCCTTTTTTACTGTCATTCTCTTCCTTTATTTGCCAGGTATACCTGTACATTCCTAACGAATGGCCTCTATCTGTATTACTCCTGCCTGATATGCAGACTGTAATTGGTGTATCAGTCTCCTGTAAAACACTGTCTCGAGTATTTTGTAACTGTCTGGTATGATGGTCAGCAAAACTGGTCTGTAATTGGTTTGCTGTATATTTCACTGTTTTTTTTTTTTTTTTTTTGTAAATTTGGATTAAGTTTTCAGTTTTCCAGTTATCTGGCAGGTGCTTCATTTCTATGGATCTAGGGTGTGTATGGTCTTCCGTAATATCCTCAGTGATACCTTGCTTGGTTCTACTGTTTTCGTTTAATTTAAATTGTTTAGCAGCTCTCTTCTTCCTTTGCTATTTTAACCAAGTTTAATCTCTGCGTTCTCCCTTTTCTCCACTTCTTCCTGCCGTTTCTTTTAAGACTTCATAAACACTTGTTTTGATCCTTTGGTTTGATTATTTGCATTCTTCTCAGTCATCCATTTTCACTCAACTCCCTCGTTGAGTCTTCTTACTTAGTCTCTTACTGACATCTTCCATCTTACGTGACTGTGCATCAGCTTGAGTGCTATTCTGGTCTTAGCTGCTGCTTTCTTTCTTCTTGCTTATATATAATAAATAATAGTCTTTCTTAGCTCTAATGTTCATTTTTCTGTTTTCTGTCAATCACCTTTTTTTTCTGTGTGTGTGTGTGTGTGTGTGTGTGTGTGTGTGTGTGTGTGTGTGTGTGTGTGTGTAGGAAGCATACAGGGACCCTGGGGGATCAGAGTTAGGGTGTCAGTGTCAACCAGATTGTGACGTTGACAGTGGCACCGTGTCTGCTGCTCCACAAGGTTCACTGCCACCGTGGGCCTCACTCTGACACACCATGCCAGTATCACCTGAAGTTCACCTGTTTCATGTGTCACAGGAATGTTAAGTTTTTAACACAGTCAAGGACACTCGACTGACAATGGCGGAACGATGGTGGTTTTGTTGGTGAATAATGATGGATAGTGGCAGTGAGGCAGCAGCCGGGTGAACAGCCAGTGCCACAGTGCCTCAAATGCCACAGTGATACAACCAGTGTCCAGAGCTCTAATCTACAACTCCCGGCCTGAGGTCGCACTCTTAATTGATAAACTAAGCAGTTGCTGTTTGCAGCCTACAATTCTGTTAGTGTCAGAGGATGTCATTGTACGACGTGGCGGTGGGCGGCAGTGACTGGTGGGCGGCCAGTGTGAGGTGGGCGGTATTCAGTTGTTAATATAGGCACGTACCGCAGAGATGCCTCGTTACGACGATGCTATGCTGGACCACGTGGGGGTGGGCGTCAAGACTGTGTTTTGGCCGGACCAGGTCGATTGGGCGGCCAAACCCCCGCCCGCCAGGACTTACTCTGCTAGGAGCCTGATAGCCGCCCTCAGGAGGCACCGTGCTGGCTATACGGTGTCGCCGCCCACCTCCACCACCCACTTGCCACCCACCACCACCACCCCTAGGCAGCAGCGACACGCCCTGGCCCGCAGTCGCAGCTACACGGACACCCACACCTCCAGGACGCCCTCACCCACCTGGGCAACACCAAGTTTCTCTCCGTTGGCTAACCATGCAGTCACACCCATGCTCTCCTGCGTTAGTTTACTTTACTCCGGGTCGTCAGTACCAACGTCTGGCGCTACACCGCTCACCACACCGCCATCCAAACCGCCCACTACTCTCGTAAGCCTGTGCCGACGCGGCATCAAAGAGGGAGGGAGCAACTCTTCTCTCAGCTCTTCCTTCAGCCCTCCTCTCAGTCCTCAGCGGCTACCTCAGCCCACTTTCAGGAGCTGTGTCACAGCCCCCTCCAGCCCCACCCAGGTTCCCCGAGGATGGCCGCCCTCTTGCCCCTGCCGGCCGCCCAGGGGTGGGGAGGCGAGTGGGAAACAGTGGGGGGTATGTACCTTGGGCCGCCCATCCTCCGTCAGGAACCGCCGGGTGCACAGGATGAACCAAATGTCCATGGAGAAGAATACTGCCCAGTACAACCAGTGGTTGCAAGGTCAGTGTCTGGCCCCACCATTCCCTCAGTAACACCCATTACTACAATAGCACCCATGGCTACAGTAACACCCGTTGCTATAGTAACACCCGTTACTGTAGTAACACCAGTTGCTATAGTAACACCCTTTACTATAGTAACACCCGTTGCTATAGTAACACCATCACTACTACATAACACCATCGCTACAGTAACACCCATCACTACAGTATCATCATCACTATAGTAACACCACTACAGTAACACTATCACTACAGTAACACCATCACTACAGTAACACCATCACTACAGTAACCATCACTGCAGTAGCACCCATCACTGCAGTAACACCCATCACTGCAGTAACACCATCACTGCAGTAACACCCATCACTACAGTATCATCATCACTATAGTAACACCACTACAGTCACACTATCACTACAGTAACACCATCACTACAGTAACCATCACTGCAGTAACACCCATCACTGCAGTAACACCCATCACTGCAGTAACACCATCACTGCAGTAACACTCGTCACTGTAGTAACATCCATCACTGCAGTAACATCCATCACTACAGTAACACCCATCACTACAGTAACATCATCACTACAGTAACATCCATCACTGCAGTAACACCCATCACTGCAGTAACACCATCACTGCAGTAACACTCGTCACTGCAGTAACATCCATCACTACAGTAACACCCATCACTACAGTAACACCCATCACTACAGTATCATCATCACTACAGTAACATCATCACTACAGTAACACCCATCACTACAGTAACACCCATCACTACAGTAACACCCATCACTACAGTAACACCCATCACTACAGTAACATCAATCACTACAGTAACACCCATCACTACAGTAACATCATCACTACAGTAACACCCATCACTACAGTAACACCCATCACTGCAGTAACACCATCACTACAGTAACATCATCACTACAGTAACACCCATCACTACAGTAACACCCATCACTACAGTAACACCCATCACTACAGTAACACCCATCACTACAGTAACACCCATCACTGCAGTAACACCATCACTACAGTAACATCATCACTACAGTAACACCCATCACTACAGTAACACCCATCACTACAGTAACACATCCACTCACTACAGTAACACCATCACTACAGTATCATCATCACTACAGTAACACCCATCACTACAGTAACACCCATCACTACAGTAACACCCATCACTACAGTTACACCCATCACTACAGTAACACCCATCACTACAGTAACACCCATCACTACAGTAACACCTATCACTACAGTAACACCCATCACTACAGTAACACCCATCACTACAGTAACACCATCACTACAGTATCATCACTACAGTAACACCCATCACTACAGTAACACCCATCACTACAGTAACACCCATCACTACAGTAACACCCATCACTACAGTAACACCCATCACTACAGTAACACCCATCACTACAGTAACACCCATCACTACAGTAACACTATCACTACAGTAACACCATCACTACAGTGACGCCCATCACTACACTTACATCCATCACTACAGTAACATCCATCACTACAGTAACACCATCACTACAGTTACATCCATCACTACAGTAACACCCATTACTAAACACCCATCACTCATGTGAGTGAAAAACAGGTCAATAAAACATTTCACACTGGCAGAACGGCTGGTGTTTTGTGTCTGACTCATGAACACCTACAATGACAGGTAAATCCCCTATAATACCTGTCTCGTTAACATGTAAGAGAGAAAATAAATCCCCTGTAACACCTGTCTCGTTAGCAAGTAAGATGGTAGGTAAATCTCCCATAAATCCTGTCTCATTAACATGTAAGGTGACAGGTAAATCCCTTGTAACACCTATCTTATTAACACGCAAGATAACAGGTTAATCCCCTGTAATGCTTGCGTCATTAACACGCAAGATAGCAGGTAAATCCCCTGTAACACCAGTCTCATTAACACGCAAGATGGCATGTAAATCTCCCATAACTCCTGTCTTATTAACACGTAACAGGTGCAGATAAATTGACTGTAACATCTCACTCAACACCTGACCCCAGTAACATTTTTACCTATTCGTTGCTCTTACCGAGTATTGTTGTGTTCCAACCTAATTAACATCGTGTTTTGCAGCCTCCGTCTTGTACAAATAGTTACCTGGTTGATTTTTTTATGCGAGTGGTTCGCCGGTAGTGTTCGGGCCCGGGTTTTGTCCAGTTGGTGACCCGGCGAAAAAGTCGCTCAGTATTTGCATTATCCGATTTACCTGGGTCTTGCTTGAGGAAGCAACAGGTGCCTGATGTTATTGATGGATCCTCTCCTAGCATCCGTCTCGTAGACGCTGCTACAAACAATACTCTCTATGTTTTAACACTGTGTGTGTGTGTATACTCAGTTGTAGTTGCAAGGGTCGAGACATAGCTCCTGGTCCCTCCCTCCTGTGTGTGTGTGTACTCACCTATTTGTGGTTGCAGGGATCGAATCATAGCTCTTGGCCCCGCCTCTTCACTGATTGCTACTAGGTCCTCCCCTCTCCCTGCTCCACGAGCTTTATCAAACCTCGTCTTAAAACTATGTATGGTTCCTCCCTCCACCACGTCACTATCTAGGCTGTTCCACTTCCTGACAACTCTGTGACTGAAGAAATACTTTCTAACATCCCTTTGACTCATAGGAGTCTTCAACTTCCAATTGTGACCCCTTGTTTCTGTGTCCCATCTCCGGAACATCCTGTCTTTGTCCACCTTGTCAATTCCTCGCAATATTTTATGTCATTATCATGTCTCCCCTGACTCTCCTCTCCCCCAGTGTGTGTGTGTGTGTGTGTGTGTGTGTGTGTGTGTGTGTGTGTGTGTGTGTGTGTGTGTGTGTGTGTGTGTGTGTGTGTGTGTGTACGTGTGTGTGTACGTGTGCGTGTACACAGTGTGTGTAAGAAAACTTTGAAATAATGAAAATATCTAAATCGAATAGTATTCCTTGTTTTTGCTTCCATTTTCTGTGAAAAGCATTTTTCTGAGAACGTTTTCTATATAGGTGATATAGGCACTGACTAAACAATGTGTACTCACCTATAAATAACAAAAAGGCACAATACCGTGACTGGAACGATACACAAATAACCCGCACATAAAAGAGAGAAGCTTACGACGACGTTTCGGTCCGACTTGGACCATTGACAGTCACACAGTGTGACTTTGTCAATGGTCCAAGTCGGACCGAAACGTCGTCGTAAGCTTCTCTCTTTTATGTGCGGGTTATTTGTGTACTCACCTATATGTGGTTGCAGGGGTCGATTCATAGCTCCTGGCCCCGCCTCATCACTTGTCGGTGCTAAGTCACACTCTCCCTGCCCCATGAACTTTATCATACTTCTTCTTAAAGCTATGTATGGATCCTGCCTCCACTACATCACTTCCCAGACTGTTCCACTTCCTGACAACTCTGTGACTGAAGAAATACTTCCTAACATCCCTGTGATTCATCTGAGTCTTTAACTTCCACCTTGTCAATTCCTCTCAGTATTTTATATGTCGTTATCATATTCCCCCTATCTCTCCTGTCTTTAAGTGTCTTCAGGTCGATTTCCTTTAATCTCTCCTCGTAGGACATGCCCCTTAGTTCCAGGACTAGTCTTGTTGCAAACCTTTGCACTTTCTCTAGTTTCCCTAAGTGCTTGGCTAGGTGTGGGTTCCATACTGGTGCTGCATACTCCAATATAGGCCTAACGTACACGGTGTACAGTGCCCTCAATGATTCCTTATTAAGATGTCGAAATGCTGTTCTTACGATTGCTAGGCGCGCATATGCTGCAGCAGTTATTTGGTTGTTGTGCGCCTTAGGAGATGTGCCCGGTGTTATACTCACCCCAAGATCCTTTTCCTTGAGTGAGGTTTGTGTGTACGTGTGTGTGTGTGTGTGTGTGTGTGTGTGTGTGTGTGTGTGTGTGTGTGTGTGTGTGTGTGTGTGTGTGTGTGTACTCACCTGTTTGTGGTTGCAGGGGTCGAGTCCTAGCTCCTGGCCCCGCCTCTTCACTAGTTGCTACTGGGTCCTCTCTCTTCCTGCTCCATGAGCTTTATCAAACCTCGTCTTAAAACTATGTATGGTTCCCGCCTCCACTACGTCACTTTCTAGGCTATTCCACTGCCTGACAACTCTATGACTGAAGAAATACTTCCTAACATCCCTTTGACTCATCTGAGTCTTCAACTTCCAATTGTGACCTCTTGTTTCTGTGTCCCCTCCCTGGAACATCCTGTCTCTGTCCACCTTGTCTATTCCGTGCAGTATTTTATATGTCGTTATCATGTGTTCCCTGACCCTCCTGTCCTCCAGTGTCGCCAGGCCGATTTCCCTTCACCTTTCTTCATAAGACATTCATTCCCCTTAGCTCTGGAACTAACCTTGTCGCAAACCTTTGCACTTTCTCTAATTTCTTGACGTGCTTGATCAAGTGCGGGTTCCAAACAGGTGCTGCATACTCCAGTATGGGCCTGACGTACACGGTGTACAGTGTCTTGTACGTACGTGTGTGTGTGTACTCGCCTAGTTGTACTCACCTAGTTGAGGTTGCAGGGGTGGAGTCCGAGCTCCTGGCCCCGCCTCTTCATTGGTCGCTACTAGGTCACTCTCCCTGAACCGTGAGATTTATCATACCTCTGCTTAAAGCTATGCATGGATCCTGCCTCCAATACACCGCTTCCCAGACTATTCCACTTCCTGGCTACTCTGTGGCTGAAGAAATACTTCCTAACATCCCTGTGATTCATCTGTGTCTTCAACTTCCAACTGTGTCCCCTTGTTGCTGTGTCTCATCTCTGGAAAATCCTGTCTTTGTCCACCTTGTCAGCTCCCCTCAGTATTTTGTATATCGTTATCATATCCCCCCTATCTCTCCTATCCTCCAGTGTCGTCAGGTCGATTTCCCTTAACCTCTCCTCGTAGGACATACCCCTTAGCTCTGGGACTAGTCTTGTTGCAAACCTTTGCACTTTCTCTAGTTTCTTTACTTAGTTGGTTAGGTGTGGGTTCCAAACTGGTATCGCATACTCCAATATGGGCCTAACGTACACGGTGTACAGGGTCCTGAACGATTCCTTATTAAGATGTTGGAATGCTGTTCTGAGGTTTGCTAGGCGCCCATATACTGCAGCAGTTATTTGGTTGATGTGCGCTTCAGATGTGCCTGGTGTTATGCTCACCCCAAGATCTTTTTCCATGAGTGAGGTTTGTAGTGTGTGTGTGTGTGTGTGTGTACTCACCTATTTGTACTCACCTATTTGTGGTTGCAGGGGTCGAGTCCTAGCTCCTGGCCCCGCCTCTTCACCGGTTGTTACTAGGCCCTCTCTCTCCCCGCTCCATGAGCTTTATCAAACCTCGTCTTAAAACTGTGTATGGTTCCTGCCTCCACTACGTCATTTTCTAGGCTATTCCACTGCCTTACAACTCTATGACTGAAGAAATACTTCCTACTATCTCTCTGACTCATTTGTGTCTTCAACTTCCAATTGTGGCCTCTTGTTTCTGTGTCCCTCCCTGGAACATCCTGTCTTTGTCCACCTTGTCTATTCCACGCAGTATTTTATATGTCGTTATCATGTCTCCCCTGACCCTCCTGTCCTCCAGTGAGGTCAGGCCGATTTCCCTTAATCTTTCTTCATAGGACATTCCCCTTAGCTCTGGAACTAACCTTGTCGCAAACCTTTGTACTTTCTCTAGTTTCCTGACGTGCTTTATCAAGTGCGGGTTCCAAACAGGTGCTGCATACTCCAGTATGGGCCTGACATTACACGGTGTACAGTGTCTTGAATGATTCCTTACTAAGGTATCGGAATGCTGTTCTCAGGTTTGCCAGGCGCCCATATGCTGCAGCAGTTATCTGATTGATGTGTGCTTCCGGAGACATGCTCGGTGTTATACTCACCCCAAGATCTTTCTCCTTGAGTGAGGTTTGCAGTCTTTGGCCACCTAGCCTATACTCTGTCTGTGGTCTTCTGTGCCCCTCCCCCATCTTCATGACTTTGCATTTGGCAGGATTAAATTCGAGAAGCCATTTGCTGGACCAGGTGTCCAGTCTGTCCAGGTCTCTTTGAAGTCCTGCCTGGTCCTCATCAGATTTAATTCTCCTCATTAACTTCACATCATCTGCAAACAGGGACACTTCTGAGTCTAACCCTTCCGTCATGTCGTTCACATATACCAAAAATAGCACTGGTCCTAGGACCGACCCCTGTGGGACCCCGCTCGTCACAGGTGCCCACTGTGATACATCATTACGTACGTGTGTGTGTGTGTGTGTGTGTGTGTGTGTGTGTGTTGTGTGTGTGTGTGTGTGTGTACGTGTACGTGTACGTGTGTGTACGTGTGTATGTGTCAGAAAACCTTGAAATACGTAATGAAAATATCTAAATCGAATAGTATTCCTTGTCTTTGCTTCCATTTTCTGTGACAAGCATTTTACTGAGTACATTTTCTATATCAGTGATTCAGGCACTGCCTAAAGAATGCATACTCATAGACCATTATATGTTTATTAACTGCAGTTATCATACATAGTGTAAATTTTCATTCCGTCTAAGAGATGCCATGATGCAGTGTTGGAGTGTGAGGTATGAGAGCACAGCAGCATGTGATGTAGTGGATCTTGATGACGATGGTCACTTTCACAGCAAGTAAGTTTATTCAGGTACACATACACATAAATACTTACATAAATTGCCATATATATCAGCAAATATGTAGATTACCTAGGATAACCCACCTAAAAAAGTCAGAGTGGCTTATTTCCATTGGGGTCCTTGTAATATCTTATAATTTTAAATCTTAACAGTTAAAAAATGCTAAGTAACTCTATGTGTAAAGCATTTACAGTACAAGGAAATATACTAGGAGGTAAGGATGGAGTAGTAGCGAGGTAAAGATGGGGTAGTAGTGAGGTAAAGATGGGGTAGTAGTGAGGTAAAGATGGGGTAGTGAGGTAAGGATGGGGTAGTAGTGAGGTAAAGATGGGGTAGTAGTGAGGTAAGATGGGGTAGTAGTGAGGTAAAGATGGGGTAGTGAGGTAAGGATGGGGTAGTAGTGAGGTAAAGATGGGGTAGTAGTGAGGTAAAGATGGGGTAGTAGTGAGGTAAAGATGGGGGTAGTAGTGAGGTAAGGATGGGGTAGTAGTGAGGTAAAGATGGGGTAGTAGTGAGGTAAGGATGGGGTAGTAGTGAGGTAAAGATGGGTAGTAGTGAGGTAAAGATGGGGTAGTAGTGAGGTAAAGATGGGGTAGTGAGGTAAGGATGGGGTTAGTAGTGAGGTAAAGCATGGGGTAGTAGTGAGGTAAAGATGGGGGTAGTGAGGTAAGGATGGAGTAGTAGCGAGGTAAAGATGGGGTAGTAGTGAGGTAAAGATGGGGTAGTAGTGAGGTAAAGATGGGGTAGTAGTGAGGTAAAGATGGGGTAGTAGTGAGGTAAGGATGGGGTAGTAGTGAGGTAAAGATGGGGTAGTAGTGAGGTAAAGATGGGGTAGTAGTGAGGTAAAGATGGGGTAGTAGTGAGGTAAAGATGGGGTAGTAGTGAAGTAAAGATGGGGTAGTAGCAGCGTAAGGATGGGTAGTAGCGAGGTAAGGATGGGGTTAGTAGAGAGATAAGGATGGGGTAGTAGCGAGGTAAGGATTAGGTAGTAGCGAGGTAAGGATGGAGTAGTAGCAAGGTAAGGATGGGGTAGTAGCACCGTAAGGATGGGGTAGTAGCAGCGTAAGGATATGGTAGTAGCGAGGTAAGGATGGGGTAGTAGCGAGGTAAGGATGGGGTAGTAGCAAGGTAAGGATGGGGTAGTAGCGAGGTAAGGATGGAGTAGTAGCGAGGTAAGGATGGAGTAGTAGCGAGGTGAGGATGGGGTAGTAGCAACGTAAGGATGGGGTAGTAGCGAGGTAATGATGGGGTAGTAGCAACGTAAGGATGGGGAGTAGCGAGGTAAGGATGGGGTAGTAGCAGCGTAAGGATGGGATAGTAGCGAGGTAAGGATGGGGTAGTAGTGAGGTAAGCATGGGGTAGTAGTGAGGTAAGCATGGGGTAGTATTGAGGTAAGCATGGGGGAGTAGTGAGGTAAGCATGGGGTAGAAGCGAGGTAAGCATGGGGCAGTAGTGAGGTAAGCATGCGGTAGTAGTGAGGTAAGCATGCGGTAGTAGTGAGGTAAGCATGGGGCAGTAGTGAGGTTAGCATGAGGTAGTAGTGAGGTAAGCATGGGGTAGTGGTGAGGTAAGCATGGGGCAGTAGTGAGGTAAGCATGGGGTAGTAGTGAGGTAAGCGTGGGGCAGTAGTGAGGTAAGCATGGGGTAGTAGTGAGGTAAGCATGGGGCAGTAGTGAGGCAAGCATGGGATAGTGAGGTAAGCATTGGGCAGTAGTGAGGTAAGCATGGGGCAGTAGTGAGGTTAGCATGGAGCAGTAGTGAGATAAGCATGGGGCAGTAGTGAGGTAAGCATGGGGCACTAGTGAGGTTAGCATGGGGCAGTAGTGAGGTAAGCATGGGACAGTAGTGAGGTAAGCATGGGGCAGTAGTGAGGTTAGCATGGAGCAGTAGTGAGGTAAGCATGGGGCAGTAGTGAGGTAAGCATGAGGCAGTAGTGAGGTAAGCATGGGGCAGTAGTGAGATAAGCATGGGGCAGTAGTGAGGTAAGCATGGGGCAGTAGTGAGGTAAGCATGGGGCAGTTGTGAGGTAAACATGGGGCAGTAGTGAGGTAAACATGGGGCAGTAGTGAGGTTAGCATGGAGCAGTAGTGAGGTAAGCATGGGGCAGTAGTGAGGTAAACATGGGACAGTAGTGAGGTTAGCATGGAGCAGTAGTGAGGTAAGCATGGGCAGTAGTGAGTAAGCATGGGGAAATAGTGAGGTAAGCATGGGGTAGTAGTGAGGTAAGCATGGGGTAGTAGTGAGGTAAGCATGGGGCAGTAGTGAGGTAAGCATGGGGTAGTAGTGAGGTAAGCATGGGGTAGTAGTGAGGTAAACATGGGTCAGTAGTGAGATAAACATGGGGTAGTAGTGAGGTAAGCCTGGGATAGTAGTGAGGTAAGCATGGGGCAGTAGTGAGGTAAGCATGGGGCAGTAGTGAGGTAAGCATGGGGCAGTAGTGAGGTAAGCATGGGGCAGTAGTGAGGTAAGCATGGGTAGTAGTGAAGTAAGCATGGGGTAGTAGTGAGGTAAGCATGGGATAGTAGTGAGTTAAGCATGGGGCAGTAGTGAGGTAAGCATGGGGCAGTAGTGAGGTAAGCATGGAGCAGTAGTGAGGTAAGCATGGGCAGTAGTGAGGTAAGCATGGGGCAGTAGTGAGGTAAGCATGGGGCAGTAGTGAGGTAAGCATGGGGCAGTAGTGAGGTAAGCATGGGGCAGTAGTGAGGTAAGAATGGGGCAGTAGTGAGGTAAGAATGCGGTAGTAGTGAGGTAAGAATGGGGTAGTAGTGAGGTAAGCATGGGGCAGTAGTGAGGTAAGAATGGGGTAGTAGTGAGGTAAGAATGGGGTAGTAGTGAGGTAAGCATGCGGCAGTAGTGAGGTAAGAATGGGGCAGTAGTGAGGTAAAAATGTGGTAGTAGTGAGGTAAGCATGGGGCAGTAGTGAGGTAAGAATGGGGCAGTAGTGAGGTAAGAATGGGGCAGTAGTGAGGTAAGAATGGGGTAGTAGTGAGGTAAGCATGGGGTAGTAGTGAGGTAAGCATGGGGCAGTACTGAAGTAAGCATGGGGTAGTAGTGAGGTAAGCATGGGGTAGTAGTGAGGTAAGCATGGGGTAGTAGTGAGGTAAGCATGGGGTAGTAGTGAGGTAAGCATGGGGTAGTAGTGAGGTAGGCATGGGGTAGTAGTGAGGTAAGCATTGGGTAGTAGTGAGGTAAGCATGGAGCAGTAGTGAGGTAAGCATGGGGTAGTAGTGAGGTAAGCATGGGGTAGTAGTGAGGTAAGCATGGGGTAGTAGTGAGGTAAGCATGGGGCAGTAGTGAAGTAAGCATGGGGCAGTAGTGAAGTAAGCATGGGGTAGTAGTGAGGTAAGCATGGGGCAGTAGTGAAGTAAGCATGGGGTAGTAGTGAGGTAAGCATGGGGTAGTAGTGAGGTAAGCATGGGGTAGTAGTGAGGTAGGCATGGGGTAGTAGTGAGGTAAGCATGGGGTAGTAGTGAGGTAAGCATGGGGTAGTAGTGAGGTAAGCATGGGGTAGTAGTGAGGTAAGCATGGGGCGGTAGTGAAGTAAGCATGGGGCAGTAGTGAAGTAAGCATGGGGTAGTAGTGAGGTAAGCATGGGGTAGTAGTGAGGTAAGCATGGGGTTAACATCAGCGCAGGCCTGGAGGAGGGCCACTCGCCAGCATGTCGTCAACTACAATTTAAGGGATGTTATTTCTAATACTTTAGGTGTTACGCAGGCTACTCCCGTTGTTGTCACTAGTTTATAAATCTTGTGTTTATAGTTTATTTTGTGCTACTTTCGCTTTTTAGTGAGGTAATGATATCATATGGAATAAGATCTCAGTAAACAGGTGACGTCACAATATGCAGAACAACCACTGTGAGAAAATAATGAAATGCCAAGCGCTTTCGTGATTTTTCATTTATTATATATTTTTAATTTATTCCACGTATGATTTGGTTGAAAGCTTAAGCTCTTCTGTATCTCCTGGAGGTTACCTGGAGGTTATTCCGGGGATCAACGCCCCCGCGGCCTGGTCCATGACCAGGCCTCCCATACTGATTCCCAATACGATCACCAGTAGAAGTAAGTCACCTTTTCTGACCTTTTTTTCGGGGGGGAGGGGGGTACCTGGTGTCTACCTGGAGGGTATTTCGGGGATCAACGCCCCCGCGACCCGGTCCACGACCAGGCCTCCCGGTGGATCAGGGCCTAATCAACGAGGCTGTTACTGCTGGCCGCACGCTATCCAACATACGAACTACAGCCCGGCTGATCCGGCACCGACTTTAGGTATCCTAGATAATTTACACTCACAATTTATATAACTATTTATGTGTACCTGTACCTAAGTAAATTTATTGATTTTCTTGGTCAACGAGAGTGTAATTCCTTACTATTGTTTTTAGGTTGGTTTTATAATGGGAAATTTACAAGCGTTAGCCATTAAAACATCGGTAGAAGTGGATGGATGTGTATATTAAATATTTGTATGTACGTTTATATATATGTTTTTATACATATGGAAATATTGTGACGATTCCTAATATACATTGCAACATACATCACAGGAATGAGAGACGGGACGAGTGTAGGAGTGACAAGTAACAAAGTCACAAGAAATTTATGTTTAGTTAAGATAGGTTTGGTTTAGACTAGGTTACTAAGATCACACCAGGTTAGGCTAGGTTTTAGACTTCGACATTTTTACCTAGTTTTCTAGACTAAACTCAGTGATCCATGATCCATAACTATTTAACCTAGTACCAGCGTGTTAACTGGACCTACAGGTCGCGGAGAGCAACAGGCTGGTTTATCAGGCAGACAAATAGAAGCTTGGTCTTAACCGGGCACCATGAGTGGAACTCCAGATACTGGTCAGGACTGTTTATATATTGTTGTGTTTGTCTCGGTACCTATACACGTAGCTAGTTGAATTATCATGACTGGTTTGTGGGCGGGGAGTGGTAAGCGGCCGCAGGATGGTGTTTTGTATCCATACCAGAGGTCACATGGTGGGCGGCTGACCTGAGCTGGTGGCCACGGCTTCACTGCGGTATCTCCCGCAGTCCTTACCTTTCTCCCCTTCCTTGTCCCCCTCCCCTTCCCTCTCTCTGTATATCCCTCCCTCCCTACCTCTCCCGACGGTTCCCTTCCTACTGCTCTCTCCTTTCCCACCGCTTCTTAGCTCTCCCTTCTTAGCTAATATATCATGTTTCCCATATTTGGCGTGTCCGCGGGGCTGGGCTGAGTGGAGGCTGTTAGATAGCATCACAATAGGTCGTATATTGGCTCACACAGGCAGCGCTATCTTCTGATATGGGAAACCTCTCTCTCCTTATACGCAGATCATAGGCCAGGAAGAGGGTCCCTGACATTGTATGGGACAATAACTCTCTTTATAAAACGTAAAATACCCACGTAGGTGATCGCATACAGGAAAACCTGGACTGGAAATACGTTAATGGAGAATGACACTGATGTAAGGAGGAGTTTCTGGTTATAGTAATAGATGAACAGAATAAATGTTATTCTTTTATAAGTAAATAACATAGGCTAGTGATGTTTCCCTTTCGTATTCTATCACACAGACTGAGTTGGGTTGTTTTTGTATTAAATAACATCAGGTCCGCCGGCAGTGTACTGCTTCCTTATTCTATATGATAATAGGCTGCTGCTGGAGGAGGTTGAGAGAGAGAGGACTGGATAGTTGTGGTGATGTGATGACAAATCCCTGGTAAGACGAGTGTCAAGAGTTCAAGGAAGATGCAGGGTGAATAAGCCACAGTACCGTGGCTAGAATTCACAAATATCCTACACTTAAGAAAGGAGACTTTGCAACACTTAAAGTTTACTCTCGACTATGGGCAATTTGTGTCGATGCAGTATATATTGTGCAGCTTTAGAAGGTCCAAAAAGTATGTGGGAAAATGATGGTGTAGGCTGCAGTCCTGTGAACTTTCAGCATTGTTGACATTTTTTGACACGGAAGATGGGTCTAAGACCGGGCCGCGGGGGCGCAGATCCCCTGGAATCTACATCAGGTAGCAGTTAGCTCTACATTCTCTTCTAGATGTGAATTATTATAGCGTTGATGTGTATTAGAAATTTAAAATGAGATATGCTAGTCTGTTGCCTATTTCTACATGGATGTATCTGTGTTTTAGAGACTAGGAGTACTGTATGATTACCGTAGACAAATAGATTGATGTAGTACCGTGGCAGGAACCTTCATAATAATGCAGTATTGTGACAAGGACCTTCATGATGATATATTGTGACAGGGGGCCCCCCTCATAATGATATAGTATTGTGAGAGAGACCATAATGTAGTAATGTGACATTGACCTTCATAATAATGTAGTATAGTGACAGGGACCTTCAGAATGATGTAGGGGTGCTATATACTTCCAGAATGATGTAAAAGTGGATGGAGTTTTTTCTAGATTGATGTAGTTGATAGAGAGTCTGTGGCAAAACAAAACGTAGTATACAGAGCTGTATAATCTGAGGGAATAGAAGGAAGCGGGTCACTTAACAGGACTGAACAGAGTGGAGGAGGTGAGGGTTAGGTGAGGGCACGGACCCAGACTCTATCAAGAAGGGTACAAGAGCTGCAGTTGGCACTGTACCTGCACCGTTAAATTTATCACTCGCTTCCCAATTCCGCCCACAAACCAAATTTCTCATCCATTTGCGTAACTACCTACTCACCTATGCGCCTGTAGGTGAGTGGACATTATC
Source organism: Cherax quadricarinatus (assembly GCF_026875155.1). Lineage (NCBI taxonomy): Eukaryota > Metazoa > Arthropoda > Malacostraca > Decapoda > Parastacidae > Cherax > Cherax quadricarinatus. The sequence goes on along the minus strand of NC_069447.1, from coordinate 28,574,287 downwards.
CAGGGTCCCAATACCCTATCCTCTAAGTCTAGGACGACGTGTCTAGTGTACCCTCAGATCTCTTCCCGCTGCTGTTTGTGTGGTTTCTGCTGTTATTTGTGCTGTTCCCACTTCTGTTCTGCTGTTGCTGTTCGTGGAGATGCGGCTTGCTTCTTTCTCTCCCTGCCGCTCAAACTCTCGTGTTACTCGCGGTAGATTGGATCTTGTTGTGAAATGGATGATTTTAGAGCAGAAGGCCGCTGCCTCTCGCAATATCTAGACCATACGACATGGTGTTGAGTGAACTGGAAGACAACCATGTCGACGGTGTTGAGTGAACTGGAAGACAACCATGTCGACGGTGTTGAGTGAACTGGAAGACAACCATGTCGACGGTGTTGAGTGAACTGGAAGACAACCATGTCGACGGTGTTGAGTGAACTGGAAGACAACCATGTCGACGGCGTTGAGTGAACTGGAAGACAAACATATCGACGGTGTTGAGTGAACTGGAAGACAAGCATAATATTAATCGAGGTCATGACAGCCTTCGACAAGTTTAACCAAGGTATAACAACACGCTAAATACAAAACGCGTGTTAAAAATCAAGTTCCGCTGTTCTCCGTCCGTTCATGTGGCTCACACACAAATCTGACATAGTCAAGACGCAACCGTATCATTCTTTGTGGCCGACACTAACATCTGCACGAGTGTGTCAGCAGTCGAGGACGGAACAAGTCTCCAGGCTGATTAAAGCAAGTTTCCCAGTGATTTGAGCTTTTGGCTCTCCACCAAACCTACCAGTTTCAATTCTTGGACTGGGGGAGACGTATGGGTACATCTCTTTCTATCCGTTGCGTCTGTTCATCTAGCAGTAAATAGGTTTTGCAGGGCGCATTGCAAGATATGGTAATATGCCTTTGACATGAGCAGGCGTAAAAACAACTCTTGGCCTTCCTATTGATGGTTCCAGGGGTCATCGCCCCGACGGCCCAGTCCCAGATCAAGCCTCCTGATTAGTCAGGTTGTTAATGTTAGCAGCGTCTGTTTGAACGTAAGCACGACAGTCAGGAACCACTGTTCCCACAATGAAGTAGCCCTTCACCCTCTTCAACCCCTTCCCTTCCCCGTCCCACACCGGTCATAGCTAACTCGTTTGCTAACAACCACCACCCCCTGCATGCCCACCCGTCTGTTGTTACCGCCCGCGTCCACGCACATGTGCTGCCATGGCTGTAAGTTTGTATGTGGAGGTGTAATAATAATAATATCTTTATTTCTACAAGTACATGTACATGGTATACAGGCCTAGCTGACATTAATAACATACTACTATATAGAAAACCGCTTGTTATGCTGAGCATTTCGGGCAAATTAGGTCAGTTTTGTCCCGGGATGCCACCCACACCAGTCGACTAACTCCCAGGTACCTATTTTATACTGATGAGTGAACATGGACAGCAGGTGTCTTATGGAAACACGTCCTTAATGTTTTCCAGCTGTGCCGGGGATTCGAACTCCAGACCTCAGTGTGAGAGCTGAGTGCACTAGCGATCGAGCCACGGGTCACCAAAAGCTGCTTCTAAACGGTCTAGTAATGCAGCAGCAGGGATTGTAGTTTCAGAGTAGTAGTAGTGATGGTGGTGGTAATAGTAAAAGTAGCAGTGATAATAGTAGTAGTAACAATAGTAGTTATAGCATTGATAATAGTAGCAATACCAGAAACAGTAATAAAAGTAATAGTGGCAGTAGTAGTAGTAGTACTAGTAATAGTAGTTGTAACGTTAGTATTAGTAACAACAGTGAAGCCTACCAGTGTACCACTATAAATGGTACACTGGTAGGCACACCTACCATGTACACTGGTACGTGTGCCTACCGCTTCTATCCCTTCCCCTTCTATTCTTCCCAAGTGTTACCTAGTAACTGCACCACCGCTGGAAGGAAACTTTTGAAGCTGACGTAGCTGATGAACCTTTAACGGAATACTGGACGATATCCTCATTCTCTTGCTGAAATCTGCCAGTTCAAGCTGACACATTTCAACACCTTGTATGAGCACCATCCTGTGTGATGGAATATGGCAGGGAAACACAGCTTTTGTTCCCACTGTGTAAGTTACACGGTGGCAACAAAATACACTGACGATGTATTTAATTTTGACTAAAAATCATATCTCCATATTTTCTGTTCAACCCCTTTCCTCTCCCCTCTCTCCCTTGCGTCTTTTCCCCCATCCCTTCCATTTTCCCCCTCTCTTCCGTCTTTCACTCCCTCCCACTCCTCTCTTCCTCCAGGTCGCTTCATTACAAAATCTTGAGCTGAATGTGAAGACATATGAGAGTTGTTTTCAGGCACTTGTTACGGTGGAGGAGGTGATATTGGTGTTGGTGGCCTCTGCCTGGAGTCTACCTGGAGGGTATTCCGGGGATCAACGTCCCCGCGGCCCGGTCCACCGCCAGGCCTCCCGGTGGATCAGGGCATGATCAACTAGGCTGTTACTGCTGGTCGCACGTAGTCCAACTTACGAACCTCAGCCCGGCTGATCCGGCACTGACTTTAAGTATCTGTCCAGATCCCCCTTTAAGACAACCAGGGGTCTATTGGTAATTCGCCTTATGCATAGTGGGAGGCTGTTGAAGAGTCTTGGGACCCCAGACACTTACGGTGTTTTCTCTTAGTGTACTAATGGTGCCCCTACTTTTCATTGGGTGTATGTTGCATCGCCTGCAAGTCTTTTGCTTTTGTAGGAAGTGATTTCTGTGTGCAGATTAGGGACCAGTTCCTCTAGGATTTTTCAGGTGTAGATTATGATGTATATCTCTCGCCTGCGCTCCGGTGAGTACAAGTCGAGTGCTTCCAAACGTTTCCAGTAGTTAAGGTGTTTGGTGGAACTTGCATGTGCAGTAAAGGTTCTTTGTACATTCTCTATATTTACAATTTCACCTTCCTTGAATAGAGATGTTAAAGTACAATATTCCAGCCTAGAGAGAACAAGTGATTTAAAAAGGATCATCACTGGACTGGCATCTCTTGTCTTGAATGTTCTCATTATCCATCCTATCATTTTCCTCGCAGATGTGGTAGTGCCACTGTTATGATCCTTGAAGATGAGATCCTCAAACATTACAACTCCTAGGTCCTTCACATTACTTTTCCGCTCTATTTTGTGATTAGAGTTTGTAGTATACTCAATTCTAGCTATTATTTCCTCCAGTTTTCCATAACGGAGTAGTTGAAATTTGTCTTCATTGAACATCATATTGTTCTCAGTTACCCATTGGAAAACTTAGTTTATATCTTCTTGGAGCTTTGCCGTGTCCTCAATGGATGACACTCGTGCAGATCCTAGTATCGTCTGCATAGGATGATACGGTGCTATGGTTTACATATCTGTCTCTGATAGGATGAGGAACAGGATAGGGGGCGAGTACTGTGCCTTGTGGAACAGAGCTCTGCACTATGTCAGCTTCCGATTTAATTCTGTGTACCACTACTCTTTGTGTTCGATTGGTTAGAAAGTTGAAGATTCATCTGCCCGCTTTGCCAGTTATCCCTTTAGCACGCATTGTGTGTCCTATTACACCATGATCGCACTTGTCAAAGGTTTTTGCAAAATCTGTGTATACCGCATCTGCATTCTGAAAGTTAAGACATATGTGCAACATCTGGAAATCTTTATTGTAGACGTTTCGCCATCCAGTGGCTTTATCAATACAGATTCTAGGACATATTTAGAAGGCAATAGAACTATATACAAAAGATGAGGTAATCAGTTCCTCAGCCTCGGAGTTAGTGTTCACAGCATCGTGGTGGAAGAGAATCTGGAGCAAAGGCAAGGAGACTTGCGGTTATATAGGCGTCAGTGGATAGGGACGTGTAGCAGACGAAGGCATAGTCACTGGTAGGCGGGATTCCCCAGTGGAAGTAGGTCCTACCCAAAGAGATAGGTTAGTTGTAGTAGCCGTGAAGAAGGTCTTGTAGATGTCCTCTGAACCAAGATTACATGATGTTGCAGTGTCTGACAAGTTGTGCATTCTGTAGGAAGCCAATTGTTTCAATTAGATGCATTCTGTTTGTTTTCCAGTGCATCCAAGACCATATTATAATGATCCAGTAGTTGCGAGAGGCAGGAGCGACCTGCTCTGAACCTATGTTGCCCTGGATTGTGCAACTATTGGGAATCCAAGTGGTTTGCAGTCCTACTTCTTAGAACTCTTTCAAATATTTTTATGATGTGGGACATTAGAGCTATTGGTCTATAGTTCTTAGCTTTGCTGCCACCTTTTAGTGACTGTGGAAGCTCGCCTGTGTCTATGCTACTTCTCCATAGCATACCTGAGCCCGCGAGAGGGGTTTCTTGCAGTTCTTAATGAACACAGAGTTCAACTGCACTGTTAGGTGCAGTTTCATATCCACTATGGAGGTTTTCTGTGAGTGTCATGGGCCTCGACAACTCAAAGGAGCTACGATGGTGTTCTTCGCATCCTGTACCACACGTGAAATGGTTATATTCAAAATAATTTTTAAAGGGGTGACCCAGTAAGCCAGCGAAAGGCCTCGGTCAGATGACCAAAAGATCCAGCTGCGGGTCATGACTAAGACCCGCGTCAGGAAACACTTGTCCTGTTTCCTGATAAATCTTACCTAGCCTAACCTGTAGCACACTGTAGGAAGCCAATTGTTTCAATTAGATGTATTTTAGTCCCATCGTGATCCCAGAAAGATACCACCATGTTCAATAACCCCAGCCTCTGTCAGGAAATGTCTCAAACTGCACCTTGTTTTCCCAGTTATTTCTCTAGCACCTTGTTTTCTCAGGTATCTCTAGCACCTTGTTTTCTCAGGTATCTCTAGCACTTTGTTTTCCCAGGTGTATCTCACTCTAGCACATTGTTTTCCCAGGTATCTCTCATTCTAGCACACATTTTCTAGCTTAGATTTCACAACGGTACTGTGATAGTCTTGTTAACAGTGTGGTCAGCTAGTTGATAGTAACGGTACTGTGATAGTCTTGTTAACAGTGTGGTCAGCTAGTTGATAGTAACGGTACTGTGATAGTCTTGTTAACAGTGTGGTCAGCTAGTTGATAGTAACGGTACTGTGATAGTCTTGTTAACAGTGTGGTCAGCTAGTTGATAGTAACGGTACTGTGATAGTCTTGTTAACAGTGTGGTCAGCTAGTTGATAGTAACGGTACTGTGATAGTCTTGTTAACAGTGTGGTCAGCTAGTTGATAGTAACGGTACTGTGATAGTCTTGTTAACAGTGTGGTCAGCTAGTTGATAGTAACGGTACTGTGATAGTCTTGTTAACAGTGTGGTCAGCTAGTTGATAGTAACGGTACTGTGATAGTCTTGTTAACAGTGTGGTCAGCTAGTTGATAGTAACGGTACTGTGATAGTCTTGTTAACAGTGTGGTCAGCTAGTTGATAGTAACGGTACTGTGATAGTCTTGTTAACAGTGTGGTCAGCTAGTTGATAGTAACGGTACTGTGATAGTCTTGTTGACAGTGTGGCCAACTAGGTGATAGTAACGGTACTGTGATAGTCTTGTTGACAGTGTGGTCAACTAGGTGATAGTAACGGTACTGTGATAGTCTTGTTAACAGTGTGGTCAGCTAGTTGATAGTAACGGTACTGTGATAGTCTTGTTAACAGTGTGGTCAGCTAGTTGATAGTAACGGTACTGTGATAGTCTTGTTAACAGTGTGGTCAGCTAGTTGATAGTAACGGTACTGTGATAGTCTTGTTAACAGTGTGGTCAGCTAGTTGATAGTAACGGTACTGTGATAGTCTTGTTAACAGTGTGGTCAGCTAGTTGATAGTAACGGTACTGTGATAGTCTTGTTAACAGTGTGGTCAGCTAGTTGATAGTAACGGTACTGTGATAGTCTTGTTGACAGTGTGGCCAACTAGGTGATAGTAACGGTACTGTGATAGTCTTGTTGACAGTGTGGTCAACTAGGTGATAGTAACGGTACTGTGATAGTCTTGTTGACAGTGTGGCCAACTAGGTGATAGTAACGGTACTGTGATAGTCTTGTTGACAGTGTGGTCAACTAGGTAATAGTAACGGTACCAGGGACGGGGTCTGGCTCCTCCGCCTACCACCTGGCTTAGGTGCGCGCACGCAGGTGCTTGTTAACCCCCCCCCCCCTCAGAAGCATTGGTGTCCCGTCTACACTATTATTATTATTAGTAGTAGTAGTAGTAATATGATTATTATAATTATTATTATTATTATTCAGGAAGGATATAGGAAAGCAGTGGTTTGGTAATAAAAGTTGTGGATGAGTGGAACAAACTCCCGAGTACCGTCATAGATGCTAAGACCTTGTAAAGTTTTAAAAATAGGTTGGATAAATACATGAGTGGGTGTGGGTGGGTATGAGTTGGATCTGACTAGCTTGGACTACCAGGTCTGGTGCCGTGCTCCTTCCTTAAATGGAAGTGACCTGACTAGGTGGTCATTGTTCTAGACCGGGGGGGGGGGACATGGACCTGCTTCGCATGGGTCAGTAGGCCTGTTGCAGTGTTCCTTCTTTCTTATGTTCTTATTTTCCCCTTCTTCAGTTCATCATTATTCCCAGAATAATATTTTGTAGCGTCCACTGGCCACCTTTTTGACTTCGTTTGTTGGTTATATTATTTCATGTCATTGTATATTATTATGACTTATGTCCTCTCTCTCTCTCTCTCTCTCTCTCTCTCTCTCTCTCTCTCTCTCTCTCTCTCTCTCTCTCTCTCTCTCTCTCTCTCTCTCTCTCTCTCTTTCTCTTTTTCTCTTTTTTAGTGTTTGACAAGGTTAGGTTAATGATCCCTAGCTTTATTGACAAGCTATTTACAGGTTAAGGATCCCTAGCTTTATTGACAAGCTATTTACAGGTTAAGGATCCCTAGCTTTATTGACAAGCTATTTACAGGTTAAGGATCCCTAGCTTTATTGGCAAGCTAAGAGCTGTTACCTACATCAGCTCATTTGAAAACATTTTTATTGTTATGAGACATACAAGTAGGGAACAGGATGAAGTTGGAGCCATCTGTGGGTCAGCATTTTCATTTGATCAACTGACGTTATCTCGTTGACATCATTATGCTGTACGAATGTGTTCCATACTCGAGTCATCCTGGGTATATATGATCTCAGATGGAGTGATGTTCTGGAGAAGGGTACAGCCAGAGTGAAGTTGCTGCTTTCTGCCCGTCTTGTGGCATAAAAGCTTGTTTCACGCTGTCCTCGAAGTGGATCCAAGTGTGGTTCTCTCTCTCTCTCTCTCTCTCTCTCTCTCTCTCTCTCTCTCTCTCTCTCTCTCTCTCTCTCTCTCTCTCTCTCTCTCTCTCTCTCTCTCTCTCTCTTCTCACACACACACACACACACACACACACACACACACACACACACACACACACACACACACACACACACACACACACACCAAGCTCTGGGCTACAATCCGGAGCTTAATTTTCCAGTTAGGTAAAAGGACACTAGTGCACATGGTGCGACATTTTACTGTGGCAATGTCTGGCTCTCCAGGAGCTTTGTCACATTAGTTGGACTCGTTTCCTTATACCTAACATACTGTCGGTAATTCTACTAACATTATTACAGTTTCCCAGTTGTTTATGATCCAGTGACTGTATGTGGCTTGGGACCACTCTCAGATACCTTTTAACTGTTTAATGTTTTCATCTCTCCGAGTGTAAGGCTTGTACCCATGGTAAACCAGTGGATAGCTCACTCACAGACCTGCTAGTTTTAAGATTGGTTTACCATGGGTTGAAACCCTCTGTTTAGTGGGTGGTTTACGATCGTGTTATTACGATTACGTGAGTCAGTTGTATCACGTAGCCTGCATTCTTCACGATCTTTTTTTTTTACTGTCATCCATATCCACTACACGGCACTTGTCAAAATTAAATTTCTTCGTCACTTTATCAGTGCACTTGGTGAGTGCAGGTAAGAGTGATACACAACACAGTACAGTGGTAGCTCAGCCTCGCCACTGCTCGACCCGACCCGGGTTCAGTTTCGGGAGAATCAAGACATTAAGACGTATCGTCAACTCTCCTTACACCTAGTGTTCATAAGTACCTGGGTTTTATTCCACAGTTGTGGGTGGTATCCTGGCAGGATGGGAGGGGGGGGGGTAATATATCTTCCATAAGGCCAGGTTTTGTAATGATGGCATAATAACAGCTTTGTTAAGACTGAGCTTTGAAATAATAACAGAATAACAGCACTGTTAAGGCTCGACTTTGAAATAACAGAATAACAGCACTGTTAAGGCTCGACTTTGAAATAACAGAATAACAGCACTGTTAAGGCTCGACTTTGAAATAACAGAATAACAGCACTGTTAAGGCTAGATTTTGAAATGATAACAGAATTAGAGCTATGTTTAGGCTAGGCTTTGAAAAGATAACAGAATAACTCTGTTGAGGCTAGACTTTGAAATGAGCTGAGCTGTGGTAGAACAGCAGCTCCGTAAATTCAGAGGTGTACACGCTGATGAAATCGTTGGAATCTTGTATTTGCAGACACCCACATAAAGTAATTTAATTTTTTCCTGTAAATCGTTTACGTAAATTCAGACAATTATCTTGGATGTTATTGATACTTGTGTGACCCTGATCCTTGCGGGGACCCGCTTGTAACAGTTACTTATGAGTACCGTTTTGCTTTGTTCGTTGTGGTTTCAGTTGGAGCTATAATGTTGAGGTTCTCAGAATTTGCACTTGTAGTTAACTCGTGTCATTTTAAGTTGATTTTTTTTTTCAGAATGTCAAGACAAACTTCATATTTTGTCTTCGTTTGAGTAGGCTCTGAATAATCCAGTTTCTTAACAGGCTTCTCAGTAGTCTCGCCGGTGTGACAGTGAGTCAGTCAGGTGAGTGGGAGGGTGGTAGGTCAACAGCAACAGTAGGAACAACAACAGCAAAAACAATAGCACATGTATCTGCAGCATTCAGAAGCAGCAGGAACAGCAACATTCAGAAGCAGCAGTAACAGCAGCATTCAGAAGCAGCAGCATTCAGATGCAGCAGCATTCAGATGCAGCAGCATTCAGAAGCAGCAGCAGGAACAGCAGCATTCAGAAGCAGCAGCAGTAACAGCAGCATTCAGAAGCAGCAGCAGTAACAGCAGCATTCAGAAGCAGCAGTAACAGCAGCATTCAGAAGCAGCAGTAACAGCAGCATTCAGAAGCAGCAGTAACAGCAGCATTCAGAAGCAGCAGTAACAGCAGCATGGAACGCTTACAAGTAGTATTAGCAGCAGCAGCAGCAGCAGCAGCAAACGACTAACAAACAATAACTAACAAACACTAACAACAACAAACACTGCGTGAGGTCACCAGCACCAAGATACATAACATCAATCTTAAATAGACTTCAGCTTAAACGTAGTAGACTCACCTGCCTCGCTACAACACCAGAGATGAGCAAACTATTATTATTATTATTATTATTATTATTATTATTATTATTATTATTATAATTGCTGTTGTTGGGAAATGGTAAATCTAGGGGTTACACAGCACCTGGGAACAAAAGCTAATTAGAATAAGAAGGCACAATACCGTGACTGGAACAACACACAGATAACTCGCGCATAGGAGAGAGAAATTTATGACTACGTTTCGGTACGACTTTAACCATTTACAAGTCATATTGTGACGTAAATTGTTCAAGTCGGACCGAAACGTCGTCATAAGCTTCTCTCTCTCCTCTGTGCGGGTTATTTGTGAACAGGTAATTAGGCTTGTTCTGTGGAAGGAGTGCACAGCCGGTTCCTCGGATTAAGAGCCCTTGTACAGCACGAAGGTACCCGAGAGAGAGAAAGTGGGTGCTTGCTTCCCACCAGAGCACACACAGCTTCCCCGTGCTGGTAGGCGAGTGCTGGTAGGCAGAGATTGGTTGGTAGCCTCAAGGTCAGCAAGTGAGTACAGCAATGTGACCACGTACTCCACCACTTGTTGGTACTCTGGTAGCCAGTACTCATACCTGCATGCTTACTCTCCTGCTGCTGCTTGCATTTAAAACACATTTAATGGATAAAACAGAAAAATATACGGGAACTACAACCATAGTCCGTGCTACACTGGCGGGCGCACGATTCCAGACATTGTTTATTCTTCTCTTTATTCTTAGACAGTATTTAGTACAACTGCTCGTGTTTATAATATATATATATATATATATATATATATATATATATATATATATATATATATATATATATATATATATATATATTATATATATATATGTGCCGAATAGGCAGAACTTGCGATCTTGGCTTAAATAGCAACGCTCATCTTGCCATATAGGACAAGTGAAAATTTGTGTATGCAATAATTTCGTCAAAATCATTCTGAACCTAATGAAAAAAATATGTTTTACTGTGTTTGTTTAGTATTAAATTACTGTAAACAAATCTAAAATATATTTAGTTGAGTTAGGCTAAAATAAATTACTCTTGTTATAATAAGGTTAGGTAAGTTTTCTAAGATTCTTTTAGTGCAAAATTATAAATTTTTACATTAACATTAATGAAAAAATATATCTTTAAACGTATAAGAGAAAATTTTATAAAGAACTTAATTTTAAATGAGTTCTTGCTAATTGACCAGTTTTACATATTCGGCACGACATATATATATATATATATATATATATATATATATATATATATATATATATATATATATATATATATATATATATATATTGGTTAAAATTTATGTAAACAATTGTATTGGTAAATATATAGTATGTGTGGAAGATAAACTAGTGTATATTTTTCCTTAATAGGGTAAGAATGGTCTTGTTAAATGCCTTCACTCTGGTTATTCTGGGAGTGTCAGAATGGTCAGAACCTTTCAATACACAAATAACCCGCACATAAAAGAGAGAAGCTTACGACGACGTTTCGGTCCGACTTGGACCATTGACAAAGTCACACTAACCAGAGGTGGAGTAGGACGGCTATGTATAGGCAGGAAGAGGTGATGGTAGTGGTAGTAGTAGTAGTAGTAGTACAAGAATGGTATATAATACCGACAAGATTAAATTAAGACACATGCGCAACACCCGGGCATCCCTATCGTAGACCTTTCAATATCTGTGGTCACGTTTCCGTCCCCAGCTGGTATTTTGAGAGAGAGTTTCTTGTTCCTTTCTCCTCCTCCTCCTCCTCTTTCTATATAGTAGTATGTCATTGGTATTAGCTAGGCCTATATATTTTGTAGAAAAAACGATTATTATTATTATTATTATTATTATTATTATTATTATTATTATTATTATTATTGATTTTGACCACAAGATCAATATTTTTGTTGTCATTGCTGTTGTTACTTCGGTTTTTAAGATGTGATTCTTATTGTTGCAGGTAATGAAGAGGTCCAGGTAAGGTGGTAGTACATGACAGGTAAGGTGGTAGTACCTGGCAGGTAAGGTGGTAGTACCTGACAGGTAAGGTGGTAGTACCTGACAGGTAAGGTGGTAGTACCCGGCAGGTAAGGTGGTAGTACCTGGCAGGTAAGGTGGTAGTACCCGGCAGGTAAGGTGGTAGCACATGACAGGTAAGGTGGTAGTACCTGGCAGGTAAGGTGGTAGTACCTGACAGGTAAGGTGGTAGTACCCGGCAGGTAAGGTGGTAGCACATGACAGGTAAGGTGGTAGTACCTGGCAGGTAAGGTGGTAGTACCCGGTAGGTAAGGTGGTAGTACATGTCAGGTAAGGTGGTAGTACCTGGCAGGTAAGGTGGTAGTACCTGATAGGTAAGGTGGTAGTACCCGGCAGGTAAGGTGGTAGTACATGGCAGGTAAGGTGGTAGTACCTGGCAGGTAAGGTGGTAGTACCTGATAGGTAAGGTGGTAGTACCCGGCAGGTAAGGTGGTAGTACATGGCAGGTAAGGTGGTAGTACCTGGCAGGTAAGGTGGTAGTACCTGGCAGGTAAGGTGGTAGCACATGACAGGTAAGGTGGTAGTACCTGGCAGGTAAGGTGGTAGCACATGACAGGTAAGGTGGTAGTACCTGGCAGGTAAGGTGGTAGTACCTGGCAGGTAAGATGGTAGCACCTGGTAGGTAAGATGGTCGCACCTGGTAGGTAAGATGGTAGCACCTGGTAGGTAAGATGGTCGCACCTGGTAGGTAAGATGGTTGCACCTGGTAGGTAAGATGGTAGCACCTGGTAGGTAAGATGGTCGCACCTGGTAGGTAAGATGGTAGCACCTGGTAGGTAAGATGGTTGCACCTGGTAGGTAAGATGGTAGCACCTGGTAGGTAAGATGGTCGCACCTGGTAGGTAAGATGGTCGCACCTGGTAGGTAAGATGGTAGCACCTGGTAGGTAAGATGGTTGCACCTGGTAGGTAAGATGGTAGCACCTGGTAGGTAAGATGGTAGCACCTGATAGGTAAGATGGTCGGACCTGGTAGGTAAGGTATTGGGAGGCACCTAACGAGGACGGGAGGGTGATAGGTACTGGCTGTTACCTACCTTCGTAAAGTGTGGTGTGAGGTGAACAATTGACTTGCCTCATAGTCACCTTAAACTTTAACATTACTCGCACTCTTGACAACACTGATAGAGCCCTCAACAATGGACTATAAGCTGCTGTAATGACATTAATCTCTCGTTTACCACTATTATTGTGCGCTCTTACATTGTAACCTGTGATCTGCAACCAATGAAACATGACTTCTGAGTACATAGGGAGGGATTTACGATGGGAAGGACAGTAGGAGTGCTCTGTGGGAAGGAACTTAGAGTAAAAGTAACAAGGAAAGAAGAAATGGTGAGGGGGAATGAGGTAGAGGGAAGGGAAGAGTTAAACCAAGGAGGCAGAGGAAAAGAGAGTCAAGTGAGGGAGTGTGAGAGAAGGGAGGGAGTGTGAGAGAGGCGTGGTATGGGAGGGCAGGATCGTGAGGTAGGGAGCAAGGCCCTCATCAGGGTCAAGGGCACCAGTTACCCTCCCTGACGCCTCCAACATCCGCCTTCAACACTGCCTATACCTGTAATATACCCGTGGCCGGTTTACAGAGTTTTTCTATCCTCACAGCCCGGCCTGCGTCCAGGCATTCGTGTTGATAGCCAGGTTAACCAGGCTGTTGCTGTTGGCGATCCGCTGGCTGACATATGTCATATTTTGGCTGAAGTAAATATCTTGGTTTTTTTTTTTCCTTGAAGATTTCTACACTTGTTTCAGCATTATGTCTGATATTTGCTGTCAGCACGTGGAAGAGTCTTGGACCACTGATGTTGACACAGTGCTCTCTTATTGTACCCAGGGCGCCTCTGTTTCTGTCTGGATCTGTTTGCACTTTTTAAAGCCACTGGGACCTAACCAAGATCCACCCCCCCCCCCATCCCTCCAAGAATAACGAGTGCGCACTGCCCGTGTTAGTTGTATTTTGCACTTTATAAGTACGTCTAGATGTACTTCTGTTAACCCTTTTGGAGCCTAGTTCCTAGGCTTTTTGGGCTTGCGTTGCCGTCCACAGGCTGGATATGAGGTGCACAGTAAAGTAGCCACTACCGTCCACAGGCTGGATATGAGGTGCACAATAAACTAGCCACTACCGTCCACAGGCTGGATATGAGGTGCACAATAAACTAGCCACTACCGTCCACAGGCTGGATATGAGGTGCACAGTAAAGTAGCCACTACCGTCCACAGGCTGGATATGAGGTGCACAGTAAAGTAGCCACTACCGTCCACAGGCTGGATATGAGGTGCACAATAAACTAGCCACTTCGGTGGCAAAATCTAATCTTTATAAGTAAAGATGTGATGACTGAGACTCAGGCGCTGTATTTTCTAATTCTAGGGAATTTGTGTTTAAAATAAAATTCGTAGGATGGGTAGTTTGGGGCGAAACATCACACACACACACGACACACACACGACACACACACACGACACACACACACGACACACACACACGACACACACACACGACACACACACGACACACACACACGACACACACACACGACACACACACACGACACACACACACGACACACAACACGACACACACACGACACACACACACGACACACACACGACACACATACACGACACACACACACAACACACACACACAACACAACACACACACGACACACACACGACACACACGACACACACACACGACACACACACGACACACACACACGACACACACACGACACACACACGACACACACACGACACACACACGACACACACGACACACACGACACACACACACGACACACACGACACACACACACACACACACACACACGACACACACGACACACCACACGACACACACACACACACACACACACACACACACACGACACACACACACGACACACACAAACACGACACACACACACGACACACACACGACACACACACACGACACACACACACGACACACACACGAACACCACACAACACACGACACACACACACGACACACACCACACGACACACACACGACACACACACGACCACACACAGACACACACGACACACACACACACGACACACACACACACACGACACACGACACACACGACACACACGACACACACACGACACACACACACACACACGACACCACGACACACACGACACACACACACGACACACACACACACACACACACACACCGACACACACACACGACACACACACACGACACACACACACGAACACACACACACACGACACACACACGACACACACACGACACACACACACGACACACCACACACACACACACACACACACACACACACACACACACACACACACACACACACACACACACACATATATATATATATAATATATATATATGTCGTGCCGAATATGTAAAACTGGTCAATTAGTAAGAACTCATTTAAAATTAGGTCCTTTCTAAAATTTTCTCTTATACGTTTAAAGATATGTTTTTTTCATTAATGTTAATGTAAAAATTTATAATTTTGCACCAAAAGGAACTTAGAAAACTTACCTAACCTTATTATAACAAGAACAATTTATTTTAGCCTAACCCAACTAAATATATTTTAGATTTGTTTAAAATAATTTTATACTAAACAAACACAGTGAAATATATTTTTTTCGTTAGGTTCAGAATGATTTTGGCGAAATTATTGCATACACAAATTTTCATTTGTCCTATATGGCAAGATGAGCGTTGCTATTTAGGCCAAGATCGCAAGTTCTGCCTATTCGGCACGACATATATATATATATATATATATATATATATATATATATATATATATATATATATATACACACATATATATATATACAAAACCACTGTGAAAGAATAGTGAAATTTCAAGCGCTTTCGCGACTTCTTACATTATCAAGGAACTATAAGAGTAATACATCAAAGGAAGGCATATAAGGCATATGGTTCCATGATAATGTGAGAAATTACGAAAGCGCTTGGAATTTCACTATTCTTTCACAGTGGTTCTTTTGCATATTCTGAAATCTACACCTCGAGACTGCACCTCGAGGTGTAGTCTCGTCCTTATATGCTTTCTGCTGATCTTTTATTTTTACAGTTCCTTGATTAATGTGATAAATCACGAAAGCGCTTGGAAGTTTATTATTTTTTCACAGTGGTTGTTCTGCATATTGTAATATCCAGCAAACGTTCAGATCTGTACGAGTGTCACTGACGTTGCCTTAATGGGCCGTACCACCACTCAGGTCACTGGTAACACATTCCACCTCACGCCCCCAACCCACACTACTCACGAAAAAATGTGGTTGATCTTAAGGTGAGATTTGGTAAAAGCACGCGAGGGGTCACCTGCGAGATGGTTGTGTGTCGTGGCTGTGTTTCTGAGAGGCGTTGAAATTTCTCGAATTGGGAACTGAGGAAGATTATATTTGTTTCCCATCTTCGATGTGTGTGGGGGGAGGGGTTGTATTTCGCGCGCGCGCGCGCGCGTGTGTGTGTGTGTGTGTGTGTGTGTGTGTGTGTGTGTGTGTGTGTGGTGTGTGTGTGTGTGTGTGTGTGTGTGTGTGTGTGTGTGTGTGTGTGTGTGTGTGTGTGTGTGTGTGTGTGTGGGTGTGTGTGTGTGTGTGTGTGTGTGGTATGCATGTATGTATGCATTTATATGTTTGTACGTACTGTATATATGTGTATGATGGCCATGGTAGGCTGGTTCTTCTTTCTTGGAGTTCACCAGCGTCACCTACCTCCAAGCCGTCATATTCTCGTGGGGGAGAGCCCACTAATTTCCTCCAGCATACCAGTCATACCTGTGGTTCAGGGAACCAGGGCAAGTGCGTAGTGCGTAAGCTCTGAGGGAGGCGTGAGGAAACATGCATATTGTGTGGACGTGAATCACTGGTTGGTAGGCCTTGAGTCATCATCAGGAAGGTGAGGTGGAGGTGGACAAGTCTAACTGCACTGTTGACACCTTTTTCTTACAAGTAAGTTGAGTATAGCTCAATGGTAGAGCGTTCGTTACACAACCGAAGGGACTCGGGATTCGATTTCCGGGTGGGACAAGGCGTAGGAACAAGTCTTACACTTACTGTCTATGTTCAGTCAGCAGTAAATACGTACTTGAGTGTCGGTCGACTGTTGTGCATCGCTCCCAATGGAAATAAATATATTTATTTACTACAAGTACATTTACATGGTATAAAGTCCTAGCTGACATCATACTACTGTATAGAAAGCCGCTTGTTTTGCTGAGCATTTCGGGTAAATTAGGCCAGTTGTCCCAGGATGCGACCCACACCAGTCGACTAACATCCAGGTACCCATTTTGAACTGATGATTGAAAAGGGACAGGGACAGCTATGTTGGGTTATCCTGGGTTGATAACCCTTCTGAGTTAGTTAAACCTAAGGATGTCGTCTTGTACTGTCACCGAGTGCTAAATCCGTGGGTTTGAGTATTGAAGGTGTGGTGTAAGCCAGTGGTTGGTCCGGCATCTCACTCACCAGTATTGCCACACTACAACCTTCCTTCTCTCCTCCCAGATATGACCTCTGTTGGTGATTGTGGTTAAATGAAGTGAGAAAGTTAAAATATCTGCGTGAAACAAAGCGACTTGTATTTCTGCCATGTACCGCTCTAACCTGGCCGGTACAGATAGCGTGATGAAAACCTGGTACGAAAACCTGGGGAGGGGCTGAGGTGAGAGAAACCTCCGAGATGGATGTGAGGGAGAGTGGATCCCCTACCGAGGTACCTCCACTAGGCGTGGGCGTTTGATGTAGGTACAGGGGAGAGGGGAGGCAAATACCTGAGATATCAATTAGTGAGTAGCCAGTGTGGGAGAAGTGGTGGGCGGGAGCCATGAGAGAGTGGAGGAGCCGAGGTAAAGAATGGGGGGGGAAGGGGGGTTCTGACGCCGCCGAGGTGGGGGTGTTGTTGCTGCTTAGGGAGGAGGTGGCGGTCGTGATGGTGGTGGTGGTGGAGATAGAGGGCTCTCAGTACATACCTGCGTCCGTCTCACGAAAGACATGTTCCATAGCGCTCGCCTCGTCTGCTCGCACAAGGTGGCCGCTTCGCCTGTGTTTCGGAGTTGGTATTGTTCCGGAGGCTCCCGGTTTCCGTAATCGTCCGTGTTCTGTAATCGTCTTGTGTTATGTGATCGACCGCATTCCATAGTCGTTGGTGTTCCGTAGTCATTATGTTCCGTCGTCGCTGATGTGCCCGAGTGCACCACCACTGCAGTAGACCGTGGAAAACATTGCTTATGTTGTGTATCTGCATTATGTATGTGTGTGTTTAACCTACAATATTTGTGCTGGGTCCGCCCCTCTGGTTCTTATTACTGAGCAAGGGTGACCATGTAGTGTGGATGGTGAAGCTTCTCAAGACTCTTCTATAAGTGTGTGTCCAGGGAAGCCAAGGTTGTGCACGTCTTGTCATGACATATAAAAACAAACCAGCGACATGACCCACACTGGCTGCTAACACTGTTGAAACTCGTCTCTCTTTATTATTATTATTTATTTATTTATTTTCAACACCCCAAACGTCTCCCACCGAGGTAGATTCTGAAAACCAGAAACACAGGCACCGTCATTCATTCAGTCACTGTCTTGCTAGAAGTGTACTGATATCACAGTTCAGGATGCCCTTCCGAACCGCAACATCTCCACCCCTCCTTCAGAGTCCAGGCACTGTAATTGCCACCTCCGGCTAACCGGTTTCCCTGAATCCTTTCATAAATTTCCCTTGCTCACACTCTAGCACCCAAGTCTTAAAAACCACTTGTCTCCACTCGCTCCTGTCTAATGCGCTTACTTAAGCCTTTTGGATCATCAAGCCCCTAACACTCGAAACCTTACCCCCTCTCCAACCCTTCTTGGGATGACCCCTAACCTTCCTGCCTTCCACTTCGGATTTATATAACCTCTTGGTCCTATTTTACTCTATCTTTTAAACCTCCAAATCATCTCGCCAATTCTTCCTCAGCCCTCTGAATATTAGTTTTTTTTTGTAATCCTACCTCCTCTTATGAATTCTATCTCCACATATTTCCCTCAAACATGGCATCTCCACTGACCTCAGCCTCTTCCTCACTGCAACGTTTAAAGTTCATGCCTCACACCTATATAAAGTGTTGGCACCACTATTCTTTGGTACATTCCCCTTTTTGCCTCCATAGATAAACGTCTTTCCACAGACGCCTCAACACCTCAACTACCTTTTTCTTCTCATCCATTCTATGACTCACCTTGTCTTTCAAAGATCCACCTGCCGACATGTTCACTCCCAAATGTCTAAACACATTTACTTCCTTCATACTCCTCCCTCCTATCCAATATCTAATCTTTCACTGTACATGAATGGTATACAATACCGACAAGATGAAAAATAGACACATGTACAACATCTGGGTATCTTAATTGTAGACGTTTCGCCATCCAGTGGCTTTATTAATGAAGACAGAAGATAAAGTAATCAGTTCCTTAGCCTTGGAGTTGGTGAAGAGTACCAACGGTACTCTTCACCGGAAATAATCCATCTCCTACATATCTGAACCTGAGCCTCATTATGCACATAAAAACTCTTCACTGCTTTCAGTAACCTGCTACCCAGTCCATACATTTGCCTTTTTTAAATCCATTCATGCAGTGAAAAGTTCCTTACCTTTATCTAATTATTATTATTATTTTTATTATTAATTTTCATTACTACTACTTTTTGCTATGTTGTTTATAAGTTGTTCGAAGTTCTGAACGGATTAAAATTAATTTTTCTTACTTTTTTTTAAGTCATTAAGTGCAGGAAGAGACAGTTTAGATCAGCCACAAGCAGTAGGTTAATATATCGCGCGCGCGTGTGCGTGCATGCATGCATATAGGAATGTATGCGTGTGTGATCATCCGTGCACGCGAGGATGCGTGCATATTCGTGTCTTCAGCACTGGGAACAATATGGTGGCACCTCAGTGAGCACTGATAAGTTTTATAACGTGTTTGACTAAAACTACGCGAGATCTGCATTCCGATGTACTTGCCAGGTTCCAGTCTCGGCTCCTAGCCCCTATAGCTACCGATTTGTTTTTGTAGGGGTCGAAAATCCGCCCATAATCCCATATCTTACCATTAAAGACTGATATTTTGGATGTCTGGTCTTCTGCGACCAGTCGTGTCTGCTCTTGAAATAGTGTACACTTGCACCTCCACCACGTTCTTATCCAGGTCGTTCACTCTCTTGTTGAAGCAATAATTTCTAATGACACACTTGTCTCTTTAATTTCCTTCTCCGCCTTACAGTCTGGCCTGGAACACCACTCGATATGTACATCGTCAGCATGTTTTCCTTGTGTGATAAATGATGTAGCAAACCCACTTGTTGAAGAATCAGACACTTGTGCAACATTTGGGAATCTTTATTGAGAAAACGTTTCGCCACACAGTGGCTTCATCAGTCCAGTATAAAGAACTGTGGATAAAGATAGTAGTAGTTTGAGGTAATCAGTCCCTGAGCCTGGAATCAAGAGTGATGGACTGAACATTTGATTCCAGACTGAGGGACTGATTGCCTCAAACTCCTCTTTTTCCACCGTTCTTCTTTGTATTGGACCAATGAAGTCACTGTGTGGCGAAACGGTTTCTCAATAAAGATTCCCAAATTTTGCACAAGTATTTTTCAGTCTTCATGGTTGCCCTGGCCTGATCTAAGACCAGCCCGCGGGGGTAATGACCCCTAGTAACCTGCTTCTTCTGTAAATAACAAAAAAAAAAAGGCACAATACCATGACTGGAACGATACACAAATAACCCGCACATAAAAGAGAGAAGCTTACGACGACGTTTCGGTCCGACGACCGAAACGTCGTCGTAAGCTTCTCTCTTTTATGTGCGGGTTATTTGTGTGTCTGGTTCTTCTGTCTTCTCGTGTTGAAACCGAGTACCAACTTGGACCCCCAAGTCTCTACATTCAACTCAGACGACTCTTCTACTACTGTTAAACTAAAGAAGTACTTCCTAGCAGTCATTTACTTCATTTATGTGTTTAATTTGCATTCTTTTCAGTGTCTCTGTTTATTGCAGTTGGTTTCTTAATTCAAAGTCTTGTCCTTATTTTTATATCTAATAAGGGTTACCTGGAGGTTACCTGGAGGTTATTCCGGGGATCAACGCCCCCGCGGCCTGGTCCATGACCAGGCCTCCCGATGGATCAGGGCCTGATCAACTAGGCTGTTACTGCTGGCCGCAGGCAGTCCGACGTACGAGCCACAGCCCGGCTGATCCGGCACTGACTTTAGGTATCTGTCCAGCTCTCTCTTGAAGGCAGCCAGGGGTTTATTGGCAATTCCCCTAATGCTTGATGGGTGGCTGTTGAACAGTCTTGGGCCCCGGACACTTATGGTGTTTTCTCTTAGTGTACCAATGGCGCCCCTACTTTTTATTGGAAAATAAAAATAACGTATTTAATAACGTTTCGCCTTTGTCAAACATTTGACAAAGCTTTACAGCGGGCGAAACGTAGTTAAATAAATGGCTTGGTATTCCTGTGATTTTGATTATCTATTTTTCGGCTTTCACCATTTTATATCAACTTCAGAAAGGGAAAGCGTAGAGAGAGGGGGAGAGGGAGAGGGAGAGAGAGAGAGGGAGAGAGAGAGAGGGAGAGAGAGAGGGAGGGAGGGAGGGAGGGGAGAGAGAGAAGGAAGGAGGGAGAAGGATGGAGGAGAGGGAAAGAGAGAGAGAGAAAGAGAAAGAGAGAGAGTTGGGCTGATATAAGGAGAGAGTGAGGGTGGTGTCAGTGAGTCAGGGTGGTGGTGGATGATGAGAAAGGGAAAGTAATGGATGGCAGAGAAGTGGGAATGATGACGGATAGTGGTAGGGAGGAGGAAGTTGTGTTGGAGGGAGAAGTGGGAAGGTGGTGAAATGTGAGGAAGAGCCAGGGAAGGTGAGGAAGGAAGGCTGTGTGTGTGTGGGGGGGGGGGTATATCCTAGTATGCAGAACTTGGTTCAGTGTGTGTTTTGATGCGTATCTCACACTAGCGTATAACACACACGTACGCACCTAGTTATTTGCAGGGGTCGACCCATAGCTTATATCACCTCTTCTTAACTCTTAAATGACCGGATTTACAGATTCCTGGCTACACGTGTGTGTGTTGCACATCCCTGTGTGCAGGATTTACAGATTCCTGGCCACACGTGTGTGTGTTGCACATCCCTGTGTGCAGGATTTACAGATTCCTGGCCACACGTGTGTGTGTTGCACATCCCTGTGTGTAGGATTTATAGATTCCTGGCCACACGTGTGTGTGTTGCACATCCCTGTGTAGGATTTACAGATTCCTGGCCACACGTGTGTGTGTTGCACATCCCTGTGTGTAGGATTTACAGATTCCTGGCCACACGTGTGTGTGTTGCACATCCCTGTGTGTAGGATTTAATTGATGATGTTTAAGAGTGCTGTCTCAAGTCTGCCTTATATAGACCAACGTCAGGCGACTTTATCATCTCTGCATATAAAATATATTATAATTTTACGAAAACGCTAAACCCACAGGGAGTCACACAGCGCCTGGAGAGTGTTACATAGTTAGGTTTGATTCAAGGTAAAGGAACGTAGCTTTAGTTTCCTGGATCAAGAGCCTTTCACCAGTATATACAGGATATAGTGGTGTGTGTTGTAAGTGTATTGAGTGGAGGCTGGCCTTATATAGGCGGGTTGGGAGTCCCAGTGTACAGGATGTCTTGTGGCACCTTGATGTAGCAACGTACATTACTTTATTGTTCCCACTATTGTTGACGGTACTGCCTGTTTCTCTCCCAGAGTCGTCTGTGTCTGCCTGCTTAATGTTTCTAGTCTTATTGATTAATACCACTCTTTCGTGTTTACAGTAATATATATATATATATATATATATTATAATATATATTATATATATATATATATATATATTATATATATATATATATATATATATATATATATATATATATATATTGTGTGTGTGTGTGTGTCGTGCCGAATATATAAAACTGGTCAATTAGCAAGAACTCATTTAAAATTAAGTCCTTTCTGAAATTTACTCTTATACATTTAAAGATGTATTTTTTTCTTTTAATGTTGATGTAAAAAATTTATAATTTTGCCAAAAAGAATCTTAGAAAACTTACCAAACCTTATTATAACAAGAACAATTTATTTTAGCCTAACCCAACTAAATATATTTTAGATTTGTTTAAAATTAATTTATACTAAACAAATACAAATTAAATATATTTTTTTCTTTTAGGTTCAGAATGATTTTGGCGAAAATTTTTGCATACACAAATTTTCACTTGTCCTATATGGCAAGATGAGCGTTTGCTATTTAAGCCAAGATCGCAGTTCTGCCTTTTATATATATATATATATATATATATATATATTTTTATTATATATATTTTATATATATATAAAATATATATATATATATTTATATATATGTGTGTGTGTGTGTGTATATGTCGTGCGGAATAGTTTAAAATTGCGATTTTAACTTAAATAGCAACGCTCTTCTTGTCGAATATATATATATATATATATATATATATATATATTATATATATATATATATATATATATATTTATATTATATATATATTTATATATGTCGTGCCGAATATGTAAAACTGGTCAATTAGCAAGAACTCATTTAAAATTAAGTCCTTCTGAAATTTTCTCTTATACGATTAAAGACATATTTTTTTCATTAATGTTAATGAAAAAAATTTTAATTTTGCCCAAAAAAAATCTTAGAAAACTTACTAACCTTATTATAACAAAAGCAATTTATTTTACCCTTTAACCCAACTAAATATATTTTAAATATGTTTACAGTAATTTAGTACTAAACAACACAATCAAAATATATTTTTTTCGTTAGGTTCAGAATGATTTTGGGCGAAATTTTTTGCATACACAAATTTTCACTTGTCCTATATGGCAAGATGAGCGTTGCTATTTAAGCCAAGATCGCAAGTTCTGCCTATTCGGCACGACATATATATATATAAAATTTATATATATAATTATATTTTTATATTTTTATATATAGATATATAATATTGTAGTAATGTAGGTCACCGTAACCTAAGTGGGACCAGGAGCTGAGACTCGACTCCTCTCAAACACAAAACGTAACCTCCTTTGTTACCTGGAGGTTATTCCGGGAATCAACGCCCCCGCGGCCCGGTCCATGACCAGGCCTCCCGATGGATCAGGGCCTGATCAACTAGGCTGTTACTGCTGGCCGCACGCAGTCCAACGTACGAGCCACAGCCCGGCTGATCCGGCACTGATTTTAGGTATCTGTCCAGCTCTCTCTTGAAGGCAGCCAGGGGTTTATTGGCAATTCCCCTAATGCTTGATGGGTGGGAGGCTGTTAAACAGTTTTGGGCCCCGGACACTTATGGTGTTTTCCCTTAGTGTACCAATGGGCCCCTACTTTTTATTGGGGGCAGTTATCGTACGTGTCGAAGTCAACACTTGTTCTCTACACTGACACCCTTGAAGGGAACTAAAAGATACGAGAGAAAGTGTAGAATAAGCCTAGGAGAGCCATGGATGCAGTTGGAGAGCAGTGTGTCAACATGCGTGGCCCAAGACTTCATAATACCAGCAGATATCAGTAATATATTGCCGGAACAAAGATAGAAATTTTCAAGAAGCTGGACAACTTCCTTCTACGTGTGTCGGATTACCCGGTTTGAGATGGCTGTGTTAGACTGCGAGTAGCTAGCAGAGATAGCTTGGTTGACCACTCGGTCAACAGGGATCTCTGGCCTCAGGCCGAACTGCGGTGTTAGTCCTCGATACCTGTCACAGGTGAAAAATCACATGTAAAACCCCCTGCTTGCCTGTCTGCCTTGGAGTCTCCTCCCTCCCTGTCTGCCTGTGTCGTTGCTTGCCTCATTGCCTCTAGCTGCCTGCCAACTTGCCTGGCCACAACACGACGGCTACCTTGCTACCCTCCCCATGTTGTGTTTTCCCCACCATAACTTACTGACCGGGTCTAGGTGCTGTGAGGACGCCAGGACCCAGAGGTCAATAACTGGCGATGCTCCCGGCTGCTCCCCAGCTGCGGCTGCTGTCTCCCTGGCTCACTTTCTTGCACCAACTCCCCGCCATCCCATCACCATGTCCAGAAATATACAGAAACACTAGAATACCATTATTATTATTATGTTAATGAGAAGTCTGAATCCCTGCTGTGGAGCGCCTAGGGAATGGGAGGTAGTCAAGATTGATCCAAGGAAGGGGAAAGATTGCTTGAATTCTTTTTATTAAACGCCCTTCACCAACCCAGAGCGTCCCCCTCCTACCTCGAAGGGACTGTAGTTAAAGACTTTATTCACATAATTAACCCAGGAGAGTTAACTCAGGGTAATCCAAAGATGCCAAGCAGTGTTGGGGTTACCTGGAGGTTATTCCGGGGATCAACGCCCCCGCGGCCCGGTCCATGACCAGGCCTCCCGATGGATCAGGGCCTGATCAACTAGGCTGTTACTGCTGGCCGCACGCAGTCCAACGTACGAGCCACAGCCCGGCTGATCCGGCACTGACTTTAGGTATCTGTCCAGCTCTCTCTTGAAGGCAGCCAGGGGTTTATTGACAATTCCCCTAATGCTTGATGGGAGGCTGTTAAACAGTTTTGGGCCCCGGACACTTATGGTGTTTTCCCTTAGTGTACCAATGGCGCCCCTACTTTTTATTGGCGGCATTTGCATCGCCTGCCAGTCTTTTACTTTCGTAGGGAGTGATTTCTGTGTGCAGATTTGGGACCATTTCTTCCAAGATTTTCCAAGTGTAGATTATGATATATCTCTCCCTCCTGCGTTCCAACGAGTACAAGTCAAGTGCTTCCAAGCGTTCCCAGTAGTTAAGGTGCTTGACAGAACTTATACGTGCAGTAAAGGATCTCTGTACACTCTCTAGATCTGCGATTCACCTGCTTTGAATGGAGATGTTAATGTACAGCAGTATTCTAGCCTAGAGGGAACAAGTGATTTGAAAAGGATCATCATGGGCTTGGCATCTCTCGTTTTGAAAGTTTCATTATCCTCCTATATTTTCTTTGACGTGCAATCGTGGCCGTTGTGACCCTTGAAAGTGAGACCCTAGCATTCTACCCCCAGGTCCCTTACATTTTTTTCCGCTCTATTTTTGGGCCCGGGGGAGTCAGTAGTATATCTGTTCTGGTATTATCTCCTCCAGTTTTCCATAACGGAAGTGTTGGAATTTGTCCTTTTTGAACATATATTGTTGCCCGTTCCCCATGGAAAAACTTTGTTTTATCTTTTGGGGTTAACCCGCGTTAGCAGATGACAGCCTCTGCAGATCCTAGTATCTCTGCAAGGATGATACGGTGCGTGGTGTTATCTCTGTTTATTCTGATAGAGGATAAGGAAAAAAGATGGGGGCGAGTACTTTTCCCTTGGGAACAGAGCTCTTCACTATGGCAACCCCTCCGATTTAAACTCTGTTACCACTACTCTTTGTGTTCGATTGGTTAGGAAGTTGAAGTTCCTTTTCCCCACTTTCCCAGTTTTTCCCTTTAGCACGTATTTTAGGGATTACCCCTGATGCTTTTGTAAAATGCTTTTGCAAAGTCTGTGTATATTACATTGCTTTCTGATTTTCTTCCAGTGACCCAAGGCTGTCATAGTGATCCAGTAGTTGTGAGAGGCAGGAGTGACCTCCCCTGAACCCATTTTTGCCCTGGATTGTCAATTTTGGAATCAGGTGTTTTGAATCCTGTTTTAGCATTTTTCAAAGTTTTTTATAAAGTGGGACGTCAGGGGGTATTGGTCATAGTTTTTAGCTAATGCTTTGCTGCCCCTTTTAGGAGTGGGTATGTTAAGTTCGCAAGCCCATAGTCCTGGCAGGGTCTCAATCTTGCGATGACCCGTTTGGCTCCCGGGGGGAGAAAGGTTTTCAATGATGGGGAATATGCTGTTCAAGCACTTTCTGGTCTTTCAATGGTGCATTCTAAGCGACAACACGTATTACCCCTAATAGGACACTAGCGAGGGGGAGGATATGTGTTATCCGGTAACAGCTTGTTGGTTGTTGACCCAGGTACACTAGTGTGGCCGCAGTCATTCGGGTTCCTTTTTGGGGGGAAAAATATCATCTTTGTTCCCTGCGGAGTGTCTCAGTAACTTGCACCCGGGAAGATAGTGTTAGGGGGGCTGGGACAACGGTCGTACGGGACACTCTCCTACCTTGTCTCCATCTTTTTGGCTTGGAAAACCCCAAACGAACCCGTGGTGGCGGTACATGCGCTCTGGCCCAGCTTCTTATTGGAGGGGGTTCTCCGAGCGCTGCTTGGTCCCATGTTGAGATGGGGTTCACTAAGCCCCCCCCCATAATTTTTCTGGCTCTGGAGCCACCAGTTTGGTCGTGTAGGCGATTGGGACAGTAATCCCAACATGGGGGATAGTCGGTTGCTGCCTTGGCTGCTTCATCTGCCCCCTCATTTCCCCAGATCCAGCATGGGGGGGACCCAGTTCAATGTCGATCTGTTCCCCAAAATTTAAAGGGGGCTGTCATTATGCTCGGATCGATTTTTGGAGGTGAACTTGCCCTTTGGGGTTTGGGTGGGGAGGGCTTTGATTGCAGGGTGGAATCAAATGTATGACGGGTCGGAGTCGTGTCGTAGGGCATGTGAAAATGCCTGTGAATCGCCACCAGCTCAGTTTAAAGGGATCGTGCGTGGTCGGGGTCGCCAGCTTGTGTGTGACCATTGTGGACAGTCCAGCTGTGCCTCTTCCTGTAGGGTCGACAGGACCATCTGTGAAATACATGACATGTGCCCCTCTGCCGTGCCATGCTTGTCTAAAGCTGTTTGCTGGGTGTTTTGGACTGCGAGACTTTAGGATGGGTGCGGCATGATGCAAACATCGGTGGTCGGGGCCCCCAGGGAGGGGGTGGATGGTCCCCAGAAACAGGGGTACAAATCTTCTCAAGGAGTAGTGCTGGGCAGCAGCTTCCGCCCAGCAGCCAAAACGAACGAATCCGGAGTGTCCGTGAAGAGTGTGGATCTTGTGCCAGGTTGTCAATATCTTTCCCCTTAGTGGGGTACTTGCTCCCTGGCAGAATCGTGGCCCTTGCAGGCGTTTATGTTCTTACTCTGTCGCCCAAGGGAAAAGGAAGTGGGGCCTCAGATCTGAGACTACTGTGTTGGCCCAGATGGGGGCCCAGTGTTTTTATCTCTGTTTTTGTACGCCCTCCATCTTTGCCTGCTTGCGGGAAGAAAATGAGCTAAGCAGTGACCGAAGTCAATGAGCGATAGCTTGTATATAGCAGGAAAGTACATCTTTGCTTTTGCCCTGCATGGTGCCTATCATGACTCTCGGGGGTTTTTGGGTCTGGTAGAGCCGTGACCTGATAGGGCCCTTTTTCTGAAAGGTCAGTTTTTATCAATGTAGATTCCCAAGTACAGTAGGAGCCTGTCCACTCAAGTTCTTTATCCTGAATACGAAATTTTCACGGTCTGGTCCCTTAAAACTCATTGCAAGGTTTTCTGGCCGAGATCTTGAGGCCTAGTTCTTGCAAGATCGTAATTAGGCCCAAAAGTCCTGACCCTTTGTGTTCTAAATTGCCTTTTCCCTTTTCACTCGAGTGAAAGATCATCAGCATAGTGAGGGTGTGTACCACTATGAAAGGGAAGGCTCACAATTTTCCTGCAAAAGGTTTTTTAAACAGGGTGGACTGAGCACCCTCCTTGGGCATCCCTTTTTTCAGGGATTTAAAGGGAAAAGGGGGTGTGTCCCTAAAAACTGACACAGGCCTGCCTGCCCTAGGTGGACTCTATCCAGGTAGTTTTGCCGAATTGCTTTGGGGGGGTTTAGTAAAATCCCTTTTCAGGTCGAGGTAGACGAAAATTAGGTTTTTTGTTACTGTCAGCAATCGGGCTTAGTAAAGTGGTTATCACTCTGCGTACCCACTCTTTGGTGAACCCAAATATGTGTGTGAGGGGTCCAGGTTTAAAGGAGGGGGTTTTTTAACCCCATCCTCTCAGCGTCTTGGAAAGCGTGGTCGCGTATGGGTCTCATCTGCCGGGGTCCTTGGGTTTTGGAAATTGGGTTTCGTGGTGCTTTTTTTCCAAGCTGCTGGGGGGGTTTCGGGGCCCTCCACGATTTGTTAATGACGTTTTTGGGCCCCTCCCATCCACTCTGCCCAGCCCGTGCAATCAGGGGAGTTGTAACCCTTGTCCCCGGGGCAGTGTCCCCTGTGTTTTAATGGCACGTTGGATTTCCCAAGTCCGTGAGGTTTTTCATCGTCACATTTTCCCAACTCCATGCAGCTTGTATCGTTAGCTGGCGCTGGGGCAGAAGACCCTCTGTATTTTCCCGGGATGCCCTGTGGGAGCTGGGGGATGCTCCCTGGAAGTGAAAAGTCCACTGTTTCTCGTTTCTGGGAGGGTTGGGGGTTGCTGGTGGCCTGGGCTTCCTTGCCATTTGCTATGTTGAGTTTGCCCCATATCTCGATAAGGTGGTGTGATGCCCGAATGTTGGCACCGCTCCAGCCTTTTCGTTTTTACTTGAGAGGACTCTGCGGGCATGTGCACAATGGCTCTAAAGGTATTCTGTTCTTGCCGTGGGTTACGTGTTTAGTTTCCCTAAAGGTTTTGATGTGGTGTTTTGCTCCCGCACCTCATCGTTGTAGAACCCCGTCTCTTTTGTGAGTGCGTCCTGCGGCTTCTTGGATTGCGCACTCTGCTGCCTGGATGAGAAAAAGTGTTAGCCTGTTCAGCTGTATCCGTCTTCAGATGAGAGTATGTGGACCACCGTCTGAAGTAAATTTGGGAAAACTTCCTTTGGCCCCTTTTTGTCCCCCCTAGGAGGCAGCACAACTGTGGGAGGCCTGTTTATGTTTAAAGGGGGTGACACTGCAAAGGGTCACTGACAAGGTGGGATGAGTTTCCCCGTGGCCCTGCTGGGGTTGTTTGACCCGAAGGTAAGGTAGAGGCAGCCCCCCAAGGTGTGTGGGGGCTCCCCTTTTTTGCAACTTTACTCTGGAAAAATGTGAGGGCTTGTATGTGTCTGCGCAGCATTTGGGTTTCTGGTGAGAGTACAGCATTGGGTGATTGCGTTTAAAACTCCACCCACAAAATACCTCGTGGTGCTAGTGCGAGGAGCTCTGCAAGGGCAAAGGGTGTGTCTTGGGTCTTGTAGATGTTTAGATGGTAATGGGCACCCCAGGTATGTGCCAAGGTGGCCTGTACCTTTTTACATCCCCCCACGTCCAGGGTTGGCTATAACCTCGTGGGTATTGTATTGGTAAAATCCCGCTGTGCCCCTGCAGTGAACGCCCCGGGCGTGTGCCGAAAATACCCAGCAAAAAGGGTAGTCTTGGGGACATAGTCGGGACAGTAGATTTCTTTTTAGCAAAACGATATCAAAACCCGATCCCGAATTATGCCCCCAGCAAGAGGTGCTGTTTGCCCCCCAGGCCTGAAAGTTCCATGTTTGGACCTTGGGGTGTGATTTGGTACCGGGTTATTCCTCGATGTTTTTTCCTGGTGGAGACTGGTCCTGCCCGCTTGAAACCCGCAAATTCATGGCACCACTTCTTTCAGTCAGAAAACACACTTCAGGAGCGTATGACCATCTGCCGGAAAGTGCTCTTTGTTCGTGGAGTTGTTTGTTTGCAAAATAAGTCTGTGAAACCTTTATGAGTGCTACGGATCCCCCCCTGGTGAGGGCCCCCCCTTTCTTTGGGTTGGGGTTTGAAAAAAGTGGTATTTTTGGGTTGTTGTGGTTGTAGGACTGCTGAGGGTTTTGGATTTCTTTATTGTATGCACCATGGTCTTTGCTGTATCCAGGTTGGGGAGGGGATCTGCTGGGGGTGCCAGTTGGTCTGCAAATGCCTGTGCCTGGTAAGGGTGCCCGCGTTGTCGTCATGGCCGGGGGGGGGGTTTTATTTAGTGCCCCCTGTGATCGATTGACCAGATGCACCCCGTTGACCCCCTGTTTTTTCTTGTTTTTGTTTCTTCGTTGAGGTAGGGGTGCAGGGGTTCTTGCCTTGACGCCTGGTTGAGGTTCTGGGTTGGGGAATTTCCCGGGCTTGACTTGGGTTAGCTGCTGAGAGATTGCGGTATGGGGGTTCTCTGCCCCTCGTTTGCTGGAAATGATATCCCTCGTAGCTGTTGCCGAGTTTTTGGCATCTTCCAACCCTTTTTTGAATTTGGCGAGCTCTCGGGGGGTGAGGATTCCAGGATGGTGTTTCTGCCTGCAGTTCGGGCATTTTTGGGGTGGGTGGCGATGCTTTTTTCAGTTGGTGATGATTCCTCGGTTTGGGTGGTGCTGGTGCAGACACCGCAGATTACTTGTTTTGGAGGTGCACCCAGGTGTCCATAACGCGACAATTGAAACAGCGAAATGGTTTTTCTGTGAAGGTCCCGCATCGTACCCTGCCCAAGAACCGAGGTCCGCTGGGATGGCAGTGGTCCCCACATGCTGAATGGGGGCCTGTGGGTTGGGGCATTTCCTGCCGTTTTGTTGAGACGTTGAGCTGACCCACCTGGGGTGGTGTCTGCCTGATGGGTCATAGGGGATCGCATCCCACCCTTGGTGATCTTCGCCGAGAGTCCCGTTCCCCCAGGGTGAAGGGGCGATCTGTCTCCTGACTCTCTTTTAGGTGGTATCATTTCCCTTTTTGGAGGAGTCAAAATTGGTTCTCCCCGTTGAACCATACTTGAACTTGGTTGTGTCGTGATTTTAGGTATGAAACAAACCCCCTATGGGTTCTGTGGTTTCCCCCTAGACTTCACCCTTTAAATTTCCCGGGCGGTTGGGCTGGTTGCTGTCCTTGGAGGATGGCGCTTCTTCTTGTTGTCCCCAGTGTTCCATCCCTCTGGTTTTCGGGGGGTGGGGGGTTTATTTCCGCACTGTTTTATTTTCGCTGGCTCCATGGTTGGGACTTCAGATTTGCTACAATGTGAGCAGGATCTTTTCCCCTTTTTTCTCGCAACTTCTTTGCTAGAATTTCGCCCCACATTTCCAAATCTGAGTCCTCCGTGTGTTTTATGGAGATGTGACCCCTTTTTTTTCGGCAGAAGCCATGTGCCTATCTTTTGGATAAGGGAGTGAACTCCGTGAAAAGAGTGTGTGTCAATGGATTGTCGTAAAACGATTGTCTCACGTTTTTTTTGTAACGCTTTTGGTTACTGCTAACCAAAATTTTGGAGTGGGGCTAATCCCTTGTTTTAAGTGACTTGGAATTTCACCCTGTCCAAGCCCCCTCCATAGTGTATTTGGGCCGCCCAGAGGGGTTTTTGCAGTTCTTAATGAAAAAAAGAGTTCCACGGTCGGGCCCCGGGGTGAGTGCATAGGCAGTTGCAAAGGCTTTTTCGAAATTATCGGAGTTAGGGTAATGTCGGGAAATCTGGTACATTTTATTTTTTCCCCGAGTGCGACCCACAAAAAATCTACTGCTTAAAGTTTTTCCTCTGGGTTAACGGGGGAGTAGATATTGGATAATGCCTAAGATTTACCCCAGTTTAGAAAAAAATGGTATAAAATACCGAACAATGGAAATATAAAACACATGAGTATAAAGTGATCCTTTTTTTTTACCTGGGGTGGAGGGAGCGAAAAATTTATAGTAGGTTCAGAATGTGAGGTCAGGGGGGAGAAAGCTGAATTGTGTGTACCGAGTGGGGGTTATAGGTCTAAAAAATTTTTGGGTAGCTTGGAAAGGAGATTGGATAAGTTTGGGAAACAGACTTTACAGGTTCTTTCCCTTCCTGTGTTCTTATGTGGGATAGCGATGAAGAAGTTTCTTGGCAAGTGGTTCAGCTATGTTATAGAAGCCACTATTCTGGTTGAAGTTGTTGGATATAGAAATAAGTGATGATTCCAGGATTCTTCGGTATTGAGTGTTGTCTTCTGTGACGATAAGTCTTGGTTTCTGTGTTTATCGTTCTTGTGTGTCGACCCGCTTGCGTATTGGTGTTCTGAAATACGTGTTTGGAGGTACCTTGACGTTTCGCCCACGTATAATTTGTTGCAGTCATTGTGGGTGGAAGCTCGTCCTGTCTATCACTGATAGAGAGGACAAGCTTCCACCCTCTGCAGGGGTATACATAATCCCGTAGACAGGAGAGGTGCAGCAGTCATAGGTGGTGTCACATTTGTTCAATGTGGAAGTAGGTCGTGCTCAAGAATTAGGCAAGCAAAGAATTCCCAAGTATTAAGATCCCAAGAAGTTGCAGTGTCTACGGTTTATAAGCTCCTTCTCCGCACATATGCCGTATTCTATTCAAGATTGATGGACTGACCACATCGACTCAAGGTTGAGGGACTGATTACCTCATTCTCCTCCTGTTCTTCAAGATTCTCCTTTGTATGGACTGATGAAGCCACTGTGTGGCGAAACGTTTCCTCAATAAAGATACCCAAGAGTTGCACATGTGTCTAATTTATCAACATGTCGGTTCTCTGAACCATTCATCTACAAAGGTCTGACGACACAAGGAAAGCCTGTGTACAACACCGTAATTCACACAACCACTTGATAAACTACAGAAACTCAAGACTTATCGCCACAGAAGGCAACACTCAATACCGAAGAATCCTGGAATCATCACTTATTTCTATATCCAACAACTTCAACCAGAATAGTGGCTTCTATAACATAGCTGAACCACTTGCCAAGAAACTTCATCGCTATCCCACATAAGAACACAGGAATGGAAGAACACTGTAGAAGGTCTGCTCACAAACTTATTCAATCTCCTTTCCAAGCTACCCAAGATTTTAGACTCTATAACCCCACTCGGTACATCATCAGATGCAGCATTCTCCACCTGACCTCAGCATTCTGAACCTGACTATAAATACTCGTGTCCCTTCCACCCCATCATCGTAAGACAGTCGCTTCTCACCTCAAGAAGTGTTCCTTCGATCCCCGTCGGGGAGGGGAACCTTTTTAAAAGTAAAAAGGGATTTTAGATGGCAAACCTGAAGGAAAAAACCCAAAGGGGAGAAAAAGACCCCAAAGCCCTCTGCCCTTGATTCCCTCGAAAATTTCCCGCCTCCTGGGGCCCCCACCGCTCTGTAACTGCTTAGACCAAAAAAATTCCCGCTCTTTTGCCCTCCCCCGTTCCCTTCCCTTCCTTTTTTCGGAAAACTTCCCGTTTTTGGGGCCCTGCCTCTTCTTCTTTCGCTGGGCTCCCCTTCCTCCTGGGCGTCTTGTTACCCCTCCCCGCCTCACTTGTTCGCAAATCTTCCCTCCCTCGGGGCTCTGGGCACGTCTGCCCCTCTTTCCTTTTTTCTTCCCCCCTCCTAAACCCCGTTTGCCCCCCCCTCTACCCCCCTTCTCCTTTCCCTCCCCCCCATTCCTCTGGGGGGCCCTGCCCTCGGTAAAGGGCCTGTTTGGGTTTTTACTACCCCCCCCCCCCCGCCTCAACGCCTCCCCCCCTTCCGCCCCGTTAAAATCCTTCTTCTTGGCCCCCCTTCGCCCTTTTTCGCCCCCGCTTCTCGCCCGCCCTCGTTCCTCTCTCCCCCCGCCCCCTGGGCCTTTCGCGCTCCCTTTTTCCTTTCTTTATTTTGCCCCCTTTGGAAAAACCCCCCCGGCCATTAAACCCCCCTCTCTTTTTCGCCAAAACCTGCCAAAACTTCCTTTCTCCTCCCCCTCACCCCTTCCCCCCGTAATTCCGCAGAACTCACCTAAACCCCCGGTCCTCTCGTATTTTGACCCAAGACCACCCAAACCAAACACCCCCGTCACTGCCACCTCTCACCAGCCCAAACAAATCCAACCGCCCAACCTCCCTGCCCCTCTAAACACAGTCACAAAACAAAATAGTACCAAAAACAATAACAACCCCGGAAAACGCGAAGTTATCGAAAAGAAACCAAGGAAAACTTTACCTAAGCAACCTTTAAGGGGTTCCTCCCTTCTACACCACCCCCAACCTCCCAACCGAAATGAGCGCGGTATCTCCATTTAAATGAAAGGGCGTTAGTAACCTGCACCAAACCTCACCAATTTTCCTTTTGAAAACGCACTATCTTACCTGTGGCGAATCTGAACTGCTCCAACCTCGAATGAAAACATTCCCAGTCCAAGGGGAACTTAAAAAGACTCAAGAGGGGTCCCCCCCAAAGTGGCCAAACACAAAACCCCCTTCCCAACACCGACGTCCAAACCAGCCTTCACCCAGCCTAAAGCTATCAGTCGGCGAGCACTTCGCACTGCCTTCCCCTATGTCCTAACATCCCCTTTTAACTCCCTCCAGTCCCACCAGGGGGTTTAGCCCGGGCTCTTTTTTACAACTCAAGACCTTCCTCTCCGATGTTCATCGTCTGTCCACACTTCCCCACCCCCCACCGGAGTCGAACAGAAGAACCTGCTATGTGGTTCTCAATGTCTGCCCCGATCGACTTAGCGCGGGGTTTAAACCCCTGGCTCTATTTCTAAAACAAAGAACACTCCCTCCCAATTTCTTCGTCTGTCCCGTCTTCCCCGCTCATCCCTTTTGGGATCTTACCTGAATTTTCGTTCGTTCGTTACCCCAGGTAATCTGTTTGTGACTTTAAAAGCCCCTGTGGGGCAAAAACTTTGCAGTAAAGGGAACATTATACGCATAGTGTTTTATTTCCATACCGTTTTTTTGGTTATGGGCGAACCTCTGTCATTGTGCATCGGGCCTACGGGCCCATGAAAAGCGGGTCCTGCTCACCCACCATTTTCACTCGTGTATTTTTCCCAAACCCATTTTTAAACCATCAAAATTTTGGGGCCCCAGTGACGTTCCCGGGTTGCCAAATAACCTCAGTTGCTTTTGAAGGGAAAATTTCTTTTCTCTTTCTTTAAGGCGTTTACTGTGCTTGTGGTTGTTTTTGTTTGCCAGTGACGAAGCCCGGTTTGGGGCCGGGCTTTAGGGGGTTTTACTCCCCCGTCTGGGAAGGTAAGAATAGTGTATCTAGGGGCATACGTTGCCCAATGCCCCTATATCAGGGTACGAAACCGGGAATTTGATGAATATAACATGTAAAATTTAGGTTTGATGAATTAAAAAACTCGTGCTACACTTTGGGGACCCCTCAAGGGGGGTTCCTTGAATCGTGGGGCTCTTGATCTAGGGAAAGGGTCTGTGCCCAGTTCCCTGAAAGAGCCTAAATACCTTTATCCTCCCCCCCCCTGCGTTTTTACCTACGGGTTTTTGTACCCCCCCCCTAATTATAATTAAAACACTTGAAATTAACACATGTGCAAAAATCTTGGGGAGTTGTGCAAGAAAGGTATAAAAAAACGACAATATGAAAGTTAAGACACAGGCAACCGGATATCTTTTTTGTAGACGTTTCGCCATCCAGTGGCTTTTTCAAACAGATTCAGGACATAATAGGAAACAGTAGAATTTTATACAAAAAATGAGGGATCAATCCCCCGGCCTTTGGGGTTAGGTTCCACATGTGGGGAGGAGAACGGACAAAAACAAAAGATGGCGGTTAAAAGGCGTCAGTGGGTAGGGACGGGCACAACGGGGCAAAGTCACGGTAGGGGGGGATTCCCCTGGAAGAAAGGGCCTTCCCAAAGGTGGGTTTGTTGCGACCGTGAAGGTCTTGTAGATGTCCTCTAACCAAATTCCCTATGTTGCAGTTCTGACAATTGTCAAGAAGGTATAAATACCATACAAAAAGGGGAATCTTTAAGAAAGGGGGAGAAGAGGGAAACAGTCCCCAACCCTTTATCGATGTGGGCCCTCCCTCATCTTTAAAAGATTTATGGACGACCAATGACTCAAGGTTTGGGGGCTGATTACCTCATTTTCCTCCTGTTTTCAAGATTTTCCTTTTTTATGATGTGAACCCCTGTGTGGCAAACGTTTCCTCAATAAAAATACCCCAAAGTTGCACATGTTTAATTTATCAACTGTCGTTTCGAAAACCTTCACTACAAATAATACCTTGGGTATCTTTGGAAACGTTTATTGGGGAAACGTTGCCACAGTAAAGAACCCCAAAGTTGCAAAATGTCTAATTTTCCTGTCGGTTTTTTGAACCATTGT
Source organism: Cherax quadricarinatus (assembly GCF_026875155.1). Classification (NCBI taxonomy): domain Eukaryota; kingdom Metazoa; phylum Arthropoda; class Malacostraca; order Decapoda; family Parastacidae; genus Cherax; species Cherax quadricarinatus. Next base: position 28,537,761 of record NC_069447.1, on the reverse strand, counting down.
CTAAATACCCGGGGTTGTTGTTAAAGACTTTCACCCCCCCCAATACGTGATTTAGATTGATAAAGCCCATTGAAAGACCCTTCTTGAAAGTTAAGACACTTGTGCAAAAATTGGGTTAACTTTATTGTAGAATTTCGCCATCCAGGGGTTTTTCAAAACAGATTCTTGGACATAATTGAAAAAGAAAAACTAATACAAAGTGGGTAACGTCCCCAGCCTTGGAGGGTTGGTGTTTACAACCCAGGTTTGTCGGTTTTGTATAAATTTTTGCCAACAAGACCCCTTTGGGGTTTTTAACTAAAAACCAAAAAACCCTTTCCCCCATAACCTTTTTTTTTTTTTTTTTTTTGAAAATTCCCAAATTGTTGTTTCAGTGAGGCGTGGGGGGAGTGTTTCCCATCATCCGTGGTTCGAGACTGGGGGAGAGGCAGCTCCCCAGACCTGGAATTTACCTGGAGGGCACCAGGGGTCAACCCCCCCCCGCGGCCCCCGGGTTTATACCAGGCCTGTAATAAAGTTGGTGAATTAAACCGACAAATGTAAATAAAAGGACACAAATGCAACTAAAGTGACATTTATTGGCCCCAAAGTTTCGCTCTCCAGGAGCTTTATCAAGCCATTCAAACAATACAGTTGTAATGTTCGCCAAAACCATGTCCTGGACGGGGCCCCAAACTTGCGAGACCTCTCAATACAGGGCACAGAGGGTAATAAAGGGTCAAGTGAGGTTAAACAATGAGGTAAAAATTTTGATTTTACAGTGGTAATAGTATATGGTAGTGACAAAAGTAACAAAAGTAGGCAAAATTTAAATTGTACAAGATAAAAGGATTAAAAACTTTTCTTGGGGAACAAAAAATAGGTGGACAAATATAACTGGAAAAAGGGAGTTGTTTCAGGTTCACTCTCTGTAATTCTCAAATGATGTAGCGACGCAAGTGCCCGAATCACACGTCGCTGTTTTGAATACAAATTTTAACAAACAACGGCGCTTCACCATCCCGAAGTTTTAGCAAAAATCCTCAAAAAAAATAAACCCCCGCCACACATAGTCTCTTTGTTATTTACACAAAGCACATTCAAGAGTGAAAAACTGAAACAAGCTGCCTCTTTCCAGTCTATATTTTTCCAACCTTTTTTTTTACCCCAAAAAAGCTTTATACCCTTTTTTTTTGTACGAATTAAAAGCTCTATCATTTGTTTACTTTTTCACACCACACTAACTACCCTACCCCCACGTGAAATCGAAATGTTTCCTCACTAGTATTGCACCTCACTCTGAGCCTTTATATACCCTCTGTGTCCATGTATTGTTTGTAATGGCTTGATAAAGCTCCTGGAGAGCGAAACGTTGCCACAATAAATGTCACATTAGTTGCACTGGTGTCCTTTTACTTTACATGACGAGGCCTACTGGTGGATCAGGGCCTGATCAACGAGGCTGTTACTGCTGGCCGCGCGCAGTCCAACGTACGAACCACAGCCCGGCTGATCTGGCACTGACTTTGGGTATGTGTCCAGCTCCCTCTTGAAGACAACGAAGGGTCTGGCGTAAGGGAAGGTGGAGTATGAGGTAATCAGTCCCTCAGCCTGGAGTCGATGTGTTCAGTCCATCAAGATTGATGGACTGAACACATCGACTCCAGGCTGAGGGACTGATTACCTCATACTCCACCTCCCCTTACGCCTTCCTCTTTGTATTGGACTAACGAAGGGTCTGTTGGTGATTCCCTTTATGGCTGGTAGGAGGCTGTTGATCAGTCTTGTGCCCCGGACACTTATTGTGTTTTCTCTTAGTGTACAAGCGGTTGTTAGGTAAGACACATATGCAACAGTTAGGTATCTTTATTTCGAAACGTTTCGCCTACACAGTAGGCTTCTTCAGTCGAGTACAGAAAAGTTGATAGAAGCAGAAGATACTTGAAGACGATGTAATCAGTCCATCACCCTTAAAGTTTTGAGGTGGTCAGTCCCTCAGTCTGGAGAAGAGCATTGTTCCGTTGTCTGAAACAATATGAAGTTGAAGTGACAGGATGGAGACTTTTATAGTGCCAGGAGGTGAGACGTAGGTTGCGTTGGGAGGGCAGATCCCTCTCAAACCCAGCCGTTCTCACTAGTAGAGATTGTCGAAGTTGATGGTCTGTACCAAGATACCCTTGTTTGCAGTGTCTGACAGAATGAACATTAAAATGGTAATAAAATAACCGACAGATTGTTAGGTAAGACACATATGCAACAGTTAGGTATCTTTATTTCGAAACGTTTCGCCTACACAGTAGGCTTCTTCAGTCGAGTACAGAAAAGTTGATAGAAGCAGAAGATACTTGAAGACGATTAATCAGTCCATCACCCTTAAAGTTTTGAGGTGGTCAGTCCCTCAGTCTGGAGAAGAGCATTGTTCCGTTGTCTGAAACAATATGAAGTTGAAGTGACAGGATGGAGACTTTTATAGTGCCAGGAGGTGAGACGTAGGTTGCGTTGGGAGGGCAGGTCCCTCTCAAACCCAGCCGTTCTCACTAGTAGAGATTGTCGAAGTTGATGGTCTGTACCAAGATACCCTTGTGTTGCAGTGTCTGACAGAATGAACATTAAAATGGTATAAAATACCGACAGATTGTTAGGTAAGACACATATGCAACAGTTAGGTATCTTTATTTCGAAACGTTTCGCCTACACAGTAGGCTTCTTCAGTCGAGTACAGAAAAGTTGATAGAAGCAGCGGTGCCCCTACTTTTCACTGGGGGTATGTTATATCGCCTGCCAAGTCGTCGTCTTTCGTAGGGAGTGATTTTTATGAAAGTTAAGTGATTTTTATTATGTGAAGGTTAGGGGCCAGTCCCTCCAGAATCTTCCAGGTGTAGATTATGATATGTTGAGAGTAAGACACATGTGCAACATCTGGGTATCTTTATTGTAGACGTTTCGCCATCCAGTGGCTTTATCAATACAAATTCTAGGACATAACTAGAAGACAGTAGAACTATGTACAGACGATGAGGTAATCAGTCCCTCAACCTAGGAGTAGGTGCGAACAACACCATAGTCGTGGAGATTCTCCACGACTATGGTGTTGTTCGCACCTACTCCTAGGTTGAGGGACTGATTACCTCATCTTCTGTACATAGTTCTACTGTCTTCTAGTTATGTCCTAGAATTTGTATTGATAAAGCCACTGGATGGCGAAACGTCTACAATAAAGATACCCAGATGTTGCACATGTGTCTTACTCTCATCTTGTCGGTATTATATACCATTCGTACACAGATTATGATATATCTCCTTCGCCTGCGCTCCAGTGAGTACAAGTCAAGTGCTTCCAGCCGTTCCCAGTAGTTAAGGTGTTTGATGGAACTTATGCGTGCAGTAAAGGTTCTCTGTATATTCTCTAGATCTGCAATTTCACCTGCTTTGAATGGAGATGTTAATGAACAATAGTATTCCAGCCTAGAGAGAACAAGTGATTTAAAAAGATTATCATTGGCTTGGCATCTCTTGTCTTGAATGTTCTCAGTATCCATCTTATCAATTTCCTCGCAGATGTGGTAGTGCCACTGTTATGATCCTTGAAAGGTAAGACACATATGCAACAGTTAGGTATCTTTATTTTGAAACGTTTCGCCTACACAGTAGGCTTCTTCAGTCGAGTACAGAAAAGTTGATAGAAGCAGAAGATACTTGAAGACGATGTAATCAGTCCATCACCCTTAAAGTTTTGAGGTGGTCAGTCCCTCAGTCTGGAGAAGAGCATTGTTCCGTTGTCTGAAACAATATGAAGTTGAAGTGACAGAATCGGGCCTTATATAGTGCCAGGAGGTGAGACGTAGGTTGATTTGGGAGGGCAGGTCCCTCTCAAACCCAGCCGTTCTCACTAGTAGAGGTTGTCGAAGTATGGTCTGTACCAAGATACCCTTGTGTTGCAGTGTCTGACAGAATGAACATTAAAATGGTATAAAATACCGACAGATTGTTAGGTAAGACACATATGCAACAGTTAGGTATCTTTATTTTGAAACGTTTCGCCTACACAGTAGGCTTCTTCAGTCGAGTACAGAAAAGTTGATAGAAGCAGAAGATACTTGAAGACGATGTAATCAGTCCATCACCCTTAAAGTTTTGAGGTGGTCAGTCCCTCAGTCTGGAGAAGAGCATTGTTCCGTTGTCTGAAACAATATGAAGTTGAAGTGACAGAATCGGGCCTTATATAGTGCCAGGAGGTGAGACGTAGGTTGATTTGGGAGGGCAGGTCCCTCTCAAACCCAGCCGTTCTCACTAGTAGAGGTTGTCGAAGTAGATGGTCTGTACCAAGATACCCTTGTGTTGCAGTGTCTGACAGAATGAAACATTAAAATGGTATAAAATACCGACAGATTGTTAGGTAAGACACATATGCAACAGTTAGGTATCTTTATTTTGAAACGTTTCGCCTACACAGTAGGCTTCTTCAGTCGAGTACAGAAAAGTTGATAGAAGCAGAAGATACTGAAGACGATGTAATCAGTCCATCACCCTTAAAGTTTTTTAGGTGGTCAGTCCCTCAGTCTGGAGAAGAGCATTGTTTCCCTTGTCTGAAACAATATGAAGTTGAAGTGACAGAATCGGGCCTTATATAGTGCCAGGAGGTGAGACGTAGGTTGATTTGGGGGGGCAGGTCCCTCTCAAACCCAGCCGTTCTCACTAGTAGAGGTTGTCGAAGTAGATGGTCTGTACCAAGATACCCTTGTGTTGCAGTGTCTGACAGAATGAACATTAAAATGGTATAAAATACCGACAGATTGTTAGGTAAGGGCACATATGCAACAGTTAGGTATCTTTATTTTGAAACGTTTCGCCTACACAGTAGGCTTCTTCAGTCGAGTACAGAAAAGTTGATAGAAGCAGAAGATACTTGAAGACGATGTAATCAGTCCATCACCCTTAAAGTTTTGAGGTGGTCAGTCCCTCAGTCTGGAGAAGAGCATTGTTCCGTTGTCTGAAACAATATGAAGTTGAAGTGACAGAATCGGGCCTTATATAGTGCCAGGAGTGAGACGTAGGTTGATTTGGGAGGGCAGGTCCCTCTCAAACCCAGCCGTTCTCACTAGTAGAGGTTGTCGAAGTAGATGGTCTGTACCAAGATACCCTTGTGTTGCAGTGTCTGACAGAATGAACATTAAAATGGTATAAAATACCGACAGATTGTTAGGTAAGACACATATGCAACAGTTAGGTATCTTATTTTGAAACGTTTCGCCTACACAGTAGGCTTCTTCAGTCGAGTACAGAAAGTTGATAGAAGCAGAAGATACTTGAAGACGATGTAATCAGTCCATCACCCTAAAGTTTGAGGTGGTCAGTCCCTCAGTCTGGAGAAGAGCATTGTTCGTTGTCTGAAACAATATGAAGTTGAAGTGACAGAATCGGGCCTTATATAGTGCCAGGAGGTGAGACGTAGGTTGATTTGGGAGGGCAGGTCCCTCTCAAACCCAGCCGTTCTCACTAGTAGAGGTTGTCGAAGTAGATGGTCTGTACCAAGATACCCTTGTGTTGCAGTGTCTGACAGAATGAACATTAAATGGTATAAAATACCGACAGATTGTTAGGTAAGACACATATGCAACAGTTAGGTATCTTTATTTTGAAACGTTTCGCCTACACAGTAGGCTTCTTCAGTCGAGTACAGAAAAGTTGATAGAAGCAGAAGATACTTGAAGACGATGTAATCAGTCCATCACCTTAAAGTTTTGAGGTGGTCAGTCCCTCAGTCTGGAGAAGAGCATTGTTCGTTGTCTGAAACAATATGAAGTTGAAGTGACAGAATCGGGCCTTATATAGTGCCAGGAGTGTGAGACGTAGGTTCATTTGATCAGACACTGCACACAAGGGATCTGGACAGACCATCTACTTTCGAACAACCTCTACTAGTGAGAACGGCATGGTTTGAGAGGATCTGCCCTCCCAAATCAACTACGTCCTCACCTCCTGCATATATAAGGCCCGATTCTGTCACTTCAACTTCCATATTGTTTCAGCAACGGACAATGCTCTTCTCCAGACTGAGGATGACCACCTCAAACTTAAGGTGATGACTGATACATCGGTCTTCAAGTATCCATCTAGCTTCTATCAACTTTCTGTATCGACTGAAGAAGCCTACTGTGTAGGCGAAACGTTATCTAAATAAAGATCCTAACTGTTGCATATGTGTCTTACCTAACAATCGTCGGTATTTTATACCATTTTAATGTTCATTCGTCAGACACTTGCAACATCAGGTATCTTGGTACAGACCATCTACTCGACAACCTCTACTATGAGTAACATATGGTCTGGTTTGAGAGGGCCTGCCTCCAAAATCAAACTACGTCTCACATCCTGGCACTATATAAGGCCCGATCTGTCTCTTCAAACTGCAAATATTTTCAGACAACGAAAACAATGCTCTTCTCCAGACTGAGGGGACTGAACCTACCTCAAAACTTTAAGGGTGATGGACTCTGATTACAACGCTTCAAGTATCTTCTGATTCTATCAACTTATTCTGATACTCGACTGAAGATAGCCTACTGCTGTAAGGCGAACGTTTCAAAATAAAGATACCTAACTGTTGCATATGTGTCTTACCTAACAATCTGTCGGTATTTTATACCATTTTAATGTTCATTCTGTCAGACACTGCAACACAAGGGTATCTTGGTCAGACCATCTACTTCGACAACCCTACTAGTGAGAACGGCTGGGTTTGAGAGGGACCTGCCCTCCCAAATCAACCTACGTCTCACCTCCTGGCACTATATAAGGCCCGATTCTGTCACTTCAACTTCATATTGTTTCAGACAACGGAACAATGCTCTTCTCCAGACTGAGGGACTGACCACCTCAAAACTTTAAGGGTGATGGACTGATTACATCGTCTTCAAGTATCTTCTGCTTCTATCAACTTTTCTGTACTCGACTGAAGAAGCCTACTGTGTAGGCGAAACGTTTCAAAATAAAGATACCTAACTGTTGCATATGTGTCTTACCTAACAATCTGTCGGTATTTTATACCATTTTAATGTTCATATGATCCTTGAAGGTGAGATCTTCGGACATTACCACTCCCAGGCAAAACCGATCATTTTCAGAGCAGATTGTGTGACGGTCTCTTGATTATTTGTGTTTAAGATGAGTTGATTTATATTGCTGCATCGTAGAAGATTTTTGTATCCCTTAGTTACTATACTGTAAGTTTTGTGTTATTTTGTGTTCCATCGTTAAAGTAATAGTGTGAGAATTAGAAAACGTGCAACACCTGGGTATCTTGACGTCTCTTCTAACCCGTAGATGAGGAGAGAACCCGGTGGTCAGTACCTCTCGTGACTCGTGAAATCGTAACAACACGATTGGAAACAAACCACGGAACGGGTGGGGTTTGAACCCCTTAGTGATGTTTCGCAACTGGTTGGCGAAACGTCTTCAAAGAAAGATACCCAGGTGTTACACACCTGTCTCATTGATGGACTGAACACATCAACTCAAGGCTGAGGGACTGATCACCTAATTCTCCTCATTTTTCAATGTTTTCTCTGTATTGGACTAAAGAAGCCACTGACTGGAGAAACGTTTCCTCAATAAAGATTTCGAAATGTTGTGCAAACGCCTCATTCTTTACTTCCATTATAACCTCCATAGGTCTACGCTTTTTGCAAAAAGTGTAAAATCAGTGCATTCAGCCTGACTTCAAGGGAGTTTATCATACATGGGATTAGTCTCGTTATCCTTCTCTGTATATTTTCCATTGTGTGTCTAACCAGCAAGTTCCTGATGAGCCTGGCTGTGGTGCCTATGCTGGGCTGCGTGCTGCTAACAGTACTAACCTGGGAAATGTTTCGTGTGGTCATTGAGAAGGTTTGGTGGAGGTATAGTGTACGCAGGTTTAGCGTTTCCCCTAATAGTTGGATTTTACAAAATCCAAATTTGAAGTCAATCCGCATAGGCATTCTCAAATTATCACAGGTATACAACATGACGGGGGAAACTAGCGAGCAGCCATCAGTGATTGAGATGGTGCAATGTGTGAGTCAGGTGTCTTGTGCTTGTGCTAGCTTGACGGACGACCAGTTTCTCCTCTGGAGAAATCTGTATATTCTTATTTAAATGTTATATGAGAATGTGAAGAATTAGACACGTTCACCATCTGAGTATCTTTAATTTGTAGACGTTTCGCCATCCAGTGGCTTTAATACAAGGGTATAAGATGAACATTGTTGAAGTATATACAAAAGAAGAGGTAATAAGTCCCTCTGAGAGCCTAGGGGTAGGTGATGGGCACCGTAGTCTTGAAGAATCTGAAAGACCGGTGATACACGAGTGTGAGTGAGTTGTGTACAGACGAGGGTTTGTGTGCACTCTGGTGTTGTGTGTAGTTTGAATTTGAGAGTTTTATGGTTGGGTATACGAGCGCTTGTTAGAGAGTTCTGCTTAATTACTTGAACGAGAACTAGTTGATTCCCTCAGTGAGAACAAGTTAAGACAGTAGGTGACTAAAGTGTTGTCAGGTGGTGAGCTGATGATGCTTTCATCGAGTCCAGGTGTTTTTTTCCGCAACTACCTCCACTGCGCACCACCTGTCTGTCCATCTGGTGACCATGTAGACGTCGCCTCCAGGGTGCGGGGCACGTGGCCTCATCTGCTTGTATGAGGCGTAATAGGGTGAGGGTGGTGTGAGTATGGGCGGGAAAGGCGCCAGTGACACATACGGAATGAGGTGAGAGCGAAGAGCAGGTGGGAGGGAAGGCGGGGGAGGCACTGAGGGTGGTACAAGTGATGTGTGGAGCCAAGGTCAGGGATGTGGGTGAGGGTCGCGAGGAAGTGACCGCTCAGGAGGGACCATATCTGGAACACAACCCCTCTGCCTTCCTGGAGGGTGTCTCACCCTCTGGGGGTGGGGTTTACGTGACCCACTACCAACTCTACTATTCAATTCAATTCAAGTTTATTCTCTATAAGGGTTACAATGTGGGGTTTACAGGTTTTGGGTATTGTGTGGTTTACGTGTTATAAAATACTAATTACAGAGGGGGCCACTAGGACACCTAGCATGGCTAGGCATTTCGGGCAGACTTAGATTAATTCTTAACATTAAATCCTTACAGATTATGGTATTAAGGCTAAGTGACTACATCATAATTTGTGAGTTTAGCAATGTGAATGCTTTTTTTGTTTTGGCACAATACAAAGTGTCTATATTGGAGTATCATAGGCAAACTTATGACTAGTTAGGATTTATTATTTTAAGATTAAGATTAGTATTTCTGTGTTTATAGTCAGTGGGTGAGTGAGTGTAATTGTGAACTACCAGGTGGTTATCATGTAGTTAGTTGTCGGGGTGGATCAGGGAGATAAGATGTTTTCTAACTGTAGTCTCCATTCAAAGCAAGTGAAATCGCAGATCTTGAGAGTGTACAGAGATCCTTTACTGCACGTATAAGTTCTGTCAAGCACCTTAACTACTGGGAACGCTTGGAAGCACTTGACTTGTACTCGTTGGAACGCAGGAGGGAGAGAGATATCATAATCTACACTTGGAAAATCTTGGAAGGAATGGTCCCAAATCTGAACACATAAATCACTCCCTACGAAAGTAAAAGACTGGGCAGGCGATGCAAAATGCCGCCAATAAAAAGTAGGGGCGCCATTGGTACACTAAGGGAAAACACCATAAGTGTCCGGGGCCCAAAACTGTTTAACAGCCTCCCATCAAGCATTAGGGGAATTACCAATAAACCCCTGGCTGCCTTCAAGAGAGAGCTGGACAGATACCTAAAGTCAGTGCCGGATCAGCCGGGCTGTGGCTCGTACGTTGGACTGCGTGCGGCCAGCAGTAACAGCCTAGTTGATCAGGCCCTGATCCATCGGGAGGCCTGGTCATGGACCGGGCCGCGGGGGCGTTGATCCCCGGAATAACCTCCAGGTAACCTCCAGGTAGTTTTGAAAGTGATGAGTGTGTCTGCAGTTCTAGAGTTTTCAGGTAGGGTGTTCCAGATTTTAGGTCCTTGGTAAACAGGGTTTATACCTTGGAAAATGGCACACAGAAAAGTTTCACCTTGTGCGCATAAACTTTTAGACCTGGGCTGTTCAGAGAATATAACCAGTGTGAAGTTTTGGTGACTAGATGTGTGTGTATGGCTCGACGTAGGCACCTGGGTGTTAGCCGACTGGTGTGGGTCGGCTAACGCTCAGGTAGAGGATTAAGCTAAGTTGCTCGAAATACTCTGTATAACCAGAGGATTTCTGTATAACTTAAGAAATCGTAATGACACGATTGCAAATAAACCATACCCCCGGCCGGGATTGAACCCGCGGTCATAGTCTCAAAACTCCAGCCCGTCGCGTTAGCCACTAGACCAGCTAGCCACAATAAGATTCATCCAACTAGGTATATTTCTACACCATAGGAAAGTTAGCACAGGCACCTCTGTGACCACAAATGCATTTGTGGTCACAGAGGTGCCTGTGCTAACTTTCCTATGGTGTAGAAATATACCTAGTTGGATGAATCTTATTGTGGCTAGCTGGTCTAGTGGCTAACGCGACGGGCTGGAGTTTTGAGACTCTATGACCGCGGGTTCAATCCCGGCCGGGGGTATGGTTGATTTCTGTATAGTATGTCATTGATGTCAGCTAGGTCTGTATAAGTTGTATCATGTACGTGTAGAAAAAATATTATTATTATTATTAATTATTATTATTATTAATATTAATTATTATTATTATTATTATTATTATTATTATTATTATTATTATTATTATTATTATAAACTTAGAAAGCAGATAATACAATCGATCAATAGGGAGGTGAGAATGGGCAGTTGCTAAATCGGTAAGGGGGTCATAGATCGTCTGAGGGAGACGAGGGGGTAAAAATGCGAACATGTGTGAGATCGTCAGTGTCACATACAGACGTCAGACTGTACAGACCTTATGACCAGTGATACCTCGAGTGTCACTGACAGAATTTTAGCATCTTTATAATTATAGGTAATGCTTGAAGGACTTTGCGGTTATTGGGAGAAAATTGTCAGTATTGCATAGAAATTTCAGTAATATGGGGAGGGATATTGTAATTATTCTAATATATTTATTTGAAGCAAAGTTATGCATATCTTTAACGATGTGGAATATTAGTCCAAAACTGATAGGTCCGTGGGAGGAGGAGGCAGAGGGATTATTTTTTTTTTTCGAAAAAGATATATTTTAAAGCGGTTAACCCTTTTATTGTCCGACTTGCATAAAGAACAAATTGACATTTGTTGTTATCGGACCTGTGATATCTTCATAAAGATTACATTTATATTGTGTATGGGAAAGGTCATAATGAGAGATGGTAATTACCAAATGATATAGCAACTGCAGCTCTGCTGCATGGAAAACTTTAAAGCTGTCGTAGCTGATGAACCTTTAATGGTATACTGGACGATATCTTCATTGTCCTATCTTTCCCCCCGTATTATATAACCCAGCATATTGTAGCTGAACCCAAGCCCAGGCCTACTAACATAATTTCTAAACTCTCTTAGACCTCTTGAAGCTGCAGCTTCAGGAAGTCTCCCAACTCAGGTTGGCACTACTGAAGTCTCCCAGCTCTGGCTGACACTACTGAAGTCTCCCAGCTCAGGCTGACACTACTGAAGTCTGCCAGCTCTGGCTGACACTACTGAAGTTTGCCAGCTCTGACTGACACATTTCAACACTATGTATACGAACCATCTTGTGTAATGGAATATGCAATCGTCTACTTCGTGAGTCATGAAACAGCTAGCTTTTGTTCCCACTATTTAACTGTCATATAGAATAGTGTAGCAGCACACTGCTGAGGTATCCAACTTTGGTAACTTAACAAAGTAATCCGGACCAGTGACATTATCATTGTGATTTTCACTGCTACTCTGAACAAGATCTCCGAGATCATGCCAGTGATTATTTTTTTCTCAGCGAAGTAACTCCATATGAGGAGAGTATCCTTGGTTCATGTTTCTTCTAGTAAGAGTTGTATCTACCTCTTGTTGTGTTACTTGTTTACCTACCAGGATAAGATTATTAAGATATTTACTTTTGTAATCTCGGTGGTACATGAGACTGCCAGTGAGACAAACATGTCTGTTCTGTCTCGCCTACCTTCACGATTCATGTATTTTAGGTGTGTGTGCGTGCCTTAATGAGAATAATTAATAATAATAATAATAATAATAATAATAATAATAATAGTTATTTTAATGGTAAAATAACAGTAGTGGTAAAAGTAGTAATGTTGCTTTGGATTTATGACCTGCCCGAAATGCTCTGCATAGCTACAGGCTTTCTGCATGCACAGCTAAATGTCGCCCATCTCTATACAAACATTTTATCATTCTTAAATAAAATTATTATTATTATTATTATTATTATTATTATTATTATTATTATTATTATTATTATTATTATTATTATTATTATTATTATTATTATGTAGAGTGGAATATTTGAGATAGAAAACATTTCTACAGTTGTGGGACACATGATCTTAATACCGTGGCAATAATAATAGTTTTTGTATATACGTACTTATAACGAGTTCTTCCAGCCTGCTAAGTAACCTTAGTGTCTTCTGGTAAAAGCTTTCGTTGCTTCATTTTACACCGTTATTCACTCTCGTGTGTGAATAATGGGTTTGCATGGAAAAACTCACTTTGTTCAAGGGAATATAACAGGTATGTGATGACCTGGAAATCTTGAAAATATCGGATGGTAGGTAGCCAGGGTTAATCCCTTGTGTACTCTGGTGGGGGGAGGGGAGGGGATTTCTGTAGGTAGGTGGTTTTGTGGGGATGGGAGAGTGGGTGTACTTGGGTAGAAGATGAAGGCTAGTGCATAATTTGAAAGTTTGTGTAATGGCGTGTGTTAGTGGATGGGGTATTAAGGGTTTCATGTTAATTCAAATTTACAAATGTTATTCTTAATCAAGAGTACGTTTATTAACGATGTGTGTAATCACCTATTTGTGGTAGCAGGGGTCGAGTCACAGCTCCTCGTGTGTGTGTGTGTGTGTGTGTGTGTGTGTGTGTACTCACCTAATTGTAGTTGCAGGGGTCGAGACTCAGCTCCTGGCCCCTTGTGATTGTGCACTTTTAGTCTGAGCACAAATTGTCCTGCAGGCGGTGGGTGGTTTACCCACACACCCTTCCCAATCCACACACGCCTCTCCCCCAACCCCCCTCCCCTCACTGAAATCTTCCTCTTCATCCTCCCCCTCCCACAAACACGCCCGAGGCTTAACTCTCTTCTCACACACACCACAGCCAGCACACTGCGCACGTCTCCCTGCCTTGTGATGAGAGTATTTAACACCAAACTATTTTTCTTAGTGATCAATATACCTCATTGTCAACGAGATATTCACACGCCTGCAAAAACAACGAGACAATAGATTAAAAACAAGTGTGTTAAAAGTGACGTTGAAACAGAGTTCAA
>NC_069447.1:28379294-28519294 GCF_026875155.1 Cherax quadricarinatus | reverse complement strand
TATTATTATTATTATTATTATTATTATTATTATTATTATTATTATTAATAGGGAAGCACTAGGCTTGTATGGATCCTACAGCGCTTGAGGAACCTTGGGGTAACGAATGAGGTTTGATCCTGGGAAGAAGGTTGTTCCAGTTCCTTGGATCAAATCTCACGTACCTGGTTACCTTACTCCAGGTAACCAGGTACAGTAAATAGTAGGAAGAAGGGAGGGGGGGGAGAGATCTCCTTGTATGTTACTTTTTGCAGGATAAATAACTCAGAATAACACATAGAGTGACAGGCAGTGTGCTGATTACCGTTTGTTTCCTTGAGTTTGTCCTGGTGGTGGTGGAGCAGAGCTGTATGACCCTGGTGGGTTTAGCGCTTAGTTTTGATTATAATAATAATGGTAATGGTGGTAAGGGTGGGTTAGTAGTGACTGTTGCGATGTATGTGTATAATGGTGGTAGTTGATAGTAAGTGTTTGTGTTAGTGGTGGTGATGGTTGTGATGATGGTAGGTGACAAGAAGAATGGTGGTGGTGGGTTTGTAGTGGTTGTGGTGATGATGGGGAGGGGATGTTAGTAGTGGTGGTGATCCTGGGGGAGGGATGTTATTAGTGGTAATGGTGATGCTGGTGAGGGGATGTAATTAGTAGTGGTGGTGATGCTGGAGAGGGGATGTTAGTAGTGGTGGTGATCCTGGGGGAGGGATGTTATTAGTGGTAATGGTGATGCTGGTGAGGGGATGTAATTAGTAGTGGTGGTGATGCTGTGGGAAGGGATGTTAGTAGTGGTGATGCTGGGGGAAGGGATGTTAGTAGTGGTGGTGATGCTGTGGGAAGGGATGTTAGTAGTGGTGGTGATGCTGTGGGAAGGGATGTTAGTAGTGGTGGTGATGCTGGGGGAGGGCATGTTAATAGTGGTGGTGATCCTGGGGGAAGGGATGTTATTAGTAGTGGTGGTGATGCTGTGGGAGGTGATGTTAGTAGTAGTGGTGGTGATGTTGGGGGAGGGGATGTTAGTAGTGGTGGTGATGTTGGGGGAGGGGATGTTAGTAGCGGTGGTGATGTTGGGGGAGGGGATGTTAGTAGCGGTGGTGATGCTGGGGGAGGGATGTTAGTAGTGGTGGTGATGCTGTGGGAGGGGATGTTAGTAGTGGTGGTGATGTTGGGGGAGGGGATGTTAGTAGCGGTGGCGATGCTGGGGGAGGGGATGTTAGTAGTGGTGGTGATGTTGGGGGAGGGGATGTTAGTAGTGGTGGTGATGTTGGGGGAGGGGATGTTAGTAGTGGTGGTGATGTTGGGGGAGGGGATGTTAGTAGTGGTGGTGATGTTGGGGGAGGGGATGTTAGTAGTGGTGGTGATGTTGGGGGAGGGGATGTTAGTAGTGGTGGTGATGTTGGGGGAGGGGATGTTAGTAGCGGTGGTGATGCTGGGGGAGGGGATGTTATTAGTAGTGGTGGTGATGCTGTGGGAGGGGATGTTAGTAGTGGTGGTGATGTTGGGGGAGGGGATGTTAGTAGCGGTGGCGATGCTGGGGGAGGGGATGTTAGTAGTGGTGGTGATGCTGGGGGAGGGGATGTTAATAGTGGCGGTGATGCTGGGGGAGGGGATGTTAGTAGCGGCGGTGATGCTGGGGGAGGGGATGTTAATAGTGGTGGTGATGATGTGGGAGGGGATGTTAGTAGTTGTGGTGATGCTGGGGGAGGGGATGTTAGTAGTGGTGGTGATGCTGGGGGAGGGGATGTTAGTAGTGGTGGTGATGCTGGGTGAGGGGATGTTATTAGTAGTGGTGTTGATGGGGGTGGTTGTGGTGGGATGGGTTGCCGTGGCGCCAAGATAATGGGTGCAGCAGTGTAAGAACGTGGATGCATCATCTTGGTCAACATTCTACTAGGCGTCAGCAACAAGAACCTCCTTGTCCTCTCTGTTCTCTTTTTAAACGCTTTCATGTATTACTGCCACTCATCTTATATACCCTTACTCCTCTAATTCCTCCTCCTAATGCTATTATTATTATTATTAATTTTTATTATTTCTTCTTATTATTAGTTTTAGTTGGTGTTGCTGTAATGTCTCAAAATTCTTTCCGCTCGCCGAATATTAAATGCTTTATTTGGTGTATATAAATAACTTTTAAGAACATCGGATAATAGGTTATGGTATATGTAGGTCAAAGGAGGTTCACATAACATGGTACTGAATACTAGTCATGTGGGAGAGAGAGTGTCAGTGCGTTTCCTGGAATTTCTTAACGAGCCCAGAAATTAACCCAGAGAGAAGGGGCTGCTGGCACCTTCAGTTCTCGCTGGGAAAGAGGAAAGCGGAACACGTGTCAGTTTGATCATGACATAAGAGAGGTGTAAAACTTAACCCATAATAGTATTAGATCAATACCTTTATTGTGTACCCCCCTCCCCATACTTATCTTAAAAGTGGTTGTCAAACGCAACACCCTCTCCCTCACACCATCTACCCCACATTTTCTTCCCTACACACCCTTCTTCCCCGAAAAAGCATCTCCCCACAACACCCGCATCCCTCTTTTTTACACATCTCTCTGCCCCCACACATCACCCCTAGCCCCTACCCATTCTTGCATACCTGGAGGTTATTCCGGGGATCAACGCCCCCGCGGCCCGGTCCATGACCAGGCCTCCCGATGGATCAGGGCCTGATTAATTAGGCTGTTACTGCTGGCCGCACGCAGTACAACGTACGAGCCACAGCCCGGCTGATCCGGCACTGACTTTAGGTATCTGTCCAGCTCTCTCTTGAAGGCAGCCAGGGGTTTATTGGCAATTCCCCTAATGCTTGATGGGAGGCTGTTGAACAGTCTTGGGCCCCGGACACTTACGGTGTTTTCGCTTAGTGTACCAGTGGCGCCCCTACTTTTTATTGGGGCATTTTGCATCGCCTGCCCAGTCTTTTACTTTCGTAGGGAGTGATTTCTGTCTGCAGATTTGGGACCATTCCTTCCAGGATTTTCCAAGTGTAGATTATGATACATCTCTCCCCCCTGCGTTCCAACGAGTACAAGTCAAGTGCTTC
Source organism: Cherax quadricarinatus (assembly GCF_026875155.1). Lineage (NCBI taxonomy): Eukaryota > Metazoa > Arthropoda > Malacostraca > Decapoda > Parastacidae > Cherax > Cherax quadricarinatus. The sequence continues at coordinate 28,516,255 of NC_069447.1, read as the reverse complement.
CAAGCGTTCCCAGTAGTTAAGGTGCTTGACAGAACTTATACGTGCAGTAAAGGATCTCTGTACACTCTCTAGATCTGCGATTTCACCTGCTTTGAATGGAGATGTTAATGTACAGCAGCATTCCAGCCTAGAGAGAACAAGTGATTTGAAAAGGATCATCATTGGCTTGGCATCTCTCGTTTTGAACGTTCTCATTATCCATCCTATCATTTTCTTTGCACGTGCGATCGTGGCAATGTTGTGATCCTTGAAAGTGAGATCCTCAGACATTACTACTCCCAGGTCCCTTACTTTATTTTTCCGCTCTATTGTATGGCCAGAGTCTGTAGTATACTCTGTTCTAGTTATTATCTCCTCCAGTTTTCCATAACGGAGTAGTTGGAATTTGTCCTCATTGAACATCATTTTGTTTACCATTGCCCACTGGAAAACTTGGACAAAACTTACTCTGCCATGTTCCCAGAGTGGGAGTCCTCTCTCCTCACCATCTTCCCACACACACACACCTCAAATTTCCACACATAAGAACCTAATATCATGCTTGGGGGGAGGGGGTTGTGAGGGGGGGTGAACTCCTCTTTCACTTCCAGATAGAGCACTTTCACCACTTTCTCAGTGTAATCTGCACTTTAAATATCAGAGACATTATACTGGTGAAAAATGGTATATTATATTCTTGGGGGGGGGGGTATGAGCATTAAATACGTAGGGGTCATTCAGTACCTGTTTAAGTGGGAGGCAATCAAGTTTGATCCAAGGAAGGGGTCAGGTCCAATTCTTTAAATCAAAAGCCCCTCACATGCATAAAAGAAAACTCCCCATAGGGAAAATGATTACAAATGTTCAAGGGAATGCATTTATTTATTGAAGAGAGAATCATGGGCTTGGCATCCCTAGTTTTGAAGGTTCTCATTATCCATCCTATCATTTTCTAGCAGATGCGGTAGATACATTGTCGTGGTCTTTCAGGGTGAGATCCTCTTGACATTATCACTCCCAGGTTCTTCACATTACTTTTTCACTCTATTGTATGATTAGAATTTGTTGTATACCCTGATACAGTTTTAATTTCCTCAAGTTTTCCATATCTGATTAGTTGAAATTTCTCTTCATTGAACTTCATATTGTTTTTGAGTGGCCCATTTGAAGATTTGGTCGATGTCTGCTTGGAGACCACAACAATGTATCTACTGCATCTGCTAGAAAAATGATAGGATGGATAATGAGAACCTTCAAAACTAGGGACGCCAAGCCCATGATGATTCTCTTCAAATTGCTTGTTCTCTCTAGGCTGTAATACTGCTGTACACCAACTGCCCCTTCAAGGCAGGCAAAATTGCTGACCTGGAGAGTGTACAAAATACTTTCACGGCACACATAAGTACGATAAAGTACCTAAATTACTGGGAATGGTTTAAGTCTCTTGATTTGTATTCCCAGGAATGCAGGCATGAGAGCTACATGATAATATACCCTTGGAAAATCCTAGAGGGATTAGTACCAAATTTGCACATGAAAATCACTCCCTACGAAAGCAAAAGACTGCAGGAGATGCAACATTTCTCCAGTGAAAAGCAGGGGCGCCACGAGTACACTGAGAAACAACACAATAAGTGTCAGGGGCCCAAGTCTCTTCAATTGCCTCCCAGCATACATAAGGGGGATTACCAATAGACCCCTGGCTGTCTTCAAGAAGGCACTGGACAGGTGCCTAAAGTCAGTACTTGACCAGCTGGGCTGTGGTTCATATGCTAGTTTGTGTGCAGCCAGCAGTAGCAGCCTGGTTGATCAGACCCTGATCCACCACGAGTCCCGGTCTCAGACTGGGCCACGGGGCTATTGACCCTCGAAACCCTCTCCAGGTATACTAACAATGAGAGTATGAGACTTACAGTTGGTGGTTACGTACCACTTATGCAGAGTTACTGTGATAGAAATAATGTAAACACTACATGGGAGTTATTACCAGGGGAGGAGCCAGAATTTTTATACTGGGGGAGGGTGGCTTAGGGATGGCTTTTTGATAGGTAGGGAGAGGGCCAGTAGGGTTGTTTTAAATCAGCATTATTACTATTTTTATTTGGGGGCTGCAGTCCCCTAGGACCTCTCTTGATGCCACCACTATATATTACAATGAGCATTCTGCAATAGAAATCTGAGAAATTAAAATACAAATTAGACTGATGAATGAGTAAACTTGAATAATTATTCCACTTTGGAAGGTTTCCTGAAAAGGCTAAGAGGACAGTAGCCTTGCCTCTTCATCCATGGAGGCCAGACCCTGTCTTACCATATTCTCTTATTTACAAGACTTAACCATTTCTTATTTACGTGAAACTCCATTGCTCCACCCTTGCTAAAAGTAATTAATCAGATATGGCCTGATACATCAAAATTTTGGACCAGTAATATTTGCCTTAAGACATGTTTAGTAAAATCCCAGGTTAATAGTACATTTGTTACTAAAGTGTAATAGTTTATGATAGACTGTAAGCACTGCTAAACTTAAAAGAATCTAAGGAAAATAACATGTAAAGAATGATTAGCATTATGAAAGCATGAAATGATAATATGTATATGCAGGGCTTAACCATAACAGAAAACTAAGAAGAGCCAATGTTCACTATATGGTAACCTATTAAGGGGGATGGGGAGAGCCAAGATGCAGGCAAAGGACCCTTGATCCATGGAATTGGGGCTTCCCCCCCCCCTTCTGATCAAGCCTGATTACCTCCCATTCCCCAGGTGCTCTGTAAGCCCTACAGGCTTAGTGCTTCCCCTTGATGACCATGACAATAATATATGGAATATCCATAGTATTTTCCACAGGGAGTGTTGTAGGTGTAAGAACCATGATATTAGTGGACAAATATTGTGGAAAATACTTGTATTCTCTAGTGTTAAAGGCAAGATGGATCATGACCCACCTCACCCTCCCTACCATATACAACACTAGCAGCTGAAGGGCTCCACCCTCTTGCATCTTAGGCTCTACTTAAAAACTTGTTCTTTATGGACTCTTAGAAGGAGCTATACATTTTGAACTTTTGGAATGCTTTATTTTCTATCAAAATATAGGTGTATGGTAAAGTTTTATTTATTACATTAAATTTTTTACATTTTTATACAGTAAGTGATACTAAGAGCTTTCTCTTGCCTTCATCTTTCTTTACCTATATTTCACATTTTTCCTTGAGAAAGATGACACATCAGGATATGATCTTTAGCAGCATCAGAAACTTAACACTGCATCTTCAAAGATTCAAACTAAGAGCAGTTGGTTTTCAACTTATGACAGCCATTATACCCCTGTACAGTGCCTACACATATATAATTTTTCACAACAAAATGTGCAGCATTTAGTGTATATTATAAATCTTAGCACATATAGTGTGTTCTCTTTGAACAGTATTTTTATTTTTATTTCAGACACACCTAAACCCAACAAAGGAGGAGGAGCAGCACTCTTAACTCGCGCACTCTCCTTTAAGGGCAGACTAGGTGGTAAACTGACCAGCATGAAGTCACCTAAAAGTAACTTAGGTAAGTCGAGTTTTTCCTGTCTAAATCTTGTCAAATATTTTTGAACTTGTTCTATTGCTTGATTACTTTTTTAATATATTATTTCTCAGCCAGATGATCAAGTTCAGTTTTATCAGCTAGCTAGTGACTTCGTTTAATGTTTTCATTGTTAGATACTGAATTTTGATGTCCATTTACTTTTGGCAAGACAGCTGTTATTTGAGTAATGATGAATGTCTTTCTTTCTTTAAATCACCCTACTTTGGTGGGAAATGACTGATTTTTTTTTTTTATCACACTGGCCGATTCCCACCAAGGCAGGGTGGCCCGAAAAAGAAAAACTTTCACCATCGTTCACTCCATCACTGTCTTGCCAGAAGGGTGCTTTACACTACAGTTTTTAAACTGCAACATTAACACCCCTCCTTCAGAGTGCAGGCACTGTACTTCCCATCTCCAGGACTCAAGTCCGGCCTGCCGGTTTCCCTGAACCCCTTCATAAATGTTACTTTGCTCACACTCCAACAGCACGTCAAGTATTGAAAACCATTTGTCTCCATTCACTCCTATCAAACACGCTCACGCATGCCTGCTGGAAGTCCAAGCCCCTCGCACACAAAACCTCCTTTACCCCCTCCCTCCAACCTTTCCTAGGCCGACCCCTATCCCGCCTTCCTTCCATTACAGACTGATACACTCTTGAAGTTATTCTGTTTCGCTCCATTCTCTCCACATGTCCGAACCACCTCAACAACCCTTCCTCAGCCCTCTGGACAACAGTTTTGGTAATCCCGCACTTCCTCCTAACTTCCAAACTACGAATTCTCTGCATTATATTCACACCACACATTGCTCTCAGACATGACATCTCCACTGCCTCCAGCCTTCTCCTCGTTGCAACATTCATCACCCATGCTTCACACCCATATGACTGATATGATTATAAAAAAAATGCTGATAAAATTGGTTGTATCTCGACTTCAACTAGAAATAAGCTTTAGGGGCCCTCCTTGGTCTTTGTTCCTTCTATCAGTTATTCACCTTTAAATTTCTCCAGTTACCTGTTTAGATTACTTTGGATTTCCCCAGTTACCTATTTAGATTTTAATTTATCCAGTTACCTATTTAGATTACTTTGAATTTCTCCAGTTACCTGTTTAGATTACAGTGGACCCTCGACATTCGATATTAATCCGTTCCTGAGAGCTCATCAAATGTCGAAAATATCGAAAGTCGAATTAATTTTCCCCATAAGAAATAATGGAAATCAAATTAATCCATGCAAGACACCCAAAAGTATGAAAAAAAAAAAATTACCACATGAAATACAGTGGACCCCGATTAACGATATTTTTTCATTCCAGAAGTATGTTCAGGTGCCAGTACTGACCGAATTTGTTCCCATAAGGAATATTGTGAAGTAGATTAGTCCATTTCAGACCCCCAAACATACACGTACAAACGCACTTATATAAATACACTTACATAATTGGTCACATTAGGAGGTGATCGTTAAGCGGGGGTCCACTGTATTAAGTTTAATGCAATAGAATAATTACAATAACAACAATAACATTAGATTAATAACAATAGAATAATTGACACTTACCTTTAATGAAGATCTGTTGATGATTGATGGGATGGGAGGAGGGGAGTGTTGATGGTGTTAGTGTTTAGAAGGGGAATCCCCTTCCATTAGGACTTGAGGTATCAAGTCTTTTTCCGGGGTTACTTCCCTTCTTCTTTTAATACCACTAGGACCAGCTTGAGAGTCACTGGACTTCTGTCGCACAACATATCTGTCCATAGAGGCCTGTACCTCTCATTCCTTTATAACTTTCCTAAAGTGGTTCACAACATTGTCAGTGTACAGGTTGCCAACACGGCTTGCAGTAGCTGTGTTAGGGTGATTTTCATCAAAAAAGGTTTGCACTTCAAGCCACTTTGCACACATTTCCTTAATCTTTGAAGTACGCAACTTCTTCAATTTCTCTATCCCCTCCTCCGAAGCAGTTTCCTCAGGTCTGGCCTCTTGCTGTTGAAGATGATCTAGCAGCTCATCAGTGGTTAATTCGTCATTGTCCTCCTCCACCAACTCTTCCACATCCTCCCCACTAACCTCCAACCCCAAGGACTTCCCCAATGCAACAATGGATTCCTCAACTGGCATAGGATTCTCAGGGTTAGCCTCAAACCCTTCAAAATCCCTTTTGTCTACACATTCTGACCACAGTTTTTTCCAAGCAGAGTTCAAGGTCCTCTTAGTCACTTCCTCCCAAGCCTTACATATAAGGTTTATACAATTGAGGATATTAAAGTGGTCCTTCCAAAACTCTTTTAGAGTCAGTTGAGTTTCTGTGGTCACTACTAAGCACTTTTGAAACAGCTTTTGTGTACAGTTTCTTGAAGTTGGAAATGACCTGCTGGTCCATGGGCTGCAGGAGAGGAGTGGTATTAGGAGGCAAAAACTTGACCTTAATGAAGCTCATGTCCGCAGAAAGTCGCTCTGCCACGTCTGAAGGATGACCAGGAGCATTGTCTAATACCAGGAGGCACTTAAGGTCTAATTTCTTTTCAATTAGGTATTTTTTCACAGTGGGGGCAAATGCATGGTGTAACCAGTCATAGAAAAAGTCCCTAGTGACCCATGCCTTACTGTTTGCCCTCCACAGCACACACAAATTAGCCTTGAGGATATTCTTTTGCCTGAACACTCTGGGAGTTTCTGAGTGATACACCAATAAAGGCTTCACTTTGCAATCACCACTGGCATTGGCACACATCAGAAGAGTAAGCCTGTCTTTCATAGTCTTATGTCCTGGGAGTGCCTTTTCCTCCTAAGTAATGTGGGTCCTGCTTGGCAATTTCTTCCAAAACAGGCCTGTTTCGTCACAATTAAACACTTGTTCAGGTTTCAATCCTTCAGCCTCTATGTACTCCTTGAATTCATGCACATATTTTTCAGCCGCTTTGTGGTCCGAACTGGCAGCCTCACCATGCCTTACCACACTATGTATGCCACTACAATTCTTAAATCTTTCAAACCAACCTTTGCTGGCCTTAATTCACTCACATCACCACTAGTTGCAGGCAATTTCTTTACCAAATCATCATGCAACTGCCTAGCCTTTTCACAAATGATCACTTGAGAGATGCTATCTCCTGCTATCTGTTTTTCATTTATCCACACCAATAACAGTCTCTCAACATCTTCTAACACTAGCGATCTCTGTTTCGAAAACAAAGTTGCACATTTTGCAACAACAGCTTCCTTGATTGCCGTTTTCCTGCTCACTATAGTAGAAATGGTTGATTGGGGTTTACTATACAACCTGGCCAGCTTCGACACACGCACTCCACTTTTCGTACTTTGCAATTATCTCTTTCTTCATTTCAATAGTCATTAGCACCTTTTTTCTCGAAGGGTTGGCACTAGAAGCTTTCTTGGGGCCCATGGTTACTTATTTTGCAGAAACAAGCACCAAAAACAGTGATAATATGGAATGTACCGAATGTATCCTTAGATGCGCGCACACTGGCTGGCTTGTAAACACTGGCACACACGGTGCAGTTCAGGCCACACGTGGACACATCTCATACAAATCGTATCGAATGTCGGGTTTTCCATCGAATGTCGAGGCTAAATTTTTGTGTTAAAATGCATCGAATGTTGGATTTATCGAATGTCGATGCCATTGAATGTTGGGGGTCCACTGTACTTTGAATTTCTCCACTTACCTGTTTAGAATACTTTGAATTTCTCCAGTTACCTATTTGGATTACTTTGAATTTCTCCCATTACCTATTTAGATTACTTTGAATTTCTCCAGTTACCTATTTGGTTTACTTTTGGATTTCTTCCTATACCTTGTTGAATTCCTGCAACTGTACAAGTTTTTCTCTAATTTCCTTGTAGATTATTACATTTACCGGCTCAAGTTGTTTGTAAATTTCATTTAAGATAATTTTTCTCAACTACTGTATATCTGATCAAGTCACAGAAAGTATTCATCATTAAACTCCATTACTTTTAGTTGACAGAGAGAGACACACAGGTAGCAGTTGGACACTTTTATTAAGACAAGGTTTTGCCTCCACAGCAGACAAAACCTTGAAATTTGATGTGTTGTAGTGGTAGTGGTGCATCATATTGTCTCTTGACAAGAAAATAAGTTTTGGAATTTTGCTTTACAACAATTTAAAAATTGTGTGTTTTGAGTAATTCATAGTAACATGGCTCTGTGGGCTGCAGTTAGCAATAGCCTGGCTGATCCAGTGATCACCAGGGAAGTCTGACCACAGGCTGAGCTGCACAAGTAGAGCTCTGTAAACCATTTACTGCTCAGGTACAGTCTCTCGTAGGTATTTGCTGGGTTGCCTTACAACATGCACTTCTGAAAATAAATTTCTTTGAAAAAGTGTGTATGAAGATTTTTATATGTACGTACTGCAAAGTATAATATTTTATATTATTTGGAAGAGTGAAATAGTATAATAGTACTGTACTCTAAACTGACAGTAGAATTTCTGTAATTATTTCTATTTTTTTTAGCCTGGGTTAAAAATTTTAAATCATTGATAATGAAACTGATGTCTGTGGTAGAGATTAAAGTATATCATACTGCATATACACAGAGAGAGATGCACACCTTTTTGCATAACCTTTGGATAGTCAGTGACTTAATGATATGACTTCTTTAACTGATGACCATGAGGTGACAGGTTTCTATATGTAGTTAGGTATATTAGGAGAACTGTTAACCCTTTCAGGGTTTCTGATGTACTAGTACGGCTTACACACCAGGGTTATTGACGTACAGTGGAACCTCTACTTGCGAGCGTGTCCACATGCGAGTTTTTCCAAATACGAGCAGTCGATGAGTCAATTTTTTGCTTCCATACGTGAGCAAAATTTCCACAAGCAAGCAGACCTTAACCCTTAAACTGTCCAAGCAGATCTACATTCACATGCGTAGTGCTCCAAAAGTAGATCTATGTTTCTTTTACATACGTATTTTCAAGTATAACAAAAAAAAAATAGATCAAAGTATTTTTACACGTTTTCAAATGTAAAAAAAAAAAAGATCTGCTTTTTTTACATACTTTTAAATCTTGAAAAAACGTAGAATTACGTTTGGTGAGGGGCTCTTGCTCTTGATCTTGGGAATTGTAACTCATTTGTTTGTTGGACTATCTTATTGAAACTTGGGCAATGTATGATGGAAAGATGCTTCTTAACATACCCCAAAATTGAAAGAAATCTAAGCATAAATAATGGAGTTCGCTTCTCAGCAATTAGCCACCCCGTAGCAGTAATTTCGAATGGTTTTTATGGTTATACATGTATTCTCGTTTTTTTGGTCTCATTTGATAGAATGGAAGATATATTACAGAAATAGATATGATTTTGATTGCTTTCACAATGAAAAGTATCTTGAAATAGAGCTCAACCTAGGAGAAATGGTCCATTGCTTGGCTGTTTCAGAGTAAACAAATGACGTCACTGTCCATTCCAATATGCAATCGTGAATGGGTTGACATTAGTATTTATACAATTATTGCAATAAGGAATAACAGTAAATCTTGTATTTTTTGTGTGAATAAAAATTACAAATTATTTATATAATAATAATATAATAATATGTACATATAATTAATATAATACAATAATAATAGGGTGTTCGGGAGAGGGGTGGGATTAAATTTTGGGGAATCAAATTCAAAATGGGAATTGACACAGTTACTTTTTGCTGATGATACTGTGCTTATGGGAGATTCTAAAGAAAAATTGCAAAGGTTAGTGGATGAGTTTGGGAATGTGTGTAAAGGTAGAAAGCTGAAAGTGAACATAGAAAAGAGTAAGGTGATGAGGGTGTCAAATGATTTAGATAAAGAAAAATTGGATATCAAATTGGGGAGGAGGAGTATGGAAGAAGTGAATGTTTTCAGATACTTGGGAGTTGACGTGTCGGCGGATGGATTTATGAAGGATGAGGTTAATCATAGAATTGATGAGGGAAAAAAGGTGAGTGGTGCGTTGAGGTATATGTGGAGTCAAAAAACGTTATCTATGGAGGCAAAGAAGGGAATGTATGAAAGTATAGTAGTGCCAACACTTTTATATGGGTGTGAAGCTTGGGTGGTAAATGCAGCAGCGAGGAGACGTTTGGAGGCAGTGGAGATGTCCTGTTTAAGGGCAATGTGTGGTGTAAATATTATGCAGAAAATTCGGAGTTTGGAAATTAGGAGAAGGTGTGGAGTTAATAAAAGTATTAGTCAGAGGGCAGAAGAGGGGTTGTTGAGGTGGTTTGGTCATTTAGAGAGAATGGATCAAAGTAGAATGACATGGAAAGCATATAAATCTATAGGGGAAGGAAGGCGGGGTAGGGGTCGTCCTCGAAAGGGTTGGAGAGAGGGGTAAAGGAGGTTTTGTGGGCGAGGGGCTTGGACTTCCAGCAAGCGTGCGTGAGCGTGTTAGATAGGAGTGAATGGAGACGAATGGTACTTGGGACCTGACGATCTGTTGGAGTGTGAGCAGGGTAATATTTAGTGAAGGGATTCAGGGAAACCGGTTATTTTCATATAGTCGGACTTGAGTCCTGGAAATGGGAAGTACAATGCCTGCACTTTAAAGGAGGGGTTTGGGATATTGGCAGTTTGGAGGGATATGTTGTGTATCTTTATATGTGTATGCTTCTAGACTGTTGTATTCTGAGCACCTCTGCAAAAACAGTGATAATGTGCGAGTGTGGTGAAAGTGTTGAATGATGATGAAATTATTTTCTTTTTGGGGATTTTCTTTCTTTTTTGGGTCACCCTGCCTCGGTGGGAGACGGCCGACTTGTTGAAAAAAAAAAAAAAAAAATAATAATAATATATGGCTTCAAAAGGCCATCACTAGATGGCAGTGTTTACCACAACAAAGAGGAAGCGATTGTGGCTGCCTCCACCTGTTACATAATGACATATTTTATTCATTTTAGAGTATATATCATGTTTCTGTGTTATTTATATTGTTTGTTATGTCACATTAGATGAACTGTGATATATAAATAAGTCATATAGATGACATTAGCGAAATTATTCATGAAGTATTTTGCCCGGTCCCCAGACAAACTCTCGTCCACCGCCGCCACCGCCCATACCACTACATGAATGACATATTTTATTCATTTTAGAGTACACCTACCATCCGACTTACGACCGAGTTCGGTTCCGAGAAACCGGTCGTAAGTCGAAATGGTCGTAAGTCGAACTTTACTACTGAATATCAACAAAACATTTTTGTAATGACTTTATTTTATTGTTTTATTTTGGTATTTCATGTTTTACTTTACTTTTTATGTTGTTAATACTGTATTTTATACTGTAAGGTTTAGGATAAACACTGTGTACAACACAAATAGTTGTTTATTCCCCAGAAATTTGGCATAAAAAACACAGTCGTAAGTCGAGTGGTCGTAAGTCGAGTGGTCGTAAGTCGAGAAGGTCGTAAGTCGGATGGTAGGTGTATATATCAGGTTTCTATGTTATTTATATTGTTTATTATGTCATATTAGATGAAGTGAGATGGATAAATAAGCCGTAGAGTTGATATTAGCGAAACTATTGAAGTACAGAATTCCACTGGAACGGATTAATTGCATTTCAATTAATTTAAATGAGGAAAATTGACTCTGCAAACGAGCAAATCCAGTTGCGAGCAAGGTCATGGAACGGATTAAACTTGCACTTGTACTTGTACACCTAAATTCTAGTGCCTTCAAATCTAGTGAGAGAAAGCTGGTAGGCCTGCATATGAAAGAATGGGTCTATGTGGTCAGTATGCACAGTATAAAAAAAAATCCTGCAGCACACAGTGCATAATGAGAAAAAAAAAATGTTTTTGGTTTAAAACAACGACTTTGCAGTGTATTTTCGTATGGTATTTATGGTTGTATTTTAGTTTTCTTGGTCTCATTTTATAGAATGGAAGACATATCACAGAAATTGCGATGATTTTGATTGGTTTCATAAAGAAAAGTACATACCTTGAAATTGAGCTCAAAGTAGCAGAAATGTTTGATTTTTACCAAAGTTCAAAAGTAAACAAATCATGCCAAGCATCCAGTACACGTCAACTGGTGAGTCTAATATTCTCTCACAAGTGCGCTGATATTATTTATACCATTTCTACACTAATGCAGTAGTCTGCATAACAGTAAATCTTCTATTTTTTATGAGAATAAAAATTCAAAGTGGAAAGCAAAAGAGATGTAAGAAGGGCCTGGGAACGTGACTAATGAACAGAAGAAATGTTATTTTAGTGCCAGAAATGTCTGTCTTGTTTATTCTTGACCCTTTTTGGAAATTGGCATCTTCTGAAATTTGTGTGAAATTGGCAAAAGTGCCAATTTCTGACCACTTTATTGGATAGTTGAAATCGGTAAATAGGTGGTTTCTTGTACTCATTCGATAGAAAAAATGGAGTTCTAGCGAAACAGATATGATTTTTGTCGACTAGTACACTGGAATTTGCCGAAAATAGGGCTCAAAGTGGGTGAAATCACCGATGTGTAAACATCGTCAAGACCGCTAACTTTGCAAGAGCATAATTCTGTAACTTTTCCATCAAATGTCATACCTTTGGTGTCATTATGATCGGGAAAAGATTCTCTATCATTTCATAATTTTTTTTTTTTTTTTTTTCTGAAAAATTTTCGACCCTGAGAACGAGTTTAGGAGAGGGCCTCTCGACCCTGAAAGGGTTGAGAGCCTCATTTAACCCTTTCAGGATCCAGAGGTCAAATTTCAAAGTGCACACCAGTGTCCAAGAATTTTCAAGAAATAATTTTGTTAATTTTTCTTATGAAATGGTAGAGAATCTTTTTCTGAAGGTAATAAAACAAAAAGTATGAAATTTGATGGAAAATTGACGAAATTATGCTCTCACAAATTTTGATGCGCCAATGATATTTATGCATCGGTGATTTTGCCAACTTTGACTCCCATTTTAGGCCAATTACAGCAGAACCTCAAATTTTGAATGTATCGCTTATCGAACTCTTCGAAAATAGAACCCTTTTTTCGAACCAACTTTGTTCCTATTATCGAACTCGCTCCTATTTTCGAACCACCGTCTACTGGACCTGTCCGGCAGCCCGCTCTGTCTGCGTCCCCATGCCGGCGCCGTGAGCCAATCTGGTTTTGTTGATGCTTGAGTGAACAGTAACCTGCACTCTCATTCAGACATTTTACGATTATTTCATTGTGTTTGGTGCTTGTGGGACTATGAAATAACTTACAATGGGCCCAAAGAAACTTGCTAGTGGTGCCCCTGTGGTAAAGAAGTGAGAAACGCCATAGATGTGAAGAAGGAAATAATACAGAAGTGGAATGATGCCCAAATGTTTGTGGAGAAGTACCACCCTGAGCAAGCTGAAACAAGTCATCTTTGCAACAAGTTCAGTGACAGAACCATGTCCCATTTTAGGGAAATCTTAAAGAGGCACCAGAAACAGAGGACTGTGGACAGTTATTTTGTGAGACATGGGTCCAGTGACTCTCAAGTTGGTCCTAGTGGCATTAAAAGACAGAGAAGGGCAGTAACCCCAGAGAGGGCTTTGATACCTAAAGTCCTCATGGAGGGGGATTCTCCTTCCAAACACTAACCCCAACTCCCTCTCTCCTCCCTATCTTCCAGATGCCATCACCAATCTTCAATAAAGGTAAGTAAAATGTTATTTTATATGTTTATTTAAATTTATTAATACATAATTGAACACTATATTTGTTGTGTGTATGTAAAACTATAATTAATCTCTATAAAATGTATTTTTTTGTGTGTGAATATTTTTGGGTTTCTGGAACGGACTAATTTTATTTCCATTATTTCTTATGGGAAATATTGCTTCGCTTTTCAGACTTTTCAAATTTAGAACTAACTCCTGGAATGGATTAAGATCGATATTTGAGGTTCCACTGTACCTTATTCCAGTCAACCAAGTTCTTAGGCTATTTTACTAGTATTACTTCTATTCTATCGAGTGAGCACAAGAAATCGCCAGCTCAACTGCTTCAACTACAAAATAAAGTGATTGGAAATTGGTAATTTGGCCAATTTAGTGTAAAGTTCAAAATATTCCAATTTCAAAATAGGGTCCAGAATAAATAATACAGGCATTCCTGGCACTTAACTAACATTTCCTCTGTTCATTAGTTATGTTTTCAGGCTTTACAAATGAATTCCATTTTGATTTTTAATTTGCATAATGAATTTTTATTCAAACCAAAAAATAGAAGATTTACTGTCATGCAGTATTGTAATAATTGTATAAATAATATCAGTACATTTGTGAACATACATTAGACCCACCAACTGGCATGTATTAGACATGTGAGGTCACTTGTTACTCTTGAACGTTGACAAAAATTTAACATTTCTGCTACTTTGAGCTCAGTTTTAAGCCATTTTCAGTACTGAAACCACTCAAAATCATCTCTATTTCTGTAACATATCTTTCATTCTATCAAATGAGACCAAGAAATCGCAAATACAACTATAAAAAAACACGAAAAAACACTGCAAAGTTGCTGTTTTAATCGAAAATTACAGTCTCAGTTGTTTTTCTCTCATTATGTACTGTGTGCTGAAGGATTTGTTTTATGTGGTGCACACATACCACACAGATGTACTCTCTCATATCTAGGCCCAAATTTACCGCTCACAGGTTATCAGAGTGAGCTGAGCTCATGGCTTAGATCTACGAGTTGGACCCTCAACGTAAAGCCGTAGATCTACGGCATGGACCCTGAAAGGGTTAAAGTCATAAACATATGAGAATAGATACATTTGTGGTCAAAAGAAACTGGGCCACTACCTGCAGCAAGTGCTTGCTCAGGTTGTGATGGCTGAGTATGCCTGATGGCTGCAAGCAGCTACAGCTTTGTTGACCAGGCAGTCAGAAAGGAAGCCTGGCTTCATTCTAGCTTACAGAAGGTAGAAGAAACTCCATGTAGACAATTCAACCTTGGCTCTGCCTCTGGAAGACAAGATTAATGCTCTTTAAGTTAGCTTTAATTATACAGTACAGTACTGTAGTTTAAACTTGATATAGGAATAAATTTTTATTTTTAATATGCTGAAGACTTTTTTTGTTGGGGGGGGGATAACCATAGTACATTTTTGTTTGGCACTTGTTTTTCTTTGATTTTTGGGATCAGTTGTATTAATGCTTGGTTGTAAAATCACAAATAATCTCTTGAACTTGCAAATAAACAGTTTTCTTATAACAACAAATAAGGCGAGTTCCCTGAACTGCAATTTTTCTAAACTAGAAGACCCTGATACTCCTTTTGTCAAGTTAAAAGAAAAATCCCTCTACAAATCACACCAAACAGTGCAGTACTAACTTTTCACTACATTAATATAGAAATTTCTGTTTTCCAGCAAACAAAATTGTTAAAGTAGAGCCTAGCGGAAGCAACGAGAGTTTAGAGAGCAAGGTGGAGCACGTGTGGCGAGCACTGGCTTTCTATAAGGATGTGGTGGATAAGAGCATCACTGACATGCTACCAGGCTCAGCAACAGTGGTGCTGGAGATGGTGGTGGCACTTAATTTGGCATTAAAGCCTGCCTTCTCAAACCAAAACAGGTAAGTTGCTTTTGATACTGAAGCATACCAGTACATGCAATGAACATGAATTGCCTTAGCACTGTTTGTTATGTTTTAATTATTGTATTTTGATATTATTATATATCACAGTCATTCCATACTTCACTATGCTGCGTAGTGCATCCATCTTTTAAAGAAGAGCATCGTACTGTATTTGTATGGCTTAATTTTTTTAATAAAGATTTTATGTTTTGAATAGTATTCATAATTAGGTAAATTCTCTAATGGTCCGATGCTTCTTTTAGCTCTTGACAAAAGTTTTTGGTTTTTAGTTCTGCAGTAGCATCAGTCCTTGCAAGTGTCCATCAGAGTGTAGCAGAATTGGTGCGGTGGAGTGACCAGTTACTGTTGCACGATGATGATACGCACAACACACAGACTGCCCACCAAGTTGTACAAGCAGTCAGGGAAGCCATCCAGGTCTGTCCATTGCATAAATCTTCTTTAGTTAAAATATTAAAATTATTATTTAGAATCTGTAGCCTCTGGGAAGACACTAAAAAATTACTCTTGTAAATTTAATTTCTTGACTACAGGATACTGTATATGAATACATGTTAATTTAGTACAAGAACAGAGTGGCATATATGTACAATGTTTATGTTCATGCAATAGTACATTATGATGTCACATAAATTCAAACACATTAAAGTTACATCATGGGAATCTCCTCAAGCTCTTTGGAGACCTCTCTCTTGTCTACCTGTTCATGCTTCTGGGAATTATTGCCCTCAGTGTTCAGTCTCACTCTAGAGCATTTTATTGATGGCTTGATCAACCAGGTTGTTGGTACTTGTAGTACACAGTTTGACACATGCACCATAGCCAAACTGGTCAAAAATGGTTTGGAAGAACACAAAGTTTGCTCTTGAAGACATTTAGGGGTTTGTTGGCAATTCCCTTTACATGAGGAAACTTTTAGAAATTTTCTTATTATGAAAGGAATTAAACTACAATGTTCACTAAATTTTTAATTGCGTGTTCTGTCCTCCTGCATATACAATGACCTGTGAGTCTTCTGCCTTCTCATTAAGCCTAAGCCAGTTAAACAGAAAAACCAGGGCCAGCATCCAAGTAGAAATCTGCACAAACATACTTTCTTCTTTGTCTTCTTTCAACAAACCAGTCGTATCCCACCAAGGCAGGGTAACCTAAAAAGAAAAGCGAAAGTTTCTCTTTTTAAATTTAGTAATTCATACAGGAGAAGGGGTTACTAGCCCCTTGTTCCTGGCATTTTAGTCACCTCTTATGACACTCGTGGCTAACAGAGAAAGAATTCTGTTCCACTTTCCCATGGAGTAAAGTGATGAGGGTATCAAACAAGTTAGGTAAAGAAAAATTGGATAGCACATTGGAGGGAGGGAGGGAGTATGGAAGAAGTGAATGGGTTCAGATATTTGGGAGTAGATTTGTCAGCAGATGTATTTATGAAGGACAAGGTTACCTACAGAATTATTGAAGGAAAAAAAGGTGAGTGGTGCATTGAGGTATCTGTGGAGCCAAAATCTTTATCCATGGAGGCAAAGAAAGAAATGTATGAGAGTATAGTGGCACCAACACTCTTATATGGGTGTGAAGTATGGGTTGTGAATGCTGCAGCGAGGAGGAGGCTGGAGGCAGTGGAGATGTCGTATCTTAAGGGCAAGTGTAAATATTATGCAGAGAATTCGTAGTGGAAATTAGGAGGAGGTGTGGAGTTACTAAAATTATTATTCAGAAGGCTGAAGAGGGGTTGTTGAGGTGGTTTAGTTATTTAAAGAGGATGGAGCAAAATAGAATGACTTGGAGGGTGTATAAATTTGTAGTGTAGGGGAGGAGGGGTAGGGGTTGTCCTAGAAAGGATGGAGGGAAGGGGTAAGAGAGGTTTTGTGTGCAATAGGCTTGGACATGGAATAAGCATGTTTGAGCATGTTAGATAGGAGTGAATGGAGACGAATGGTTTTGGGGACCTGACAAGCTGTTGGAGTGTGAGCAGGGTAATATTTTGTGAAAGGATTCAGGGAAATCAGTTAACCAGACTTGGGTCCTGGAGGTGGGAAGTACAATGCCTGCACTTAACCCTTTGTCTGTCAAGACCCCAAATCCTGAAGTCTCTCTCTGTGTTGCAAAATATTCGAAAAAAAGAAAAAAAAACTTTTTTCTTATGAAATGATAGAGAATCTTTTCCCGATGGTAATGACACCAAAAGTATGAAATTTGATGGAAAACTTACGGAATTACACTCTCGCGAAGTTAGCGATCTCGGCAATACATACGCATCTGCGACTTCGCCCACTTTGAGCCCTATTTTCAGTCAATTCCATTGTTCCAGTCGACCAAACTCATAACTATTTCTTTACACCTCCATTTGTTCTGTCGATTGAGTACAAAAAAACACCCATTTACCAATTTCAGCTACCCAATAAAGTGGTCAGAAATTTGTAATTTGGCCAATTTCACACAAATTAAAAAAGATGCCAATTTCAAAATAGGGTCCAGAATAAACAATGCAGACATTCCTGGCACTAAAATAACATTTTCTCAGTTCATTAGTCACGTCTTGAAGCCCCTCTTATTTTACTCTTGCTTTCTGTTTTGAATTTATTTTCACACAAAAAATAGAAGATTTACTGTTATGCAGACTACTGCATTACTGGCAAGAACGAGTGAAGTATGGTGGATGTATTTCCTCTTTTTTCTTGGATCACCCTACCTCACAGAGATGATTGGTGTTAAGAAAATATTTATACTGAATGATAGTAACATGGAAGGGAGATAAAACAGCAGATTTTCATAGTAGCATGAAATGCAAGATTCACATCAATGATATTCCAGAATCCATAGGGAGAGCATACTGTGTACATGTACTCAAACGGTACAGATGGTGCAATTTCACATTACACGTCCTATGTTCTTACTGGAACATTAAGGACTTCTAAAACCTGGCCCTGCATCCCAGGAGAGACACATGACAATAGCTGGAATGCTGCCCAGAACCTGTTCCTTACTGGTATTTACTCAGTTTGGTGTAGTTGTATACCTTGTCTAGCACATTTCTCATCTTATATATATATTTTTTTATTGGTTAATTAGATTAAATACTAGTTTGAATGATTAAATTGATTAGTTTGATTTATTAAACTGATTAGATTGATTAAACTGATTAGATTGGTAGATTAGAATACTAGACTGATTGACATAGGTGTTTCCATACATTAGAAGATGGAACAAAGTTTCCACTTAATCTCTTCCTTATTGTCTAACTTTGTGAGTTGTCTCTATAACTAATTTTGATAAAGCAAGTTGTATTGCAAGTTATTAGATGAATACTTCACCTAATAACTTGCAATACAACATTTCTCTTTTTTGTTCTTTTACAGTCATTGGTTGACCTTGCTGCCGATAAAGAAAATTTGCACATATCAGAATCTAATAATACTCCGTCCTCACTCGATAACAACAATTCGTTAGAAAAATCTCCAGCATATTACAGGTACTGTTACTTTCTTTTATACAGTGGACCCCCGCTTAACGATCACCTCCCAATGTGACCAATTATGTAAGTGTATTTATGTAAGTGCATTTGTACGTGTATGTTTGGGGGTCTGAAATGGACTAATCTACTTCACAATATTCCTTATGGGAACAAATTCGGTCAGTACTGGCACCTGAACATACTTCTGGAATGAAAAAATATCGTTAACCGGGGGTCCACTGTATTACTATTAGAAGTAAGGAATTATTCTGGTAATGAAGTAGCCATTCTTTGTAGTGATATGTAGTGATCTTTTATGATACAGTAGTTTGTGGGGCTATTCTGGATTTCTGACTATTGTAGTATTTAAGAGCATATGTGTAATGTACATATAGAGTTTATCACTAAAATATAATGCAGTTCTGTATTCCATTTAAAACAGCAGATCCTCTCTAGCAACAGTAATACATGACTCATGAAATCATAATGACACTGTTGCAAACAAACCATGGGGATGGGGATTGAATTTGTGGTAAGTTTTACGACTCAGTTGCCACAAGTTCAGTTCCCACCCATACCATGGTTTGTTTAACGTTAATACATTCCTGAAAATTGTGTGTAAGTCATTTGTTTTTTACTTTAAAATACAGTCCTGTCCTCTAGACACTAATGTTATAAATGAAGGTAAATTTCTGAGCCATATTATTCTCTATCTTATTAATTTATTTTTTATTTATGTTTACCAAGTATTTTACATTCTGTTCTGTTCACCTTTCACTTACAAATACTCTTAGTATTAAAAATTATTTAATTAATATATACTTATTATTTAACTCTTTGAGGGTCCAGAGGTCAAATCTCAGAGCGACAGTTAGGGTCCAAGAATTTAAAAAAAATAAATATGATGTAGCTTTAACACAATTGTAATTAAAGCTGCAGTTCTTTACCAATATTTGCCAAATTAACATGGGCTTACCACACATGCACAAATTAATCTGCAAAAAATGAATATTTTTTTTTTTATTATCACACCGGCCGATTCCCACCAAGGCAGGGTGGCCCGAAAAAGAAAAACTTTCACCATCATTCACTCCATCACTGTCTTGCCAGAAGGGTGCTTTACACTACAGTTTTTAAACTGCAACATTAACACCCCTCCTTCAGAGTGCAGGCACTGTACTTCCCATCTCCAGGACTCAAGTCCGGCCTGCCGGTTTCCCTGAATCCCTTCATAAATGTTACTTTGCTCACACTCCAACAGCACGTCAAGTATTAAAAAACCATTTGTCTCCATTCACTCCTATCAAACACGCTCACGCATGCCTGCTGGAAGTCCAAGCCCTCGCACACAAAACCTCCTTTCCCCCTCCCTCCAACCCTTCCTAGGCCGACCCTACCCCGCCTTCCTTCCACTACAGACTGATACACTCTTGAAGTCATTCTGTTTCGCTCCATTCTCTCTACATGTCCGAACCACCTCAACAACCCTTCCTCAGCCCTCTGGACAACAGTTTTGGTAATCCCGCACCTCCTCCTAACTTCCAAACTACGAATTCTCTGCATTATATTCACACCACACATTGCCCTCAGACATGACATCTCCACTGCCTCCAGCCTTCTCCTCGCTGCAACATTCATCACCCACGCTTCACACCCATATAAAGAGCGTTGGTAAAACTATACTCTCATACATTCCCTCTTTGCCTCCAAGGACAAAGTTCTTTGTTTCCACAGACTCCTAAGTGCACCACTCACTCTTTTTCCCTCATCAATTCTATGATTCACCTCATCTTTCATAGACCCATCCGCTGACAACGTCCACTCCCAAATATCTGAATACGTTCACCTCCTCCATATCTCTCTCCCTCCAATCTGATATTCATATCTTTCATCACCTAATCTTTTTGTTATCCTCATAACCTTACTCTTTCCTGTATTCACCTTTAATTTTCTTCTTTGCACACCTACCAAATTCATCCACCAATCTCTGCAACTTCTCTTCAGAATCTCCCAAGAGCACAGTGTCATCAGCAAAGAGCAGCTGTGACAACTCCCACTTTGTGTGTGATTCTTTATCTTTTAACTCCACGCCTCTTGCCAAAAACCCTCGCATTTACTTCTCTTACAACCCCATCTATAAATATATTAAACACCACGGTGACATCACACATCCTTGTCTAAGGCCTACTTTTACTGGGAAAAAATTTCCCTCTTCCTACATACTCTAACTTGAGCCTCACTATCCTCGTAAAAACTCTTCACTGCTTTCAGTAACCTACCTCCTACACCATACACTTGCAACATCTGCCACATTGCCCCCCTATCCACCCTGTCATACGCCTTTTCCAATCCATAAATGCCACAAAGACCTCTTTAGCCTTATCTAAATACTGTTCACTTATATGTTTCACTGTAAACACCTGGTCCACACACCCCCTACCTTTCCTAAAGCCTCCTTGTTCATCTGCTATCCTATTCTCCGTCTTACTCTTAATTCTTTCAATTATAACTCTACCATACACTTTACCAGGTACACTCAACAGACTTATCCCCCTATAATTTTTGCACTCTCTTTTATCCCCTTTGCCTTTATACAAAGGAACTATGCATGCTCTCTGCCAATCCCTAGGTACCTTACCCTCTTCCATACATTTATTAAATAATTGCACCAACCACTCCAAAACTTATATCCCACCTGCTTTTAACATTTCTATCTTTATCCCATCAATCCGGCTGCCTTACCCCCTTTCATTTTACCTACTGCCTCACGAACTTCCCCCACACTCACAACTGGCTCTTCCTCACTCTACAAGATGTTATTCCTCCTTGCCCTATACACGAAATCACAGCTTCCCTATCTTCATCAACATTTAACAATTCCTCAAAATATTCCTTCCATCTTCCCAATACCTCTAACTCTCCATTTAATAACCTTCCTCTCCTATTTTTAACTGACAAATCCATTTGTTCTCTAGGCTTTCTTAACTTGTTAATCTCACTCCAAAACTTTTTCTTATTTTCAACAAAATTTGTTGATAACATCTCACCCACTCTCTCATTTGCTCTCTTTTTACATTGCTTCACCACTCTCTTAACTTCTCTCTTTTTCTCCATATACTCTTCCCTCCTTTGCATCATTCTACTTTGTAAAAACTTCTCATATGCTAACTTTTTCTCCCTTACTACTCTCTTTACTCATCATTCCACCAATCGCTCCTCTTCCCTCCTGCACCCACTTTCCTGTAACCACAAACTTCTGCTGAACACTCTAACACTACATTTTTAAAACCAAACCCCATACCTCTTCGACCCCATTGCCTATGCTCTCATTAGCCCATCTATCCTCCAATAGCTGTTTATATCTACCCAAAACTGCCTCCTCTTTTAGTTTAAAAACCCTTCACCTCTCTCTTCCCTGATGCTTCTATTTCCTTGTATCCCATCTACCTTTTACTCTCAGTATAGCTACAACTAGAAAGTGATCTGATATATCTGTGGCCCCTCTATAAACATGTACATCCTGAAGTCTACTCAACAGTCTTTTATCTACCAATACATAATCCAACAAACTACTGTCTTTTCGCCCTACATCATATCGTGTATACTTATTTATCCTCTTTTTCTTAAAATATGTATTACCTATAACTAAACCCCTTTCTATACAAAGTTCAATCAAAGGGCTCCCATTATCATTTACACCTGGCACCCCAAACTTACCTACCACACCCTCTCTAAAAGTTTCTCCTACTTTAGCATTCAAGTCCCCTACCACAATTACTCTCTCACTTGGTTCAAAGGCTCCTATACATTCACTTAACATCTCCCAAATAATTTGAAAATAATTTGTTCGAATACATATTTGCAATTATCACAACTGCGATCATGAATCATTAATTGGTTCCAGTGTCGTAAGTGTGGAACATTGCAATTCAGAGACCTACTATATTATGATATAGTATTACTGTAGTAATGTAATGAATTGAAACTTGTTAGTATGTTATATATTCTATCAGTAATCATTCTTGAAACAAATATGGTACCTCTGTTAAGCAGAGAAATAAGACAGTGCACATTATGGTAATTTTTTTTTTAAGAAGGTCCTGATGGATGAAATGTCTTTATGAATAAAATGCCATAGCCCTCATTGTGTCTCATTTATATACTGTTAATATACTCTTGCCACTGTGTTAACACTTTTAATAAGTACTGTACTTGTGTTAAGTATCGAATATACAATAAATATTAGAATTCAATATATCATTGTATAGTCTTTCAAAAACAGTTCTGACATCAAATTTTCCACTGCTGCACCTCCTCGTATAGTATTTTTTCTTTTTTTCAACAAACCGGCCATATCCCACCAAGGGAGGGTAACCTTAAAATAAAAACGAAAGTACAGTGGACCCCCGGTTAACGATATTTTTTCATTCCAGAAGTATGTTCAGGTGCCAGTACTGACTGAATTTGTTCCCATAAGGAATATTGTGAAGTAGATTAGTCCATTTCAGACCCCCAAACATACATGTACAAACGCACTTACATAAATACACTTACATAATTGGTCGCATTGGGAGGTGATCGTTATGCGGGGGTCCACTGTATTTTCTTTTTAAATTTAGTAATTTATACAGGTGAAGGAGTTACCAAATACTATATGTGTTATATAAATTAAAAAACAAAGAGTAACATTTTTATTGTAAATAAAATACAATTGTTGTATGAGTTTTGATCATGAATGAAATTATGAAAACCTGTACATTACATTATTGCAGAGTTTTAAATAATAATGGAAGATTCGGTATAAATAGTTGCGATATTCAGAGACTAAGTTCATTCATTTGAATAATCATGCACAGTACTGTACTGTACTGTACTAGTGTAGATACTGTATGGTAGAGTATACTATATTATTTATTATTTCTATGTTACATGTTTCTTTTCAGCAATAGACACTCGGATATTTCGAATCATCGAAACTCTCTACCTGAAATTAAGGCAGACTCACCCATCGAAAAAAATGGAAGCTTTCTCCTTCCTTGCGAAACCTCATCGAAGCTCAGTCACTCTCGAAGTTCTGATTCTATACTTACTGGTCCAGAGGTGGAGTCTCCACCACCTAAACCTCCCTTGCCATTTGGGTAAGAAACTATTTGAATTCTGTTCATTATGGATATTTGTTAGATTTCAGCCTAATTATTGGCATATATCATGTGGATATTTGAGCAGTCTCCATGGGAAAGTGGAAGTAAGAGGCGATTCAAATGCCGGGAGCAAGGGGCTAGTAACCCCTTCTGTGTAAATTACTAAATGTAAAAAGAAAAAAACTTTATCAAAGCGTTTCTTCTTTTTTGTGTCACCCTGCCTTGATGTGAGATGTCCTGTGTGTTCAAAAAAAAAGAATTGAGTAATGTCAGCCTAGCTAGCAGTATATGTTGAGTAGATATTTGAGAGATGTTAACCCAACTATCCACACTGTTCCTGTTTCTAAGATGTTAACCTAGCTAGCCATACATATTATATAAAGAAATAGATAAACAGTTAGTCTTTAGTGGCAAGCTCCAATTCTAGAACATCAGAATAAAATAATAATAAAATAAAATCCTTTTGCATGATTAAAAATAAGGGCTGCAAAGGTGGACATGCTGTATTTTAATTTTCAGGAATGTAGCCTCGAGGGCTTGCTGTATTTTATTGAGGACATCCAAATTAAATGTTCGTCATTGCAAAGCTTTGGATTGTAATTATTTTCCCTTAGTTTTCAGCCTTTCAGAAAGCTACAAACTGATTAAGTTCCTGCACATTTTCTTGTATGGTTCCATGCATACACACCATGCTACAACAGGGAAATCATATTAATAAACTGTAAATATAAGCATTATCATTTTTGTATGTTCTATCAGTTATAGAGATTACATCAGAGACTGTCTGCACAGTGTCATTCTACATTTATTAGTATAAGTCTTAAATATTTAAAATATTTCGGTAATTCTCCAATATTTAAAAGGTTTGTTTTATTTCAGGCGAAGTGAGGTGGCACCTCCACTACCTCCTAAAAAGAAAACTCCAAAGGGAATCTCTCAAGAAAATTATGCTTTAAACCCAATATATCTAACTTCCCCTGTTGGGCAAAGTTCACCCTTAAATCATAGCCCTAGAGAAAGTTCTTCAGATTGGCCTAACAATAGTATAGGTTCATCATCACTGTCGGCATCTTTGGAACGAGGCTCCGGTACATCTCATTCCTCGGACCAAGTTTCTCCAGCATCGAGTCTGGACTCTATGAACCAACCACATGATGACCATCCAACTTCCCGTACAAGTCTCAACTCTTGTAGTTCTCTACATGATCACTTCAACCTTGACTTTGAGAGTGCTCTACACAAAAACTTTAGGATTATAGGAGATAACTCTGTGTCATTTAGTCCACATATTGATTTTGGCACAGATTCTTTGTCATCAATCCCTAGCATATCTTTGGGCACTGGCTGCAGCAGGTAAATGTCCCTTGTTTGTAGGTTGGAAAAATCACTGATTATGTTTAATGTAAATATTTCTAGTTTAATGTAAATATTTCTAGTTTTTCTTTTTCGGGCCACCCTGCCTTGGTGGGAATCGGCCAGTGTGATAATAAAAAATAATAATAAAATAATTTCTAGCACTTAGAATTTATACAGCATTAACACTGAAATACATAAATAGTCTCTAGGTACTCGTAAAACATTTCCAAAATAGAATTTTGCTTTCTCTGTTTTGTGCATTTTCCTTTAAGAACATTCGAATTAAGGCCGTATATATATAAATTGTTTTAACCATTACTGAAGAGTTTTTAAAACTTAAATAAGGAAAATTATTATATACAGCAAGGCCCCGCTTCACGGCGTTCCGCTAATACGGCGATGTCAAATTATGACCAAAATTTGCTATATGGCAAGCGGTCTTTCAAATACGGCGCCCCCCCACCCGGTTTGTTTACATTTTCCGTGACCTCATCTATTATGTCAGGAAACTTTCCAAAATTTCAAGTGTTTTAAAGTTACTGCATATTTTATTTTTTTTTTTTTTTTTTTTTTCAACAAGTTGGCCGTCTCCCACCGAGGCAGGGTGACCCAAAAAAGAAAGAAAATCCCCAAAAAGAAAATACTTTCATTATCATTCAACACTTTCACCACACTCACACATTATCACTGTTTTTGCAGAGGTGCTCAGAATACAACAGTTTAGAAGTATACACATATAAAGATACACATATAAAGATAAAAGTAGTGTCGGAAGAATTACGTTTTCTCTGGTCAAACACTGGGGGGTAACTGTAGAAAAATATTCTTTTCGTATGCCTTTACTCTATGTATAGCAATTCACGACCCTTGTGGGTTTAGTGCTTTTTTATAATAATAATAATTATTATTATTATTAATAATAATAATATTATTATTATTATTATTAAGGAACACAAAAATAGTGTTAGGCTTGCCGACACTAACAATGCTCTTTTCTGTCACGTCAGAGATCATAGCCATCCTATTGACTGGTCTTCTGCTAAAACTGTCTTCCCTACTTCCAACTCGAACAGTCGCCGTCTAGTTGAATCCTCTCTAATACACAACTTTCCTTGTATGAACCTTAGCCCTGGCTTCATCTCTGTAGATGCCTTCCTCTCCCACTACATTGTAAAATGCTCCAAACTTCAGAACACCCGTGACTTAACCTGACTCCTCATTTTTTTTTCTTTTTCTTCTTCTCCCTCTTCCTCTTTCCTTTTCTCCTCTGGGTTGTCTTTCTCTCTTCTGTCTCGTGTTTCTGTTCCTTCTTCATTTATTTCCCACTTCCCCTTTCACGCACCTCTGTGCGCTTGCTGTCCCTCAGTGGGCACCTAGCTCTCTTGCAGTGCTCCCCTTCATTTGTATTTGACTGGCTCGTCCTCCTTATTTCCCACTTCTACCACTACTACTACTACAACTACTGATGAAATTAAGACATATGTGCGGCGTCTGGTTGTCTTTGTTGTGGACGTTTTGCCATCCAGTGGCTGGCTGGATGGCGAAACGTCTACGATAGGGATGCCCGGGTGTTGCACATGTGTCTTAATTTCAACTTGTCGGTATTATATACCTTTCTTGTACTACTACTACTACCTCCACCTCTTCCTGCCTATATATAGCCGTCCTGCTCCACTTCTGGTTAGTGTGACTTTGTCAATGGTCCAAGTCGGACCGAAATGTCGTCGTAAGCTTCTCTCTTTTATGTGCGGGTTATTTGTGTATCGTTCCAGTCACGGTATTGTACCTTTTT
Source organism: Cherax quadricarinatus (assembly GCF_026875155.1). NCBI lineage: Eukaryota > Metazoa > Arthropoda > Malacostraca > Decapoda > Parastacidae > Cherax > Cherax quadricarinatus. The sequence goes on along the minus strand of NC_069447.1, from coordinate 28,489,336 downwards.
TTGTTATTTACACATATTTTAAGGTAAATAATGAGTGTATAGGTGTATGCACCTGGAGAAGAGAGGAATGTAGAGGAGAGAGAGAGATTTTGGGAGATATTAAGTGAATGTATAGGAGCCTTTGAACCAAGTGAGAGAGTAATTGTGGTAGGGGATCTGAATGCTAAGTAGGAGAAACTTTTAGAGGGTGTGGTAGGTAAGTTTGGGGTGCCAGGTGTAAATGATAATGGGAGCCCTTGGATTGAACTTTGTATAGAAAGGGGTTTAGTTATAGGTAATACATATTTTAAGAAAAAGAGGATAAATAAGTATACAAGATATGATGTAGGGCGAAATGAGAGTGGTTTGTTGGATTATGTATTGGTAGATAAAAGACTGTTGAGTAGACTTCAGGATGTACATGTTTATAGAGGGGCCCCAGATATATCAGATCCTTCTAGTTGTAGCTACACTGAGAGTAAAAGGTAGATGGGATACAAGGAGAATAGAGCATCAGGGAAGAGAGAGGTGAAGGTTTATAAGCTAAAAGAGGAGGCAGTTAGGGTAAGATATAAACAGCTATTGGGAGGATAGATGGGCTAATGAGAGTAAAGGAAATGGGGTCGAAGAGGTATGGGGTAGGTTTAAAATGAAGTGTTAGAGTGTTCAGCAGAAGTTTGTGGGTTACAGGAAAGTGGGTGTGGGAGGGAAGAGGAGCAATTGGTGGGAAAGATGATGTAAAGAGAGTAGTAAGGGAGAAAAAGTTAGCATATGAGAAGGTTTTTTACAAAGTAGAAGTGATGCAAGGAGGGAAGAGTATATGGGAGAAAAAGAGAGAGGTTAAGAGAGTGGTGAAGCAATGTAAAAAGAGAGCAAAATGAGAGAGTGGGTGAGATGTTTATCAAAAAAATTTGTTGAAAATAAGAAAAAGTTTTGGAGTGAGATTAACAAGTTAAGGAAGCCTAGAGAACAAATGGATTTGTCAGTTAAAAATAGGAGAGGAGAGTTATTAAATGGAGAGTTAGAGGTATTGGGAAGATGGAGGAATATTTTGAGGAATTGTTAAATGTTGATGAAGATAGGGAAGCTGTGATTTCGTGTATGGGGCAAGGGGGAATAACATCTTGTAGGAGTGAGGAAGAGCCAGTTGTGAGTGTGGGGGAAGTTCATGAGGCAGTAGGTAAAATGAAAGGGGTTAAGGCAGCCGGGATTGATGGGATAAAGATAGAAATGTTAAAAGCAGGTGGGGATATAGTTTTGGAGTGGTTGGTGCAATTATTTAATAAATGTATGGAAGAGGGTAAGGTACCTAGGGATTGGCAGAGAGCATGCATAGTTCCTTTGTATAAAGGCAAAGGGGACAAAAGAGAGTGCAAAAATTATAGGGGGATAAGTCTGTTGAGTATACCTGGTAAGGTGTATGGTAGAGTTATTATTGAAAGAATTAAGAGTAAGACGGAGAATAGGATAGCAGATGAACAAGGAGGCTTTCGGATAGGTAGGGGATGTGTGGACCAGATGTTTACAGTGAAACATATAAGTGAACAGTATTTAGATAATGCTAAAGAGGTCTTTGTGGCATTTATGGATTTGGAAAAGGCATATGACAGGGTGGATAGGGGGGCAATGTGGCAGTTGTTGCAGGTGTATGGTGTAGGAGGTAGGTTACTGAAAGCAGTGAAGAGTTTTTACGAGGATAGTGAGGCTCAAGTTAGAGTATGTAGGAAAGAGGGAAATTATTTCCCAGTAAAAGTAGGCCTTAGACAAGGATGTGTGATGTCACCGTGGTTGTTTAATATATTTATAGATGGGGTTGTAAGAGAAGTAAATGCGAGGGTCTTGGCAAGAGGCGTGGAGTTAAAAGATAAAGAACCACACATAAAGTGGGAGTTGTCACAGTTGCTCTTTGCTGATGACACTGTGCTCTTGGGAGATTCTGAAGAGAAGTTGCAGAGATTGGTGGATGAATTTGGTAGGGTGTGTAAAAGAAGAAAATTAAAAGTGAATACAGAAAAGAGTAAGGTTATGAGGATAACAAAAAGATTAGGTGATGAAAGATTGGATATCAGATTGGAGGGAGAGAGTATGGAGGAGGTGAAAGTATTCAGATATTTGGGAGTGGACGTGTCAGCGGATGGGTCTATGAAAGATGAGGTGAATCATAGAATCGATGAGGGGAAAAGGGTGAGTGGTGCACTTAGGAGTCTGTGGAGACAAAGAACTTTGTCCTTGGAGGCAAAGAGGGGAATGTATGAGAGTATAGTTTTACCAACGCTCTTATATGGGTGTGAAGCATGGGTGATGAATGTTGCAGCGAGGAGACGGCTGGAGGCAGTGGAGATGTCATGTCTGAGGGCAATGTGTGGTGTGAATATAATGCAGAGAATTCGTAGTTTGGAAGTTAGGAGGAGGTGCGGGATTACCAAAACTGTTGTCCAGAGGGCTGAGGAAGGGTTGTTGAGGTGGTTCGGACATGGAGAATGGAGCAAAACAGTGACTTCAAGAGTGTATCAGTCTGTAGTGGAAGGAAGGCGGGGTAGGGGTCAGCCTAGGAAAGGTTGGAGGGAGGGGGTAAAGGAGGTTTTGTGTGTGAGGGGCTTTGACTTCCAGCAGGCATGCGTGAGCGTGTTTGATAGGAGTAAATGGAGACAACTGGTTTTTAATACTTGACGTGCTGTTGGAGTGTAAGCAAAGTAACATTTATGAAAGGGTTCAGGGAAACCGGCAGGCCGGACTTGAGTCCTGGAGATGGGAAGTACAGTGCCTGCACTCTGAAGGAGGGGTGTTAATGTTGCAGTTTAAAAACTGTAGTGTAAAAAAGCACCCTTCTGGCAAGACAGTGATGGAGTGAATGATGGTGAAAGTTTTTTCTTTTTCGGGACACCCTGCCTTGGTGGGAATCGTCAAGTGAGTGATCATGTCGGAGGATCTCGCCTTCAAGGACCATAACATTGTATTAATCGCATCTGCTAGAAAAATGACTGGATAATGAGAACCTTCAAAACTAGGGAGGCCAACCCCATGATGACACTCTTCAGGTCACTTGTTCTATCTAGGCTGGAATATTGCTGCACACTAACAGCACCTTTCAAGGCAGGTGAAATTGCTTACCTAGAAAATGTACAGAGAACCTTCACGGCGCGCATAACGGAGATAAAACACCTCAATTACTGGGAGCGCTTGAGGTTCCTAAAACTGTATTCCCTGGAATGCAGGCGGGAGAGATACATGATTATATACACCTGGAAAATCCTAGAGGGACTAGTACCGAACTTGCACACGAAAATCACTCACTACGAAAGCAAAAGACTTGGCAGACGATGCAACATCCCCCCAATGAAAAGCAGAGGTGTCACTAGCACGTTAAGAGACCATACAATAAGTGTCAGGGGCCCGAGACTGCTCAACTGCCTCCCAGCATACATAAGGGGGATTACCAACAGACCCCTGGCAGTTTTCAATCTGGCACTGGACAAGCACCTAAAGTCGGTTCCTGACCAGCCGGGCTGTGGCTCGTACGTTGGTTTGCGTGCAGCCAGCAGCAACAGCCTGGTTGATCAGGCTCTGATCCACCAGGAGACCTGGTCACAGACCGGGCTGCGGGGGCGTTGACCCCCGGAACTCTCTCCAGGTAAACTCCAGTGTGATAATAAAAAAAAAAATAATGAGTGTACTGTATGTGCATTTTACCTCTGGGATGTTTTAAATATCGTATATTAAGTATGAGACGGGGAGCCAGTGCTACCTACACCTGGGCTACCTGCACCTGACTTCCTACAAATAAGTACTACTCTCCTCTCTCCCTACATTAAGATTACAAATACTTTAAGATAAGTAATGAATTTACTGTGACTGTATTTTACTTTGTGTGTTTTTAATGCCTAGTTCTATTACTAACTTAATATAATTTAGTGTAAACTTGTTGTTTGGCATTTATATGCATTTATAAATGGAAAAAAATGGAGTTCTACCTTCCGGCGATGTCTGCTTTCCGGCAACAGCCTGGAACCTAACCCGCCGTATAAGTGGGGCCCTACTGTACAGTGGACCCCCGGATTACGACATTAATACGTTCCAGAGAGCGTGTCTTATACCGAATCTGTCTTAATCCAAATTACTTTTCCTATAAGAAATAATGGAAATCCAATTAATCCATTCCAGACACCCAAAAGTATTAAACAAAATATTTTTTTTACATGAAATATACATTTCCTTACACAGAAAACAATGAGACATGCAGAATAAATAAATAATAAAATGACACTTACCTTTATTGAAGACATGTTGATGAGTGATGAGACAGGAGGAGAGGAGAGGATGGAGGTGTACTAGTGTTTGGAAGGGTAATCCCCTTCCATAAAGACTTCAGGTACCAAGTCCTTATCTGGGGTTACTTCCCTTCTTTGTTTTTTAATGTCGCTAGGACCAGCTTCAGAGTACTGGACCCCTGTCACACAAAATATCTGTCCAGAGAGCTCTGTTTCTGGCATCTCTAAGATTTCCCTAAAATGAGACACAACATTGTCATTGTAGATGTTGCCAGGACAGCCTGCAACAGCTGTGTCAGGGTGATGTTCATCCATAAATATTTGCACATAAGAAAGCAGGAACACTGCAGCAGGCCTGTAGGCCCATACTAGGCAGGTCCTTCACAAACCATCCCACTAACAGAATCGTATTTGCCCAACCCAATTTTCAATGCTTCCCAAGAAATAAGCTGCCTGCACTTTAAAGGAGGGGTTTGGGATATTGGCAGTTTGGAGGGATATGTTGTGTATCTTTATATGTGTATGCTTCTAAACTGTTGTATTCTGAGCACCTCTGCAAAAACAGTGATAATGTGTGAGTGTGGTGAAAGTGTTGAATGATGATGAAAGTATTTTCTTTTTGGGGATTTTCTTTCTTTTTTGGGTCACCCTGCCTCGGTGGGAGACGGCCGACTTGTTGAAAAAAAAAAAAAATTCTATTCACTCATAGGCAAGTCCCAATCAAATCAAATCGTGCGTGTGGGGAAGTACCCTGTCTGGTGTGTGAGGAAGTACTCTGGCTGGTTTGTAGGGAAGTACCCTGGCTGGTGTGTAGGGAAGTGCCCTGGCTGGTTTGTGAGAAAGTACCCAGGCTGGTTTGTGGGGAAGTACCCTGGCTGGTGTGTGGGGAAGTACCCTGGCTGGTGTGGGGGGAAGTACCCTGGCTGGTTTGTGGGGAAGTACCCTCTACCTCTACCACTTTTGTATCTTTCTACAAACTTTATCTTGAATTCTATAGTGTTTCTCAACCTTTTTACCAAAGGGCTGGCACTAGAAGCTTTCTTTGGGCCCATGGTGGCTTATTTAACAGTTCTTCTTTCTTTCTTTTAACGTACCAGCTGTATCCCACCGAGGTGGGGTGGCCCAAAAGAAAAAACTAAAGTTTCTCCTTTTAAATTTAGTAAAATATACAGGAGAAAGGGGTTACTAGCCCCCTGCTCCCGGCATTTTAGTCTCCTCTTACAACACGCATGGCTTATGGAGGAAGAATTCTGTTCCACTTCCCCATGGAGGTAAGAGGAAATGAACAAGAACTAGAAAGAGAATAGAAGAAAACCCAGAGGGGTGTGTGTGTGTATATATGCTTGTACATGTATGTGTAGTGTGACCTAAATGCAAGTAGAAGTAGCAAGACATACCTGAAATCTTGCATGTTTATGAGACAGACAAAAGACACCAGCAATCCTACCATCATGCAAAACAATTACAGGCTTTCGTTGTACACTCACTTGGCAGGATGTTTACCAACCTACTACCTAGGTTATTTAGCAGTTACAAGCACTAAAAACAGTGGAATAATATAAAATGTATCGCATGTACGCGTGGAATCGTCCTCATTGGCTTGTAAACAATGGCACACTGGCTGTACATGGAGTGTCCGGGCCACTCACGCTGCGCGGACGCATTTGGGACGAATGACTTTAACCGAGTTGTTTGTCGTTAGTCGAGCCAATATTTTGATGCAGAAACGTTACTTAATCCGATGATGCCATAATCTGGGGATCAACTGTATAGTGCTACTTAGGTTATTGTGCTTTGAATGTGAAATAAAGTAATCCAGTAAACAGTGTGAAGATCTGAGTTGAAATGCAGTACTGTATGTGATAATGATTATAGAAAAATATGAGTTTTTATAATGTAAACAAAACTTTAAATTTTCTTGCAGTTTAAGTCAGTCTTACACACGTAAGAGCACCAGTGAGAGTGTCACGATGAAACAGTCTCGCACTGAGACATACTTCTCATCTTCATCTCAGGTGAGTGGCGTCACGGACTCTCTTGTGCAGTTTGCCATTAATTACCGTAGTTCTGTATGACAACTTTAATAATAAGAGCATGAGAGATATTACAGTATTTTGTTGAAAGAGCAACTTTAATTTTTGTGTACTGCACCTGCTTGCAATTGTTGTTGTTAATGTTATCAGCATATTTGTTTTGTTGTTTATAAGCTTCAGTCTTACACAGTGATATATTTGCTTGTAATGTACTTACTTGTACCATGTTTTATTCAGTGTGTCATTGTCTCACACACAAATTAAGGGCAAAGCATCTGCTTGGCAGTTGAGATATTATTGAGGGTTAACTTGAGGTAATCAAGGAACTGCTTGCTTTTAGGTGCTTTATTTGCAATTTACTTTTTTTTTTTTTTTTCTTTTTTTTAAACAAGCCGGCCGTCTCCCACCGAGGCAGGGCGACCCAAAAAAGAAAGAAAATCCCCAAAAAGAAAATACTTTCATCATCATTCAACACTTTCACCTCACTCACACATAATCATTGTTTTTGCAGAGGTGCACAGAACACAACAGTTTAGAAGCATATGCGTATAAAGATACACAACATATCCCTCCAAACCGCTAATATCCCGAACCCCTCCTTTAAAGTGCAGGCATTGTACTTCACATTTCCAGGACTCAAGTCCGGCTATATAAAATAACCGGTTTCCCTGAATCCCTTCACTAAATATTACCCTGCTCACACTCCAACAGATCGTCAGGTCCCAAATACTATTCGTCTCCATTCACTCCTATCTAACACGCTCGTGCATGCCTGCTGGAAGTCCAAGCCCCTCGCTCACAAAACCTCCCTTACCCCTTCCTTCCAACCTTTTTGAGGATGACCCCCTACCCCGCCTTCCTTTCCCTACAGATTTATATGCTCTCCATGTCATTCTACTTTAATCCATTCTCTCTAAATGACCAAACCACCTCAACAACCCCTCTTCAGCTTTCTGACTAATACTTTTATTAACTCCACACCTTCTCCTAATTTCCACACTCCGAATTTCCTGCATAATATTTACACCACACATTGCCCTTAGACAGGACATCTCCACTGCCTCCAACCGCCTCCTTGCTGCTGCATTCACAACCCAAGCTTCACACCCAGCGATCAGAAATTGGTAATTTGGCCAATTTCACATAGTTCAGAATATTCTAATTTCAAAATAGAGTCCAGAATAAACAATGCAGGTATTCCTGGCACTAAAATAACATTGCCTCTGTTTATTAGTTATGTTTCCAGGCTTTACAGATGAATTCCATTTTAACTTTTTATTTACTTGAAGAATTATTATTCACACCAAAAAATAGAAGATGTACTGTTGAGTAATGTTGTAATAATTCTATAAATAATATCAACGCATTTGTGAACATATATTAGACTCATCAGTTGACGTGCATTGGACTCATGACGTCATTTGTTTACTCGTGAACATCGGCAAAATTTGAATATTTTCACTACTTTGAGCTCAGTTTCACGCTATTTTCATTACTAAAACCAATCAAAATCATCTCTATTTCTGTAATATATCTTCCATTCTATCAAAGGAGAACAAGAAACTGTGAATACAACAGTAAAAACCATACGAAAATACACCGCAAACTTGGTGTTGTAATCCAAGAACATCATCGCATCTTTTTTTCTCATTATGCACTGCATGCTGCAGGATTTGTTTTCTATGGTGCACACTTACCACACAGATGCATTCTTTCATATCTAGGCCCAAATTTACTGCTCACAGCTTATCTGAGTGAGCTGAGCTCATGACGTAGAACTACGGCTTGAACCCTCAGAGGGTTAATATATTATATGACTAGTAATCTTAGCTGTACTGGTAATTAGATTTTCATATAATTTTTCTTTTAAAGGAAACTTTGAGGAATTCACAACTACTCCACAGTTCAGAGAGGAAACTTTAAATGATATTTCTGTCCATTCTGGACCATTATTATTCTTCTCCTTTGTGGAATTGCTTGCTATTTCTGATTTTGATGATTGAGGACATTGCCAGAAAGGCCTTTTTTTATTTAGTAATGTGAGAAGACAGTTTTTTTATGTGCATACATAGTTTTAATCTTGTGGGGAAACCTTTGACCTTAATGTTACCTTGTGTCCCTGAGGAAATCTTTCTGGTATCTTTGATCATGTAACTTAGAGTGTCATTTTTTCACACATGCTGCTGATTATTCATTATCTTTATCAGTTTTTATATATTCTTCTTTCAATAACCCCATGGAGATAAGAGGAAATAAACAAGAACAAGAACTAGTAAGAAAATGGAAGAAAACCCAAGGAGTGTGTATATATATATATATATATATATTATATATATATATATATATATATATAAATATATATATATATATATATATATATAATATATATATATATTAATATATATATATATATATATATATATACACACACACACATGCATGCTTGTAAATGTATGTGTAGTGTAACCTAAGTGTAAGTAGAAGTAGCAAAACATACCTGAAATCTTGCGTGTTTATGAGACAGAAAAAAGACACCAACAATCCTGCCATCATGTAAAACAATACAGGCTCCTGTTTTACACTTACTTGGCAGGACAGTAGTACCTCCCTGGGAAGTTGCTGTCTATCAGCCTACTACCTAGGAGTTTTTATATACATCAAAAAAAATTTTGAGGGCTTATTGAATTATTACTCTATAATATTAGTAGTTTATATAAAGTAAAAAAAAAAATCCAAACTATGGATGAATTGAAACTAAAAATAACTTTGTTGCATTTTTATATAGGAGAAATTTATGTACGTCTTGTACTTGATTAATAAAAAAAAATTCTAAAAACATAACATAGCATATGAGGTGTTAATATTGGGAATGATACATCTTATGAAGCTCACAGTTTGAACATCATTGTATTGTGCTTTATTGATAAATTAGACACATGTCCAATACTTGGGTATCTTTATTGTGGAAACGTATTGCCACACAGTGGCTTCATCAGTCCAATACCAAGTAGAATGGTGAAGATCAGAAGGGGTTTGAGGTAATTAGTCTCTCTGCCTGGAGTCAATGTAATAAGTCCATCAGTCAAGATTGATGGACTGAAAACAACAACTCCAGGCTGAGGGACTGATTACCTCAAACCCCCTTCTGATCTTCACCATTCTACTTGGTATTGGACTGATGCAGCCACTTTGTGGCAAAACGTTTCCACAATAAAGATACCCAAGTATTGGGCATGTGTCTAATTTATCAACTTGTTGGTTCTCTGAACCATTTATCTACTGTGCTTGTATTGTTCATGTTATGTTAAGTATGCACATATCTAATACAGGTCTCCCTCAACATTCACGTTTTCAACTTTCGCGGGCTTCACACATTCGTGAATTACCAACCGCCAAATTCCCAGCCGCCAAATCATATTTAAGTTTCCCGCCACCTGCAAGTCCCTACTACCCTCCCTTCGACCCCTGCAACTGGCAGCCAGCCCTCCCACCAGTGTGATGAGTGTTTTGTTTGTTCATTATTTGCTATTAAACTACAGTATAAATAATGTAAACCCATTCATGATTGCATATTGGAATGGCTATTCGGACAGGTATTGGGCGGTGACATCATGTGTTGACTCTTGAACACAGCAAAGAATCAAACATTTCTGCTACTGCTAATAATAACAATAGTAGTAATAATAATAATAATAATTATAATAATAAATACTATAGAATTGAAGATGGAAATTGTATAAAAATACGAGGGAGTGGTTGACACATCGTCAGTGTGGCTTTGTTTATGCTGGAGTGAGCATTAGTCTCCGTGCTCTTCCAAATATTTCACAATAATTCATTGTGTTTGGTGCTTGTAGATTGAGTGGGACTGGAGTGGTAGAGGCAGTGGTTGGGGAAGCGGTTGAGGCAGTGGGTGAGGCAGTGAGTGAGGCAGTGGGTGAGGCAGTGGGTGAGGCAGTGGGTGAGGTAGTGGGTGAAGCAGTGGGTGAAGCAGTGGGTGAAGCAGTGGGTGAGGCAGTGGTTGAGGAAGCAGTTGAGGCAGTGGTTAAGGCAGTGGGTGAGGCAGTAGGTGAGGTAGTGGGTGAGGTAGTGGGTGAAGCAGTGGGTGAAGCAGTGGGTGAGGCAGTGGTTGAGGAAGCAGTTGAGGCAGTGGTTAAGGCAGTGGGTGAGGCAGTGGGTGAGGCAGTGGTTGAGGCAGCAGTTGAGGCAGTGGGTGAGGCAGTGGTTCAATGCAGTGGTATTTAATAACATACATGTTATTAATAATAATAATAATAATAATACATGTTATTAGTAATATGTATTATTATTATTTATAACATGTTATTGGTTTAGAAAGACACGTAAGCAAACACTAACATATTTATTAGAAAACGTTTCGGTCCTGGGACCTTGATCACTTCTAACATACAGAGGTAGAAAGACATTATATATATAGGCGGAGAGTGAGATGTGACGCACGTGACCTGAGGAATGTCATAAGAACATAAGAATGGAGGAACACTGTAGAAGGCCTACTGGCCCATGCGAGGCAGGTCCTTATCAAAACAACCTCTACCTATGACGCTGCAATCAACATTCTGAGACAGAGGCTCACTGAAAACCACGACCTCCCTTTACCTCTTCTAGATTTCATCAATCTAGTGGAACTTTGTGTTAATTTCAACTTCTTCACGTATCAGGACAACTGTTACAAACAATGCTTTGGGATGGCATTGGGCAGCCCGCTCAGTGCTGTGCTTGCCAACCTCTTCATGGAAAACCTGGAGACAGAGAAATTCAGCACCCTCATTCCCAACACCGTTACCTGGCTAAGATACGTTGATGATATATTGGTTTTCTATCTGAGACGTCTCAATATCCAGGCCCTTCTCAACAAGATCAATGCAGTTGAACCATCAATAAAGTTTACACTTGAACTCGAAAATGATGGCAAACTTCCTTTCCTCGACGTTCTACTGTGCAGATCTCCCGACAGTGACAAACTTCTCTTCAAAGTGTATAGAAAACCTACCAACAAGGATGATCTTATACATTTTTATTCACACCAAGACACCCACACTAAGAGAGGAGTCCTCATTGGCTTCTTCTTGAGAGCTCTTCGCATCTCCAGCCCTTGTTTTCTAGAAGAAGAATGCACTTGCATAACACAAGCCTTTACACGTCTTCAGTTCCCATCTTTCTTCATCCGAGATTGCAGACTCAAGGCACAAGCTATCCTCAACAAACCGCCCATGGAACAGCCCCCTAAACAGTTCATAGTACTCCCATGTGGCGATGTTGCCACGAATACTCGCCGGGCACTTGCTATGAGTAACATCAACGTTTCCACCATAAACACATCATCTATCAAAGACCTCACTACGAAACGCAGCCCCACAAGTCTAACTTCTACAGCAGGCATCTACACTATCCCCTGTGGGTTCTGTCTCAAGAAATATGTAGGCGAGACAGGCAGAGATCTTGCAGTCTGCCTGAATGAACATCGAAATGCCTCTAACAGAGACAATGTAAGGTACGCCTGTGTCCTCCACAGAGACTCCACGGGGCATTTGATGAACTGGAACGAGGCACAACTCGTTCTCACTGAACCAGACCTCAGACGCCGACGGTGCCTAGAAGCCTCACTAATCGCCGTCACCGACACTATAGAACGCAACACTGGAAACTACAAAATTTCAAAAACATTGGCATACACGATACTTAAGCAGCACCAACCCAACAACACAGGAGTCACATGATTTCATCGTCTACCCGTCCTCATCATAGGTAAAGGTTGTTTTGATAAGGACCTGCCTCGCATGGGCCAGTAGGCCTTCTACAGTGTTCCTCCATTCTTATGTTCTTATGACATTCCTCAGGTCACGTGCGTCACATCTCACTCTCCGCCTATGTATATAATGTCTTTCTACCTCTGTATGTTAGAAGTGATCAAGGTCCCAGGACCGAAACGTTTTCTAATAAATATGTTATAGTGTTTGCTTACGTGTCTTTCTAAACCAACTTGTCGGTATTTATTACCAAGGTTTATACCATAACATGTTATTAAATACCACTGCCTCAACTGCTTCCTCTACCAATGCCTTAACCGCTGCCTCTACCAGTGCCTCAATTGCTGCCTCACCCACTACCTCAACCGCTGCCTCAACCACTGCCTCACCTACTGCCTCAACCACTGCCTCAACCACTGCCTCAACCCCTTCCTCTACCATTGCCTCAACTGCTGCCTCAACCACTGCCTCACCCACTGCCTCACCCACTGCCTCTACCATTGCCTTACCCACTGCCTCAACCACTGCCTCAACCACTGCCTCACCCACTGCCTCAACTGCTTCCTCAACCACTGCCTCACCCACTACCTCACCCACTGCCTCACCCACTGCCTCAACTGCTGCCTCACCCACTGCCTCAACTGCTTCCCCAACCACTGCCTCTACCACTCCAGTCGCACTCAATCTACAAGCACCAAACACAATGAATTATTGTGAAATGTTTGGAAGAGCACGGAGACTAATGCTCACTCCAGCATAAACAAAGCCACACTGACGATGTGTCAACCACTCCTTCGTATTTTTGTACAATTTCTTTCTTCAATTCTATCGTATTTATTATTATTATAATTTATTATTATTACTATTATTATTATTATTAGTAGTAGTAGTAGTAGTAATAGTAGTAGTAGTAGTAGTAGTAGTAGTAGTAGTAGTAGTAGTAGTAGTAGTAGTATTACTATTACTACTATTATTATTATTAGCAGTAGCAGAAATGTTTGATTCTTTGCTGTGTTCAAGAGTAAACACATGATGTCACCGCCCAATACCTGTCCGAATAGCCATTCCAATATGCAGTCATGAATGGGTTTACATTATTTATACTGTAGTTTAATAGCAAATAATGAACAAACAAAACACTCATCACACTGGTGGGAGGGCTGGCTGCCAGTTGGGGGGGTCGGAGGGAGGGTAGTAGCGACTCGCAGTGGTGGAGGATATGGTGGAGGCAGTGGTATTTAATAACATACATGTTATTAAACTATTTAATAACATACATGTTATTAAACCATAACATGTATGTATTTAGTACAATTTACGACGTTTTCATGATTGTTTATGGTTCAACAAGTTAAAGAAAAGTATTGTATTATATTTCCCTACAATATATTGGGGCACCAAACATCTGCGATTTTTCAACATTCGCGAGGCTCTTGATCCCCTAACCCTCGCGAATGTTGAGGGAGACCTGTATATGAGAGTTGTTTTTATTGAACCCTTTATACATGAACAGTATGTATATACTGATGCATATATAGTGGGCAGTTATACTCCATAGTACAGGCATTATGAAGTATATGTACACTCTGTATATGCAAAAATACCACAGTGAAAAATTATCAGATTACAGACACCTGAGTGCTTTCTTGCATTGACATATACACACACAGTTCCAAAAGGAATTAAATGTTTGTGTAAAAATGCATGAAAATGCTCAGGTATTTCGAGTTTGTTAATTTATTCACTCTGGTATTTTTTCATGTTTTTTTTTTTTTTTTTGTCATGCATTTATAACTGTGATTTTTTTTCCCACTTGTGTGTACATATTTTATCAGCACCTACAAATTCACCATGGTTCCTGGGTCTGTCACAAATTAGTTGACTGTGGTTTACCTTAGTTAAAAATTAATGAGGATTGAAAAGAGGGATTCTAACCCCCTCCCCACCTATTATCCTAAACTAAAATTATTAAACAATTGTTTTTTTAACACACTGGCTGTCTCCCATGGAGAAAGAGTGACCCGGAAAAGAAACACTGTCACCATCATTCACAGTATCGTTGTCTTGCCAGAGGCGTACTGACACGACAGTTTAGGTGTTATTCCAAACAGCAAATATCCCAAACCCCTCCTCTAGAGTGCAGGCATTGTACTTCCCACCTCCAGGACTCAAGTTTGGCTAACTGGTTTCCCTGAATCCCTTCACGAAATATCACCTTGCTCACACTCCAACAGTTCATCAAATCCCAAAAGCCATTGATCTTCACTCCTCATATCTAACGTGTTCATACGTGCCTGCTGTAAAATTAGGGGCATCTAGCTGTGAGCTTGGAGGGCCTGCTGTCTTTATTTTATTCAAATAAAGATAATTTTTACTTTTATGAATCTGTTCAGCCAGCCTTCACAGGTAGATGGTTAGGTATGATAGTTCAGACTTTCTTTTTTCATATTTGGCCTTAAGAATGAATTGGTTGGTGGGTTTAGGTTTAAAGCCTTTCCACTACACGAAGCTCATTAATATCGTATGTCACTGGTTGAGAGTTCTTTAATACTTAAGTTGGTCATTAATCTCTCAGTTCATACACTGAGAGATATACACCTCTCTGTAACTGAGCATCCTAAGTATGGGACTTGATGCTTTCAGTAGTTGTTGTCTCACATTATTAAAGCTTGTCATATCATTATTCCAAGGCTTTATCAAATCTCTTGTTCAGTTTAGCTTGATGGCTCTTCTATAATTTTATTTCTTTCATTTAAACCCATCTGGTGTGCTTTCTTTAGAAATGGTTGAGAGCTGTCACCTTACAGCTTTTTTGGAGTGTATTATCTTCTACATCAGTGAGATTAGACCATGTCTTGTCCATACCTGTGGCCTTAGGCCAGGTTTCCCATTTAATTATCTGGTCAACCAGGCTGTTTCTGCTAGAAGCCCACATTTTGACAACTACATAAATTTTGAGATGCCTCCAGATTACAGGAATTCACAAACTGTAGTATATTGCAGTTGATGGGACTTTCTGCAGGTGTTCACTAATCGGTAGTTCACCTCTCAGGGATGTTGTGGGTTATTACATAGAAAGTTCAAGGGCCAGTTGAGTTTACAAACTCAAATTTCATATTATTTCGTGCTGAAGGCTGATTCTGAAGCCACAGTTGACTGATGTATTCACTCTTGCTACTTTCCTAATAAAATTCTACCCAGGTAGAAGGGAGAGAGGAGCAGAGAGAGAGAAAGGGGGAAGGGGGAGGAACAAAGAGAGATTGAAAGGGGAAAGAGAGAGGAAGTGAGAAGGATTACACTTATCATCAAAGGTTCTGCCATATCCTGTGGTTGCATCAAGAGACTCACACATTCAAAATATGATGTGGAACATTAACTTCACATGGTAAATCATTTGTGCAAGTTTTTGATATGTGGAGCCTAATGCAGCATTTGTGTTTAATAATGTACTATCAAAAATCAACAATTAACCTATGTAAGAGGGTCTGCATAAAAGACCACAATGTGTGTATGTACTAGTGAAGAATAAAAGTTACAATACCATGTCTGGAACAATTCACAAATTAACCACAATCAGAGAGGAAGCTTAAGATGATGCATCAGTCCATATTGAATCGAGTCACAACTGAATGAGAAAAAACATAGAAGACCAGAAGACAGGTTGTGAAGAGGGAGGCAGAAGACAATAGAAGTAGTAGTAATAAAAGTAGTAATAATAAAAAGAGTACTAGTAGTAACGGAAGTACAGTAAATCTTTGATTTAATGGACCTAAATTTAACAGACTTGGGAAATACAGAACAAAATTTGCTGGATCACTTGATTTGTAAACAACAGATAAAGTTCGTCGTTACAGAATAGCCAGTTAGTGTTATAATTATTGCAAAACAATCTTGTCTATCCATCACAGTCACCATTACTGGCCACCCACTCTCTCTCCCTATTAATACATTAAATTGAGGGTTTACTGATAGTAGCATAGTAGTAGTAATTGAGGTAGAAATAGTAGTAGCAAGGGTAAACTGTATCTCAAGGGGATGGAGAAGCAGGACTCCACCTAATAGCATGTCACCAAGAGGCTCGCAAGGAACTAAGAAAACGTAGCAATGCAGTAGGCCTAATAACCCTTGATAGGAAAGAAAGAAAAAGAAAAAAGCAACATGTGAGGAGACAGTGCAAATACAGGGAAAGGTGAAGGAAATGCAGGAGACAGGTCAGAAGAAAAAGTGAGAAGACAGAGGCCAGGTCAAGTCACAAGTGTGCTGAAGGTTAGAGCATTGGACAATGTATTGAGAAAGGAAGGTATCAACACAATTAATACTTTGGTGATGTGTATGAGAAGATGAAGTTTTCTGTTTCTCCATCCCCTTTAGATATAATTTATTTTCATTACTACTACCACTACTAGTTCTACCACTACTACTAATTTTTCTACTACTACTGTATACTAATTATTATTATTCCCTCTCCTGACCTGTTTTCTGACTTTCTCTGCCTTTTCTTCCTCAGTTGTGACTTGATAATGGCCAAGGAGGCAATAATGTGAGTGGCTATACAAGAGCAGTGTATGTACTAATCTTATACAACATAAGTTGCCTGGCAACTAGCCCTTCCCACCTCTTCTTCTTTCAAGAGAGGAAGGGAGGAGGAGGGAGGAGAATGTGAGGGAGAGAGTGGGTGAGAGGAAGGAGAGGAATGAGTGAGCGGCAAGGTATTGGTGGAGGGTGGGGTGAGGAGAGAGGAAGAGGGAGAGGAGGAGGTGGGGAGGTGAGGAGTAGGAGTGGGGAGGATATGGTGAGGAGTGGGGAAGAGGAGGGTGAGAGGGAGAGTGGGGGGATAGATGGCAGGAGGAGAGGGAGGAAGTGGAGGATAGGGAAGTGGGAGGAATATGGTGAGAGAGGGAAGAGTTGGGTTGAAGGATAGAGGAGAGTGGGGGAAGATAGGCAGAGGGAGAGGAGGAGTATGTGAGAGCCTAGTTCACTACTCTGGTTTCAGTATATTCTGTTGTCTCTTATTCTCAGTCTTCGTGTTGCTCATCTCCTATCTTCTCATCTCTCATTTCTCTCTCTTTCTCCATCATCTCTTGTTACCTTCTTCTCTCTTTCTCTTTCTCTTCTCTCTTCTTCTTTTTCTTCTCTCTCTCTTCTCTTCTCTCTCTCTCTTTCTCTTTCTTCTCTCTCTTCTCTCTTCTCTTTCTCTCTCTTCTCTCTCTCTTTCTCTCTCTTCTCTCTTCTCTTTCTCTTCTCTCTCTTCTCTCTTTCTTTCTCTCTCTCTCTCTCTTCTCTCTCTTTCTCTTCTCTTCTTTCTCCTTCTCTCTCTCTTCTCTCTCTTCTCTCTCTCTCTCTCT
This sequence comes from Cherax quadricarinatus, assembly GCF_026875155.1. Lineage (NCBI taxonomy): Eukaryota > Metazoa > Arthropoda > Malacostraca > Decapoda > Parastacidae > Cherax > Cherax quadricarinatus. The sequence continues at coordinate 28,471,940 of NC_069447.1, read as the reverse complement.
CTCTCTCTCCTCTCTCTCTCTCCCCTCTCTCTCTCTCTCCCTCTCTCTCCCCTCTCTCTCCTCTCCTCCCCTCTCTCTCTCCCCTCTCTCTCTCCCTCTCCTCTCTCCCTCTCTCTCTCCCTCTCTCCCTCTCTCCTCTCTCCCTCCCTCCCTCCCTTTTTCTATTTCCCATTCCTTGCTTCTCTTGTGCAAATACTGCTGATAAAGATTCAAAAGTGAGCCACATATATTCTCTCATCCTTAAAATAAATATTGTAAGGCATTATTTGCTAAAGTTTGGATTTTGAACTTGCTGTTACCATCCTTAGTGCTTTACATGTAGAGGATAAACCATATCATTCAGTTGACACCTATGAAGTGGACCCAGGAGCTAGGCCTTAACCCCCTTGACACATCCTTCATATATATAATTGTATACATTTGTGTATATAGATTTCAGTATATTATTTAGTTATAGCATATATTTTATTTTGCCTTGAGCACTTACATTTGTGTTGTGCATTGTATTTGGTGTCTCACTTGCATGACAAACTCCACAGGTTAGCAGTAAAGTGACGTGTAGCAGCCAGCGCTTAGTTGCGTACACCACCACTCGTTCATCCACATCCTCCTCTGTATCATCTTCATCTTCTTCCTGTGCCAGTGAGGTGGGTATACAGTACAGGTGTTCCTCTGCCAGTGGGGTGCACATACAGTATAGGAGTGCCAGTGAGGTGCACATGCAGTATAGGAGTGCCAGTGAGATACACATGCAGTATAGGAGTGCCAGTGAGATACACATGCAGTATAGGAGTGCCAGTGAGGTACACATACAGTATAGGAGTGCTAGTGAGGCACACATGCAGTATAGAAGTGCCAGTGAGGTGCACATACAGTATAGGTGTTCCTGTGCCAGTGAGGCACACATACAGTGTAGGACTTGTTACTGCTGACATTAATAAATTTTTAAATAATTTAAGCTACTGCACTTAACTTGAGATTTAATATGAGTACACAAGAACTGTATAACAACATACAAACCAACTGTATATTGACATACTTTTGTTATAATTGTATCACTTAAAACTTGTTCTTCTTGCTAAAAAGTGGTCTGTGTATACTGTATTGTATCTGTGGACTCGTGTCTCATCTGTGTTGCCTTAAGTTCTAAGAAAAATATTTTTCGTGAGGATGGCTACATTCAGTACATTCTCAGGATGAAGAATGAGACACTTGTGCAACATTTGGGAATCTTATTGTGGAAATGTTTCACCAGCAGTCTCTTCATGTGTTACATACCTTAAAGCACCTAAGACATTTGTCAGAGGATTCTAAGTTTTGGTTTGACTAACTTATAAGCAAGCAGATGTTGCTGGCTCTGACTGTGAAGCAGGAGTGTATAATTATACATACCTACCTCCATAGCAGCAATGTCAAGTGGCCTGTTGTGGAAAGAATGCCTTCATCAACCACATACTAGTAAATAATATTGCAAAGGGTAAAAATGAACAGAGAGAGAAGCATTTCCTCCTGCATATACTGTAATAATAATAATACACATAGTAATAATTAATAATGAATTAATAATAATACTGCATATAAAACAGTTTTTGTTGTCATTAGAAAAAACTTTTTAGCCTCTATGAATCATAACACCCAGATGAAAATATAAGATTGCGCATTAAATAGTCTTTATACTTTATAAATTTTTGCTTTTGCAATTTTTTCTTATATTCATTTTTCCATGTATAGTATACTTTTGGTTTCTGTACCAGCTGTATTAGAATTATAATGCCCTGTGGGCTTGATGAATTTGTGTAGTCTGCTAGCTTCTAAAATACAACCTGGCCTTGTTCCTTCTTTAGTCAGGTGTCATAAAGCTTCTTTAAACATGTTATTGAATTGTTATTTTTTGTTTGTTAGTAAATGTTGTCTTTAATTTGTATATTAAAAATTATTATTATAATTAAGTGCTTAACTACCAGGATCATACGCTACCTATATTAACAAAAACATTTGTAAATCTTTATACTGAAGGTGATTCATATACAGTACTGTGCTTCATTTCTAAGAATGTTTCATATTAGGTCACAAGTGACGACTCAAGTTAGAATGTCTCATTCATCTTACTGCAGAAGTGCTGAGCAGTCATGTTTATTATGTATTAATATTTTACATATGCTTTAACTCTTAACACTGTCCTTTTCAGTGCAAAATAGAAAAGTAGGAATTTCATCTTCTATGAAGTTAGTAAAAAGTTTGTTTTATTTGAAAAAAATATAACAGGAAGCATCTGAAGTATGAGATTTTTATGACCATAAGAAAACTCATAATGTGTGATGAAATAGGACAGATAAACCATCCTGAGTGATAGGTTACTTAGATAAGCAGGTTTTTTTTTTATTTAATTTTGTAAAATGACATATAGATCAGGGTGTAGCCACACACTGTATTGTGTCTAATTTTTTTTTTTAAATATGTATGAGATATATGACATTCATAGGAAAATCTAAGGAAGATCAACTTTGATAATTAATATCAGGACTAAAAAAAGGTACCATAATATTTATGTGTACCAGTTAATAAAAAAAATGAAATGGCAATAAAACCAAGTTATGTAGTCTCTCATATGATTGTGTCCCATTTTAAACTTTGTGAAGAGCCAGATTATTCAAGGACATGATAAAACTGGCTTATTAACACCCTTCCTGAATCCTCTTTGTTCCTCTGCAATCCTACTTTCTGTCTTACCCATAATTATTTCAATAATAGCTCTACCATGCATTTACCTGGTATATTTCAAAGTCTTACCCTCCTATAATTCTTAGTTTCTCTTGTTCTCTTTCCTTTATATAAAGGATTAAAGCACTTGTGGACATAAAGGTATACTGTGGACAGTATTGAAGGAAAGGCAAAGGTGCAGAACAAATTGTTATAATAACAATGTTTCATTTTGTGTAGAGCTTTGCCTTATCAGTGTCTTAATAAAGTTCTGAATTGAGCAACATGTTGCCACAATAGAAACTTACTCTGCACCTGTATCTTTCCTTCAGTACTGTAGCTTGTCTTGCATACGTATTCTTGTTGCTGCTGAGCTAAGACACACTAGCAGTGTTGTGTTGCATACAATATCACTGGTTATGCTTCTTTTAACTTATTGTCCAGTAGCTTCTTCTCTACAGTGTATATTCTCTCCATTATGGTTATTTTGTATTTTAAACTTTTGCCATTTGTTTCATTTTTTGATAGCTGTACTTGTTGCCTTAATTTTTTATTTTATTTTTAAGCCTTATTTTGCTTCAATAGAAATTGTTCGATGGACATATTTTAACTCATTTGTACATTATGTTAGCTGCTTGTAGACACAAATTTGTCTGCTGTTACATTGTCATATAGCTCAATTTTGTGTTCCTAGTATCATTTGAAGTACTCTAGCTTTATTATTTTTCTTTCAAGTAATAAGCTATCTTTTGAACATTTATGTGCAGCACACTTTAGCTTTTATGCATATGAAAGAATTTGGGCATTCTTCATATAAATGTTCATCTCAACCTCTTAAAAATTTTGAAAGCACTCAATTTGTCCTTTATCTCCTCCATTTTCATAGGAATTTGCAGAAAATCTGTTTGCATATACTATTATTGCATTATTTATATTGTTATGAATGTATTTGTTATGGTAGTAGGTTGGTAGACAGCAACCACCCAGGGAGGTACTACCGTCCTGCCAAGTGAGTGTAAAACGAAAGCCTGAATTGTTTTACATAATGGTAGGATTGCTGGTGTCCTTTTTTCTGTCTCATGAACATGCAAGATTTCAGGTATGTCTTGCTACTTCTACTTACACTTAGGTCACACTACACATATATGTACAAGCATATATATACACACCATTCTGGGTTTTCTTCTATTTTCTTTCTAATTCTTGTTCTTGTTTATTTCCTCTTATCTCCATGGGGAAGTGGAACAGAATTCTTCCTCTGTAAGCCATGCATGTCGTAAGAGGCGACTAAAATGCCGGGAGCAAGGGGCTAGTAACCCCTTCTCCTGTATATATTACTAAATTTAAAAGGAGAAACTTCAGTTTTTTCTTTTGGGCCACCCCACCTCAGTGGGATACGGCTGGTACGTTGAAAGAAAGAAGATATACGTATACACACACACACCCCTCTGGGTTTTCTTCTTTTTTCTTTCTAGTTCTTCTTGTTTATTTCCTCTTATCTCCATGGGGAAGTGGAACAGAATTCTTCCTCCGTAAGCCATGCGTGTTGTAAGAGGCAACTAAAATGCCGGGAGCAAGGAACTAGTAACCCCTTCTCCTGTATAGATTACTAAATTTAAAGAGAAACTTTTGTTTTTCTTTTTGGGCCACCCTGCCTCGGTGGGATACGGCCAGTTTGTTGAAAAAATAAAAAAATGTATTTGTATAGTGTTTCATTAATTTTCATTGCACCCCATCAAGTTTTGCTATTTTGTCTTTTGCCATTTAATACGTCAAATGTATATTTAAATTTCTCCAACTTTGTGATATATCTTTCTTCTTCTTTTCTATTTATGCAGTTTACTGTATGATTTTTAATCCTAAAAATGGAGCTATAGTAAATATTAAGAGCATAGGTGGCAGGGATCTGTGTTGAAATTTTTTTCTTAAAGTTAGTCCCACACTTTGCTGTATATTTAGCATATGTAAACCTTATGCCATCTGAAACTCTTGACAGCTATAGTGTTGAAAACTTTGTGAATAAATTTAATTAGTGGATTTTTTTAATTTTACATTCTTGAATTCATTTTTATAATAGGAATGAAAATTTTGCCTTATATTATTTATCTTATAATTCTTTCTTCTTTCTTTCAACACACCGGCCGTATCCCACCGAGGTGGGGTGGCCCAAAAGGAAAAACGAAAGTTTCTCCTTTTACATTTAGTAATATATACAGGAGAAGGGGTTACTAGCCCCTTGCTTCCGGCATTTTAGTCGCCTCTTACGACACGCATTGGTTACGGAGGAAGAATTCTGTTCCACTTCCCCATGGAGGACATCTTATAATTACTGTAATTTATTTCATGCTAACCATGTGAAGCAGATCTAATCTCACTAAAGGCATATTTGTTATGGCTCATCAACACTGCATATTTTGTGTATTGTATGATATAGTAATTTGATGCTTCCTTACAGGGAGAAAAATATGAAAATCACACAATATCCGTGGTTGTGCCCCCTGCATTGCCTGCAAAGCAGCGTCCATATCAGGGCAGAGGCTCCTCGGAGGCTCGGGCCACATCTTCATATGACAATCTTGAGTTTGATCATGTTGATGGTGGAGAGCCGAGACTTAAGGTGAGATTAAAAGTACTGTAATTTTTAGAGAAGTTTCACAAGTGCTAAGATATGGATAAGCAATGGCATAAGTCAGCCTTTATTTAAGAAGTTGAAATCAAATGTGTGTGTAAAGCCTGTAGCTTCATTTCCATAGTATATAAGGTAGATCAAGTGCATAAATGTTCTCAACCTAATGATGCTTATTCACATCTAAACAAACTTAAGTTATAATCATGAAATTCCTTCACTTTTCCTTTTTAAACCTAATAATTTGGGGGATCCCTGAGTTACAATCATCCAAGTTACGAATAACCATACTTGTCACTGATGTTCATAAGGAATATTGAGAGAAATTGCTTTGTGGAAGTTGATCTACACTTCTGAACATGTGTAACATATCCATTCTTTGTTCTGTGGTTATATATAATAGGTTTCAAGTACTACGTACAATTCATTTATAAGTCATAATATCAGAAATGCAACTGCTGTAGTTCAGCTGTGGTTCTCAGTAATTTTTATACAAATATAGCATTTGTTGAACTTCAAATAAAAAAAGGTTTTATAAAATAATTAGGTCTATTAAGGCTTAGTACAATAGTTTACATCAAGTAATAATGGTTTGTTTTCAGCTGAAAGAAGATCCAAGTCCCAAACTGCCTCCTAAGGCCAGCTGTAGCATACAGCTGGGCAGTAGTAGCAGTAGCAGCACCAGCAGTGTCAGTAGCAGTGGGTACAGTAGCAGCACCACCAGCATGGTCAGCAACAGCAGCACCACAAGTAGCCATGGAGGAGGCAGTGTAGTTCAGCTCCGCAAGCATAACAAGTTTGAGAAATTTGAGTCGCACTACATTTCTTCTGGCAGTGATGATAACCCACCACCTTTGCCAGAGAAGAAGAAAAAGCATGGTACTGCAACTTATATTTTTTGCTTTTAAAAATCTAATTCTTGGTTTTTTTTAGTGAAATAAATTTTATCATATTTTCTGTATTGAATCCAGTACTAGAAAGAATGAGAGGAAAAACTTTTTAGAATCACCATTGCTACCCTAACTACAGTAATTCTTTGTTTTCCCTCAGCTTGGTCATTACAACAGTGTCAACTAAATTCAACAACATTCAATCCGGGATCAAATAAAAGTCTGGGAAAAATTTATTAATAGTAATATTTCGCTTGGTTTACGAGCTTTTACGGTTGTCTTATTTATTCCACTGTGTTGATATTCACATGTCAATACAATTTTCCTTATTAAATTGGTATTTGCCATTGGTTTCTTGACTTGCCTCAAAAGATTACTTAACTATGAAAGCTCTCTCCTCATATCCATGAACTTCAGTCTGTTGAAAGACTATGCTCTAATGATGTCTTAAATGTTTCCACAGTTCACGAATACATGAAGCTGTTTGGTCAAGTTAGTGAACCTAACCCCAACGAACTGTTGCGACATTCTGTACACCAAATGCACTTGGTCTCGGCAATAGAGTCTAATTTTCATGAGCATGATCATGAACATGACTTCTTTCATACATCATATCCAGCAATAATTGATGGGTAAGTTTAGGATTCGTTTTTACTGTCCCTCACAGTTGATATGTAATGAGACACCTTGTACTTACTATTCATGGCTTTGTCATTAAACCACAGTATTGAAGCTTTAAGTAATACTTAATAGCAGACATTGCATTGATTGGAGTTTTAACACTTTTAGTAGTGGTTATATAAAATGAATACCTCTACAAATCAGAATTGCCTAAAATAAAACGTCATTTAAAAGGGGGTAAAGCAGCTGGGATTGATGGGATAAAGATAGAAATGTTAAAGGCAGGTAGGGATATAATTTTGGAGTGGTTAGTGTTTTTATTTAATAAATATATAGAAGAGGGTAAGGTACCTAGGGATTGGCAGAGAGCATGCATAGTTCCTTTGTATAAAGGGAAAGGGGACAAAAGAGATTGTAAAAATTATAGAGGAATAAGTCTGTCAAGTATACCTGGTAAAGTGTATGGTAGAGTTATTATTGAAAGAATTAAGAGCAAGACGGAGAGCAGGATAGCAGATGAGCAAGGAGGCTTTAGGAAGGGTAGGGGGTGTGTAGACCAAGTATTTGCAGTGAAACATATAGGTGAACAATATTTAGATAAGGGTGAAGAGGTATTTGTGGCATTTATGGATTTGGAAAAGGCATATGATAGGGTGGATAGCGGGGTAATGTGGTAGATGTTGCAAATGTATGGAATAGGAGGTAGGTTACTAAATGTGGTGAAAAGTTTTTATGAGGATAGTGAGGCTCCGGTTAGAGTATGTAGGCGAGAGGGAGATTATTTCCCAGTAAAAGTAGGCCTTAGACAGGGATGTGTGATGTCACCATGGTTGTTCAATATATTTATAGATAGCGTTGTAAGAGAAGTGAATGCTCGGGTGTTGGCAAGAGGTACGGGTTAAAAGATAAAGAATCTAACACAAAATGGGAGTTGCTCTTTGCTGATGACACTGCTTTTGGGGGATTCTGAAGAGAAGTTGCAGAGGTTGGTTGATGAGTTTGGTAAGGTATGTAAAAGAAGGAAATTAAAAGTGAATATAGGAAAGAGTGAGGTGATGAGGATAACAAAAAAATTAGGTAATGGAAGATTTGATATCAGATTGGAAGGAGAGAATATGGAGGAGGTGAATGTGTTTAGATATTTGGGATTGGTTGTGTCAGCAGATGGGTCTATGAAGGATGAGGTGAGTCATAGAATTAATGAGGGGAAAAAGGTGAGTGGTGCACTGAGGAGTCTGTGGAGACAGGACTTTATCAATGAAAGCAAAGAGGGGAATGTGTGAGAGTATAGTTATACCAATGCTCTTGTATGGGTGTGAGGCATGGGTTTTGAATGTTGCAACAAGGAGAAGACTGGAGGCAGTGGAGATGTCATGTCTGAGGGCAATGTGTGGTGTGAATATAATGCAGAGAATCCGTAGTTTGGAGATTAGGTGTGCGATTGCCAAAACTATTATCCAGAGGGCTGACGAGGTTATTGAGATGGTTTGGACATGTAGAGAGGATGGAACAAAATAGAATGACTTCGAGAGTGTATAAATCTGTAGTGGAGGGAAGGCGGGGTAGGGGTCGGCCTAGGATAAGTTGGAGGGAGGGGGTAAAGGAGGTTTTGTGTGTGAGGGGCTTGGACTTCCAGCAAGTGTGTGTGAGCATGTTAGATAGGAGCGAATGGAGACAAATGGTTTTTAGGACTTGACGTGCTGTTGGAGTGTAAGCAAGGTAACATTTATGAAGGAATTCATGGAAACCAGCAGGCCAGACTTGATTCCTGGAGATGGGAAGTACAGTTCCAGCACTCAGAAGGAGGGGTGTTAGTGTTGCAGTTTTATAACTGTAGTGTAAGCATGCCTCTAGCAAGACAGTGATGGAGTGAGTGATGATGAAAAATTTTTCTTTTTGTAGGCCACCCTACCTTGGTGGGAAACGGCGATGTGTTAATGATAAAATAAAAATAAAATTTAATTGTATGGTAATTTCTTTTATAAAGAGTTTTTTAACAATTTCTATCTTCCACCAAGATAGGGTCACTTGAAAATGGAGAAACACTTTCACCATCACTCATTCAATTACTGTCTTGCCAGAAGCATGCTAACATCATAGATTTCAGATGGCCCACTGAACTGCAACATAACCCTTCCTTCAGTGTGCTGGTACTACTTCCCACCTCCAGAACTCAAGACCAACTAACTAGTGTTTCTGAATTCTTTCATAAATGTTACTCGACTTTCTGTTGGAGTACAAGCGAAGTAATGAAAAACCACTTGACTCCACTCACTGCCATTTAATGCACTCGCATATAGCCTGTTGGATGTCCCAGCTCCTAGCATTCAAAACCCTCTCCTTTTCTCTCTTCCTCCAACCTTTCCTGGAAAGATCCCTACCCCTTTCGCTCTTCCCCAGATTTATACATTCTCCTAGTCATCCTATTTTGCTTTGGCTTCTCTAACTGTCCAAACTCTCTCAGCAACCCCTCCTCAGCCCTCAGCATAATAGTCTCACCACAAATTGCCCTTAAACACATCTCTACTGTCTCCAGCTTCTTCCCTGCTACAATGTTTAAAGACCATGCCTCACACCCATACAACAGTGCTGATATTACTATACATACTTGAGTACATTCAAGTTTTTTGCCTCTGTGGGAAATTTCTTGGGTTCCATAGATGTTTCAGTGCACCACATACATTTTTTCCTTTATTTCTGTGATTCACCTCATCTTTCATGAACCCATCTGCCAAAAAGTTCACCCCTAATATCTGAACCCATTTACTTCCTCCATACTCCTTCTAATATGATATGCAATTTTTCATTGTCTAGATATTTTGTTACTCTCATCACCTTGTGCTTTATGTTCATTTTTAATTTACTTCTTTTTATATCCCCTCTCAAATTCCTCCACCAACCTTTGAAACTTCATTTCTTGGGGATGAGCTAAACCCATAGGAGTCATACAGTGTCTGGAAATGGGCGGTAATCAGGTTTGATCTGAGGAAAGGAGAGGGTATGGACAGGGCTGCAGGGGCTTTGACTCCCGGAACACCCTCCAGATAAACTCCAGGTACAAGAGCCACTTACCAGCGTCAGGGCACTTTCCTTGGAGGAAATTTTTCTGTTGGCTCCTAGTCTTTCAAAACCTTTGAAAAACATATGTATTGTTAGATTAGGCTTATCATCTTGCTGCTTTCTACGCCCAATAGCACAAACAAAGACCATTGTAGAAGTTTATAAAGATTGGAGACTTCACACACACACACACACACACACACACACACACACACCACACACACACACCACACACACACACACACACACACCACACACCACACACAACACACACACACACACACACACCACACACACACACATACACACACATACATACATACATATAGCCTGTTGGATGTCCCAGCTCCTAGCATTCAAAACCCTCTCCTTTTCTCTCTTCCTCCAACCTTTCCTGCAAAGATCCCTACCCCTTTCCCTCATCCCCATATTTATACATTCTCAAACACAACCCCCTCCAGTACCACCTACAGAAGGAACACAACCATGGCAGTCCCAAAGCAATCAAATGACCTAACCCAAAACCCACTCACTGTACCCTCTGCCCCCATCCCCCTCAGCACAAGCCCCACCCGCACAGAAACCCACAGTAACCCCCACATCCCCCTCTGCATAAACTCCACCCCCACAGTAACCTGCACATCCCTCTCAGCTCAAACCCCACCCCACAGAAACCCAAAGTAACCCACACAATGTACCCTCTTCCCCATCCCCCTCACCACAAACCCCACCCTCACAGTAACCCACAGCAACCCACACACTGTACCCTCCACACACTGTACCCTCTATCCCCATCCCCCTCACCACAACCCCCTCCCCCACTGTAACCCCCCATAGGCCCTCTTCCCCCATCCCCCTCACTACAACCTTCACCCCCACTGAAACCCCAGATAGGCCCTCTGCCCCCACACCCCAAACCACAGACCCCACCCCCACACCAACCCCCTATAGGCCTCTGCCAGGGCACTTGCTCCCCCTAACCCACCTCTCTCCCCAGACCACAGTTATTGAAAAGACGTTGAAGGTTTGGTACACGAATGTGGATGGAATAATGAATAAATGTGAGGAGTGGCATGAAAGAATCAAGATGTCCCCAGACATCATAGCAGTTACAGAAACAAAACTCACTGGGATAATAACAGATGCAATCTTCCCACCTAGATATCAGATCCTGAGGAAGGACAGAAGGAGTAGGAGGGGAGGAGGGGTTGCACTACTAATAAAAAATGGTGGGGTTATCAAGAAATGGAAGGTATGGACGAGATTGGAGAAATGGATTACATAGTAGGTACAGTTCAGTCAGGGGAACACAAGGTTGTCATTGCAGTGATGTATAACCCACCACAGAACTGCAGGAGGCCAAGAGAGGAATATGATGAGTGCAACAGAGCAATGGTGGACACTCTAGCTGAGGTGGCAAGTAGGGCTCACTTAAGTAGAGTGAAGTTACTGGTCATGGGCGACTTCAATCACAGGGAGATTGACTGGGAAAACCTGGAGCCACATGGAGAGCCAAGATAATGGTTGTGGTGCTGGCAAATCTCATGCACCAACATGTTAGGGATACTACCAGAGAGAGAGGGGAGGATGAACCAGCAAGACTGGACCTCGTGTTCACCCTGAGTAGCTCAGACATTGAGCACAATCACATATGAAAGGCCCCCTGGAGCTAGTGACCACGTAGTTAGGAGCTTTGAATGTATCATGGAGCTAAAAGTGGAGAGGGTAACAGGAGTAGAAAGGGAAAAGCTAAACTGTAAAGGGGGGGACTACACAGGAATGAGGATCTTCTTGCAGGAGATTCAGTAGGAACAGGAGTTGGTAGGAAAATCAGTAAATGAAATAATGGACTTTGTAACAACAAAATGCAAGGAGGCAGAGGAAAGGTTTGTTCCCAAGGGTAACAGAATTAATGGGAAGGACAGAACAAGCCCTTGGTTTACCCGAAGGTGCAGGGAGGCAAAAACTAAGTGCTCTAGAGAATGGAAAAAGTACAGAAGGCAGAGGACTCAGGAGAATAAAGAGATTTGTCGACGAACCAGAAACGAGTATGCACAGATAAGGAGGGAGGCGCAGCAGCAGTATGAAAATGACACAGCATCGAAAGGCAAGTCTGATCCGAAACGACTCTACAGCCACTTCAGGAGGAAGACAGCAGTCAAGGACCAGGTAATCAGGCTGAGGAAGGAAGGTGGGGAGCTCACAAGAAATGACCAGGAGGTATGTGAGGAGCTCACCATGAGATTTCAGGAAGTATTTACAGTGAAGGCTGAAGGGACAACAGAAAGACAAAACAGTGGGGTACAGCAACAAGGGATATACCAACAAGTGTTGGATGAATTACAACTGAGGAGGAGGTGGAGAAGCTCCTAAGTGACCTTGATACCTCAAAGGCAGTGGGACCGGACAACATCTCTCCATGGGTCCTTAGAGAGGGAGCAGGGACACTACATGTGCCACTAACCAAAATCTTCAACACTTCCCTTGAAACTGGGCAACTACCTGAAGTATGGAAGAAGGCAAATGTAGTCCCCATCTTTAAGAAGGGAGACAGAAATGAAGCACTGAATTATAGACCAGTGTCACTGATATGCATAGTATGCAAAGTCTTGGAAAAGATTATCAGGAGAGTGGTGGAGCACCTGGAGCGGAACAAGATTATAAACGACAGCCAGCACGGATTCATGGAAGGCAAATCCCGTGTCACAGACCTACTAGAGTTTTATGACAAGGTAACAAGTAAGAAATGAGAGGGAGGGGTGGGTTGATTGCATTTTCTTGGGCAGCAAGAAGGCCTTTGACACAGTTCCTCACAAGAGATTAGTACAGAAGCTAGAGGAACAGGCATGTATAACAGGAAGGGCAAAGAAATGGATCAGAGAATACCTAACAGGGAGGCAACAGCGAGTCATGGTCCGTGATGAGGTATCACAATGGGCGCCAGTGACGAGCGGGGTCCCACAGCGATCAGCCCTGGGACCAATGCTATTCTTGGTATATGTGAATGACATGACGGAAGGGATAGACTCAGAAGTGTCCCTGTTTGCAGATGACGTGAAGTTAATGAGGAGAATTAAATCAGATGCGGACCAGATAGGTCTACAAAGAGACCTGGACAGGCTGGATGTGTGGTCCAGAAACTGGCTCCTAGAATTTAACCCCGGAATAGTGATAGTCTGGCAAGCGATGTAGTAGAGACAGGAACTATACATAGTTTTAAGACAAGGTATGATAAAGCTCATGGAGCAGGGAGAGAGAGGACCTAGTAGCAGTCGGTGAAGAGGCGGGTCTAGGAGCCGAGTCTCGACCCCTGCAACCACAATTAGGTGAATTAGGTGGGTGAGTACACGCACACACGCGCGCGCGCACACACACAATGTGTACAGGATCAACCACTATGGCTAACAAGATAAGTGTTAGTAACTTATGATGTCATGTGCAAAACCTCAATAGAAGCACAGTACTGTAACTGAAGTCACTAAACACTTTTTTTTTTTTTTTTAAACAGGATGAGCCATGTGTCAATCCAGCCACCTGCATTACCTCCTAAAACGAGACGAGGGACTTTCGTTACACATACAAGGCAGTCTTTACCAGTAGCATCAAAGCCCTTACCTGTAACAAACATCGCCATCAATTATACACAGCAAAATTCCTCTGTTTTGTAAGTTTATATAAAGAAAATGAATTCAAAATCGTCATTGAAAAACAGAAAATCTGGTTTTAAAAATAGTAGTACTTAAATACTTCAAATTAAAAATATAAAGTGATTTTGTTTAAGGTTGAAATGTAATAATAAATTAAAATTCATTATTGTATTATTAATTTCAGAGATGACAATGTATGTAGGAAAACAATGGAAGAAAAAGATGAACCAGAAGAAGTTATTATTAAGGATCAGTCTTTGGAAATAGAGAGGCAGAAGGAGTTGGAGTTGAAAGAGGAAGAGGTAGAAGATGAAGAAGAAGAAGAAGGACCTCTGGACCTCCTCGATGTGAGAGAATATTTGGTATTGAAAAAGGAAGGTGATGAGGGTCCAGAAGTCAGAGGAGGACCAGTCGATGCTCTCATTGTACATGCATCCAAAGCCAATAAAAATGGTAGGGAAAGATCTGTATATGAAAGTCTAGTAATAAAATTTATAATTAGATTTCTTGACATTTTACAAGTAGCTAAAAATAGTTCATTTACAGCAGTGCTACTATCAGACATGAGTGGCAGGTTCTGGTATTGTGGACTAGCAAAACCAGGAGATTGTTATACATACACCAGTAATCCCAAAAGGACGATTCTATTTCTGTAGTGAATGGAGAGTAGATGCCAACTTAGGACTGCAAAACATGTATATCAGAGTAAGGCTTTTTATTGGACGTCTTTTTGCCTTATTAAACTAGTCTATCATGTGAATTTGATGAGTTATGTTTATGGTGAAGCATTGTCCAATAAAGAGGCTTGTTCTCCTGTGTTTTATACTCCTGGTTACATTTCTATCAAAATTTAGACTAGCGGGTACTAAAATAAGAGAAACTAAAAGCGCATCATTATTGTGCCAAGGTATTAAAAAAAAAGCTATATTTTTAGCAATTTTGATTCTGGATTTTGAGTCACACTACATTAATTATTTCAGTTTACAACAAAACATATTCATTGGCACACTAAATGATTAACCGAGTTTCTTGGAGCACCTGTTGATTAACCCTTAAACGGTCCAAACGTATATATACGTTCACTTGCGCAGTGCCCCGAATATTTTGAAAAAAAAAAAAAAGAGCACATTTTTTTAAGTGTTTTAGAATAAAAAAATTAGGGTCAGTAATTAGAGATATCCTAGGTAGTAAGTTGGTAGACAGCAACCGTCCAGGGAGGTACTACCGTCCTGCCAAGTGAGTGTAAAATGAAAGCCTGTAATTGTTTTACATGATGGTAGGATTGCTGGTGTCCTTTTTTCTGTCTCATAAACATGCAAGATTTCAGGTATGTCTTGTTACTTCTACTTACACTTAGGTCACACTACACATACATGTACAAGCATATATATACACACCCCTCTAGGTATTCTTCTATTTTCTTTCTAGTTCTTGTTCTTGTTTATTTCCTCTTATCTCCATGGGGAAGTGGAACAGAATTCTTCCTCCGTAAGCCATGCGTGTCGTAAGAGGCGACTAAAATGCCAGGAGCAAAGGGCTAGTAACCCCTTCTCCCGTATAAATTATTAAATTTAAGAGAAACTTTCATTTTTCTTTTTGGGCCACCCTGGCTTGGTGGGATACAGCCGGTGTGTTGACAGAAAGAAAGAAACATGCAAGATTTCAGGTATGTCTTGCTACTTCTACTTACACTTAGGTCACACTACACATACATGTCAAGCATATATATACACACCCCTTTGAGTTTTCTTCTATTTTCTTTCTAGTTCTTGTTCATGTTTATTTCCTATTACCTCCATGGGGAAGTGGAACAGAATTCTTCCTCCGTAAGCCATGCGTGTCGTAAGAGGCGACTAAAATGCCGGGAGCAAGGGGCTAATAACCCCTTCTCCTGTATATATTACTAAATGTAAAAGGAGAAACTTTCGTTTTTCCTTTTGGGCCACCCCACCTCGGTGGGATATGGCCGGTGTGTTGAAAGAAAGACTTAGAGATATGAGGTTGAGAAGTTGGCACTGGATGCTCACATGACGGCAACATCGAGTCCTGCCAGTTGTTGCTGATAAACCTTTTTTTCTATTTTTCATATTCTTCTTCTTTCAACAAACTGGCCGTATCCCACCAAGGCAGGGTGGCCCAAAAAGAAAAACGAAAGTTTCTCTTTTTAAATTTAGTAATTTGTACAGGAGCAGGGGTTACTAGCCCCTTGCTCTCAGCATTTTAGTCGCCTCCTACAACACGCATGGGTTACGGAGGAAGAATTCTGTTCCACTTCCCCATGGAGATAGGAAATAAACAAGAATAAGAACTAGAGAGAAAACAGAAGAAAACCCAGAGGGGTGTGCATATACATGTATATGCTTATACACGTATGTGCAGTGTGACCTGAGTGCAAGTAGAAGTAGCAAGACGTACCTGAAATCTTGCATGTTCATGAGACAGAAAAAAGGACACCAGCAATCCTACCATTATGTAAAACAATTCAGGCTTTCGTTTTACACTCACTTGGCAGGACGGTAGTACCTCCCTGGGTGGTTGCTGTCTACCAAACTACTACCTGCAATTTTTCATATTACACTATTTTATATAATTTTTATGTTCTGATAATTACAATTTATAGTAGTTCTTGTCATTTCATAACCATTCTTTGTTCTGACACTAGTATTATGTACTGAAATTGTACTCAAATTGTCACAAACACATTGACAGGTGGACATTTACACCTGCCTTTGCCATTTACTATTGTCTTGGAATATATACAAAGTATTTATATGTCCCAGCAATGTTTTGGTGGAGGAGGAGGAGGAGAAGGAGGAGGAGGAGGAGAAGAACGAGAAGGAGGAGGAGAAGAAGGAAGAGGAGGAGGAGGCGGCGGAGGCGGAAGAAGAAGAGGAGGAAGAGGAAGAAGAGGAAGAAGAAGAAGAGGAAGAGGAAGAAGAAGAGGAGGAAGAAGAAGATGAAGAAGAAGAAGAGGAGGAAGAAGAGGAGGGAGAAGGAGAAGAAGAAGATGGAGGAGAAGGAGGAGGAGGAGAAGAAGTTCCCTTGAAGCATGAAGAACAAAGTCCACCCCTGACAGTTACATGATAAGATGAGATAACATCTGATAAGTTTGATGATCATACGTGAGGGTGCAGTGATAACATTTGATGAGCATCGACCCTGCTTTGGTTTTGCTGGTACACAAACATGTCTGTCTGTCAAGCTCCCTGTCTATGTCTAGCTCTCTGTCTCAGAGAGAGCCACAAGACTGCATCATCACGTTTACTCACATCTTCAAGCAGAGTATAGCACTTTGTCTGGATTTTTTGGGTTATCCTAGGTAATGTACACTATGTATACTTGTATTTATGTGTACCTGTGAGACAGAGATAGACAGAGACAGATTGAAAGATAGAGATAGAGGTAGACATAGACAGATACAGAGATCGACAGACCCTAAACTTGGGGTTAACATCACTTTCCTCTTAAAAGAGGAGTGTTAATATTACATTACATCAGTGAATCCTTGGTGTTTGCCGCACTGTTTGCTCTAGCTGGCGCTCAATTTAACTGGCACTCCCACAAGGTACTAAGTGGTCCCAAATTTTTTTGATATGGTGCACACCGAGTGTTAAGACCCATTCAGTGCTGACCAGGCATCTCAGGGCAATCGTGCCAAATTTGGAGGCAGGAAAATTAAAACGTTAGGGGCGCTACACATAAGAACATATATATACGTTTGGACCGTTTAGGGGTTAAAAGTAGTTTTTAAAATAAGATATTGTCATCATGAAAGGTAATTTGAAAATAAGTGTGGGTTTTTTTTTTTTTCCTTCCCCCAAGAACAATGGGAAAATTTCTTCTGACAGGTCCTCATAAAATGAGGACTTTGTCAGTGGAGCTTCAAATTACCATATTTTACAGAGAACAAGATGCTCCAGTGTCTAGTACGTACACGTACACACACACACACACACACCATTCTGACAGGCTAAATTTTTGAAAAGAAAAAAAAAATCCTGAAACAAGCTAAACCGCACTAAATTTATATGAATCGGCACTAAAAAATATGCTAATACCATTAATTACAAAAATAACACATTATGCACTGGTCTCAATCTCCAGTATATAGCAGATTATTCTAGATCTGCTAAATCCCAATCATCTATCTCTTCCTCAGCAATTGTAGCTGTGTCTTGTTGTGATTGGCTGTGTTCTCTTTTTGCTCACTGTCTCATTGCATGCAAGTGAATGTGTCTACTGCTAGGACTTCATGTTTTTTCATGTGTTTTGAAAATATTTCATGTTTACGTTTTAAGTGTATTGATTTTACTATTTAGTTAGTAGTATATTTACTGTTATACAGGCAACTTCATTATTGTAATAGTAATTGAATAGTGGTACCAACACTCTTATATGGGTGTGAAGCTTGGGTTGCAAATGCTGCAGTGAGGATGTGGCTGGAGGCAGTGGAGGTGTCTTGTCTAAGGGCAATGTGTGGTGCAAATATTGTGCAGAGAATTCGGAGTGTGGAAATTAGGAGGTGTGGAGCTACTAAAAGTATAGTCAGAGGGCTAAAGAGGGGTTGTTGAGGTGGTTTGGTCATTTAGAGAGAATGGATCAAAGTAGAATGACTTGGAGAGTGTATAAATCTGTAGGGGAAGGAAGGCGGGGTAGGGGTTGTCCTCGAAAATGTTGGAGGGAGGGGTAAACAGCAAGCATGTATGAGCGTGTTAGATAGGAGTGAATGGAGACGAATGGTTTTTGGGACCTGACAAGCTGTTGGAGTCTGAGCAGGGTAATATTTTGTGAAGGGATTCAGGGAAACCGGTTAGCCGGACTTGAGTACTGGAAATAGGAAGTACAGTGCCTGCACTTTAAAGGAGGGGTTTGGAGGGTCTTCTAAACTGTTGTATCTGAACGCCTCTGCAAAGACATTGATTATGTATGAGTGAGGTGAAAGTGTTGAATGATGATGAAAGTATTTTCGTTTTGGGAATTATCTTTCTCTTTGAGTCACCCTGCTTTGGTGGGAGACGACTGACGTGTTGAAAAAAAAAAATTGTAGATAATGTCAGAGCAGTAGTGAATATGTATTAGACTGGGCAGTTGGACATGTATTAGATGAGTGACATGAGTAGTGTCCACTGGAGTATTGACAAGAATTGAATATTTCTGCTACTTTGAGCTCAATTTCAAACTACTTCCAGTTCTCAACCAATCAAAAGTCACTCTTTCTGTAATATATCTATCAAATGATACCAAGAAACTGAAAATAAAGCCCTAAAAACCATCTTAAAATACACCACAAAGTCACTATATTAAATCATACACCTGGTCAGTTTTTTTTTTTTATCATGCACTGCATGGGGCAGGATTTTTTTGATATGATGCACACTCACCACCCAGACCCATCCTCTCGTATCTAGGCCAGAATTTGCTGCTCACAGCTTATCTGAGTGGGCTGAGCTCATCACATAGTACTACTGCAATGACTGAGCTCAAAGCCATAATACTTGGGCATGGACCTCAAAAGGGTTAATATGATCATTGGAGGTGAGTAAAAATATTATTACCAGGTGGTTTTATGGTAAACAGGCAAATTAGCCTACTGATACTACCTGTAGTTCATCCAACTCCATTGCCTGGATTAATTTAGCCTACTGGTGCTAAGCATTAACAAATTTTTACAATTATTTATGGTTATTTTTGTTGCTCGTTATTTTATACGAAATAGTTTACATGACCTCCATGGGGAAGTGGAACAGAATTCTTCCTCCATAAGCCATGCGTGTCGTAAGAGGCGACTAAAATGCCGGGAGCAAGGGGCTAGTAACCCCTTCTTCTGTATATATTACTAAATTTAAAAGGAGAAACTTTCGTTTTTCCTTTTGGGCCACCCCGCCTTGGTGGGATACGGCCGGTTTGTTGAAAGAAGAAAAAGTTTACATGATTCATTATTGGGTCATATGCAGGAGCTTAGATTATTGTCTAGTATCGAAATGCTTCTCTAGGCTTGGGTTAAGGCCTATAAGCGACATAACCTTCAGCCTCCAGTTTTAAGACTGATCTTGGAAAAAAATAGCATCTTTGATGCTGTGAAATATGGTATTTAACAGAGGTCTTCCACTTTTTTACATCATAAAATCCATTGTCTTAAATGATTTTATACCTGTAACATAACAGATTATGTAAAATTCTTAATTTGTTAAGTTGGATTAAATAACGTAACCCTTACATATGAGTAGTGTAAGTGGGAAAGAGTTGTAAAAAATATAAAGAGAAAGCTCAACAATATGGGGTAAATTTATATACAGTGGAACTTCTACTTACTAGTATAATCCATTCCGTGACCTTGCTCGCATCTTGAGTTTCTCGTTTGTTGAGTCAATTTTCCTCATTTAAATTAATTGAAATGGAATTAATCCATTCCAGTGGAATTCCAGGCACGACAAAATATACTTCAATATTTCTCTAATATCAACTCTGTGGCTCATTTATCTATCACAATTCATCTAATACGACATAATACGTGAGTAGTGGTAGTGGAGGCAGCAGCAAAGCTGCCATTGTTGTTGGGGTGTAAAGGGCCACCACAGCCGCCATTTCTGCTCCTGACCTTCCCATGCTTTTATTATAACAGAAAACAGAGTGCTTGTAAGGAAAATTCCATTAGATCACTACGTACATATTATTATTATAGTATTATGTATTATTATATTATAGTATACGTATTATTATTACATATTATTATTATTATTATTAATTAGTACATACGTATCCTTATAATAATACATACTGTTGCTTACTATTTGGAATTTTTATTCACACAAAAAATAGAAGATTTACTGTTATGCAGACTACTGCATTTTTTGTAATAATTGTATAAATAATGTCAACCCATTTGTGACTGTGTATGAGACTGGCTAGGTGGACACGTATTGGACGGTGACATCATTTGTTTACTCTTGAACATCACCAAAAAATCGAACATTTCTGCTACTTTGAGCTCAGTTACAAGGCACTTTTCATTGTGAAAGCAATCAATATCATATCTGTTTCTGTAATGTATCTTCCATTCTATCAAATGAGACCAAAAAAATGAGAGTACAACCATAAAAGCCATACAAAAATATACTGCTAAGGGGCAGCTAATGGCTGAGAAATAAACTCCGTTATTTATGGTCCAATTTCTTTCAATTTTGGTGTATGTTAAGAAGCATCTGTCCATCATACATTGCCCAAGTTTCAATAAGATAGTCCAACAAACAACTGAGATCCAGTTCCCTAGAGCAAGAGCCCCTCACCAGCATCAAGGAACCTCCCTTGAGGCCCGCTCACATCTTGAAATTTTGCTCGCATCTAGAAGCAACTACTCATATCTTGAAAAACTCTCACTTTGGGGTACTCATGAGTAGAGGTTCCACTGCATTTATTTTAAAAAGAAAATTCAGTTAAGGCATATAAATGTATCATTGCAGTAAGATAATTATTAAATTTATAATTAGAAATAACTGTACATTGTCACCTTTTCCCTTTAATATAATGGATCAAACCAGCTTTATTGCTTTTTTTACTGCTAAGATATGTGTCGTGCATGAAGGGGGAAGGGAGTGTTAAATATATTACTTCTATATATGAGAAATATTTGAGTGTGGCTCTGGATTTATTTATTTTGTTCCACTTACAATGAGTTTTCTCTGAATAATTTATTTTTTTCTCGGGATAGGGCCCCCAGTCCAGTAGCAGAGGTGGTATTTCATAATAAAAAATTTATATAATATATATATATATATAAAATAATATATAAATTAATATATAAAAATTATATATATTATATATATAATATATATATATATATATATATATATATTTATATATATATACAGTGGACCCCCGGTTAAACGATTTTTTTTCCGGCAAGGGGGGTAATTTTTTATGCGAAATAACGTTTATGTGAATGAATTTTCCCCTAAGAAATAATGGAAATAAAATTAAAACCGTGCAAGACCCCAAAAAGTATAAAAAAAAATTTTACCACATGAAATTACATTTTCCCACACAAAGGAGGATACATGCACAATGTAAGTAGTCATGCACAGATATATTGTCATTACTAGTCTCTGAATGAAGAAAAAAAGACACTTACCTTTATTGAAGGCAGCAATGCTGTAAACAGTGTCCGGGGGAGTGCCTTTTCCTTCTATAGTAGGCCCTTTTTGGGTTTTTCTTCCAGAACACCCCTTATCCACTGTTTCCCACTCAAATTCTTAAATCTCTCAAACCAACCTTTGCTGGCTTTAAATTACCAATAAAAGCACTAGTTCCGGGGCATTTTTCCCTGTTCATGGTTTTTAGTCGATTTGTGGGGGTTGGCTCCGGGGAGACAATTTTAAGGCCCCCAAGGGAAATAATTAGAATCTTCGTGCACTGACTTTTTTGGTTTCCTGGGTGGCAAATCCTCTGGGGTTAATTGTTTTTTGGGTTTCTAAATAAGCCACACCAACAACGGTGCTACGACAGCAGCAGCTGACAGTGCGCGCACAGATGACAGTGCAGCAGCAGCAGCGCTGTACCCCAAATAGTAGCGAGGTTGATTGGGGTTTATTATAAAACCCGGGCCACTCGGAGACATGCACTCCACTTTCATACTTAAAAGATCTTTTTCTTCATCTCTATTGTAATCTCACCTTATTGCTGTGGGGTTGGCACTAAAGCTTTTTTGGGGCCCCCTGGTCACTTATTTTTCCAGAAAAACCGAAAACACTGTAATAAAACGAAATATTCCCATTGTAGCTTGGATGTTACCGCGGAGGCTGGTGGGAAACAATGCCACCCCCGGAACATGTGAGCGGGCCAGGCCGCCATTGGGCGCGTCTCGGACAAAACGGTAAGCGGGGTTTTTGCGGTATTGACAAAATTTTTTCATTTAAAATAAGCGGATGCAAATAACGCTATGTGATGCCCCTCGTTATCGGGGGTCCACTTTATATATATATATATATAATTATAATATATATTATAAGAGGAGGCAGTTAGGGTAAGATATAAACAGCTATTTGGGGGTAGAGGGGTAATGAGAGCATAGGCAATGGGGCGAAAAGGGATGGGGGAGGTTTTAAAAATGTATGTTAGAGTGTTCGCAGAAGTTTGTGGTTACAGGAAAGTGGGGGCAGGGGGGAAGAGGAGCGATTGGGGAATGATGAGTAAAAGAGTAGTAAGGGAGAAAAAGTTAAAAATTGAGAAGTTTTTCAAAGTAAAGTGATGCAAGAGGGGAAAAGTATATGGGGAAAAAAAAAAAGAGGTTAGAGAGTGGGAAGCAAAGTAAAAAGGAGCAAATGAAGAGGGGTGAATGTTACAACAAAATTTTTTTGAAAATAAAAAAAGTTTTGGGGTGAGATTAAAAAAGTTAAAAAAGCCTAGAGAACAAATGGGTTTGTCAGTTAAAATAGGGGAGGGGAAATTATTAAAAAGGGGTTTGAGGTATTGGAAGATGGAAAGGGAAATTTTGGGAATTGTTAAAAGTTGATGAAGAAAAGGGAAGCGTGATTTTTGGTATAGGGCAAGGGGGAATAACATTGTAGGAGTAGGAAAAGCCAGTTGTGGTGTGGGGAATTTTGAGGGAGAGGGGAAAATGAAAGGGGGGAAAGGGAGCCGGGATTGATGGGATAAAGATGAAAAGTTAAAACGGGGGGGATAAGTTTGGTGGTTGGTGCAATTATTTAATAAATGATGGAAAGGGAAGGTACCTAGGGATTGGCAGAGACAGCATAGTTCCTTTTTAAAAAGGGAAAGGGGGTAAAAGAGAGTGCAAAAATTTTAGGGGGATAATCTGTTGAGTGTACCTGGAAATGTATGGAGAGTTATAATTTAAAGAATTTAAGAGTAAGACGGAAATGGATACAAGAAAAAGGGGGTTTTGGGAAAGGTAGGGGGTGTGTGGACCAGGGTTTACGTGAAACATTAAGGAACAGATTTAGATAAGGCAAAGAGGTCTTGGGCATTTAGGGTTTTGGGAAAAGGCGTATGACAGGGGGGATAGGGGGGAAAGGGTGGAGATTTGCAATGTATGGTGTAGGAGGTGGGTTCGAAACAGTGAAAGTTTTTACGAGGATAGTGGGGCTCAAGTTAGGTTTTAGGAAAGGGAAATTTTTTTCCCAGTAAAAGTAGGCCTTAGACGGATGTGTGTTCACCGTGGTTTTTTAATATATTATGATGGGGTTTTTAAAGAAGTAAAATCGAGGGTCTTGGCAAAACGGGGGTTAAAAAAAAGAAAACACACAAAGTGGGAGTTGTCACGCGCTCTTTGTGTGACACTTGCCCCCTTGGAGTTTTTGAAAAGAATTGCAGAGATTGGTGGGTGAATTTGGTAGGGTGTGCAAAGAAAAAATTAAAGGTGAATACAGGAAAGAGTAAGGTTGAGGAAACAAAAAAATTGGGGGATGAAAAATGATACAGAGGAGGGAAGAGTTGGAGGGGGGAACTATTCGATATTTGGGAGTGGACGTGAGCGGATGGGGCTTGAAAGTGAGGTTCAAGAATTGATGAGGGAAAAAAAAGTGAGTGGTGCACTAGGGTCTGGGAGACAAAAAACTTTTTCCCCTTGGGGGCAAAGAGGGGGAAGTATGAGAGTATAGTTTTACCAAAGCTCTTATGGGGGGGAAGCGTGGGTGATGAAAGTTGCAGCAGGGGAAAGGCTGGAGGGAGTGGAGGCATGTCTGAGGGCAATGTTTGTGAATAAATGCAGAGAATTTGAGTTTGGAATTAGGAGGGGGTGCGGGGTTACCAAAACTGTTGTCCAAGGGCTGAGGAAGGGTTTTTGAGGGGGGCGGCATGAGAGAAAGGAGCGAAACAAATGACTTCAAGAGTGTACATCTGTAGTGGAAGGAAAGGGGGGGTAGGGGGCGGCCCAGGAAGGGTTGGGGGGAGGGGGGAAAAGGGGTTTTGTGTGCGAGGGGGTTGGACTTCCGCAGGCATGCTGAGCGTGTTTGATAGGAGGAATAGACAAAAGGTTTTTTTTACTTGAGGCTGTTGGAGTGTGAGCAAATAAATTTATGAAGGATTTTAGGGGAAAACCGCAGGCCGCTTTAGTCCCGGAGAGGGGGAAGTACAGTGCCTGATCGAAGGAGGGGGTTAATGTTGCAGTTTAAAAACTGTATGAAAGCACCCTCTGGGAAAAAAAGGAGGGGTGTATGATGGTGAAAGTTCTTCTTTTTCGGGGCCACCCTGCCCCGGTGGGAACGGCAGTGGATAATAAAAAAAAAAAAAAAAAAAAATATATATATATATATTAATATATAATATTTATATATATATATATTATTTTAATATATATTTTAATATAATATGGGGGCAAAGGGGGTAGTAACCCCCTTTTTCCTGTATATATTAAAAATTAAAAAAAGAAAATTTCGTTTTTCCTTTTGGGGCCCCCCCGCCCCGGGGGGAACGGCCGGTGGTTGAAAGAAGAAAATTAATATATATTTATATAATATTAAAAATATATAAAAAATATATATATATATAATAATTTAAAAAAATTTTTTTTTTTTTTTTCAACAAGTCATCGTCTCCCCCGAGGCAGGGGGACCCAAAAAGAAAAAAAATCCCAAAAAAAAAAATACTTTCATCTTTTTCAACACTTTCACCACACTCACACTTTTCATGCTTTTGCAGGGTGCTTTAGAATAAAAACATTTTAGAAGCATTATGTAAAAAGATACGAAACATATCCCCCCAAACTGCCAAACCCCAAACCCCTCCTTTAAAGTGCGGGCATTGTATTTCCCCCATTTCCGGGACCAAGTCCGATTATAAAAATCCCCCGGTTTCCCTGAACCCCTTCACAAAATTTTTCCCCTGCCACACTCCAACAGATCGTCAGGCCCCAAAGTATCATTCGTCCCAACCCCTCGCCCAAAAAACCTCCTTTACCCCCTTTTTCCCAAACCCCTTTTCGAGGACGCCCCCTACCCCTCTTTCCTTCCCCCTATAATTTTATGTTTCCATGCATTCACTTTGATCCATTCTTTTAAAGACCAAACCCTCAACAACCCCTCTTTTTGCCCTCTGACAATGCTTTTATTAACCCCACCCCTTTCTCCTAATTTCCACACTCCAATTTTTCTGCATAATTTTTACACCACACTTTCCCCTTAAAACGGGACTTTCCCCACTGCCCCAAACCGTCTCCTCCTGCTGCATTTACCCCCAAGCTTCACACCAATTTAAGATGTTGGTATTACAACTTTCATACCCCCCCTTCTTTGCCTCCATAATAACGTTTTTTTAAACCCAAAATACCTCAACGCACCACTCACCTTTTTTTCCCTCTCAATTCTAGTTTAAACCCCACCCTTCATAAACCTTTCGCCGACACGTAACCCCAAGTATCAAAACATTCCTTTTTCCATACCCCTCCTCCCCAATTTTGATATCCCAAATTTTTTTTTATCTAAATCATTTGATACCCCATCACCTTTCCTTTTTTTATTTTCACTTTCAACTTTCTACCTTTACACAATTCTCAAACTCTCCATTAAACCCTTTGGGAATTTTCTTTTTGAATCTCCCCTAAGCACAGTTTTTCAGCAAAAGTAACTGTGGCAACCCATTTTGAAATTTTATTCCCCCTAATTTAATCCCACCCTCTCCCCAACCCCTAGATTTACTTCTTTTTTCAACCCCCCATAAATAATTAAACAACCATGGTGACATTACACTCCCTGTCTAAGACCTCTTTTCCGGAAATATTCTCCCCTCTTCTCACACCCCCAACCTGACCTCACTATCCCAAAAAGCTCTTTACAGCATTTAGTAACTTACCCCCTTTCCATACTTGCAACACTCCACATTTTTCCCTATCCACCTATCATATCCTTTTCTAAAACCATAAATCAATAAAAACTTCCCTCCTTTTTCTAAATATGTTCACATATATGCTTCAATGAAAATTGACACACTCCCCTACCCACTCTGAAACCCCCTTCTCATCCAATTCTACATTCTGTCTTAACCCCAATTCTTTCAATTAAACCCTACCATCTTTTCCTGGTATATCATAAACTTATTCCTCTATAATTTTTACAATCTCTTTTTTTTTTTTTTTAAATTGGAAAAAATTTTCCCCCCCCCCTTTTTAAAAAATTTTTTTTTAAAATTTTTAAATTTTAAAATTTTTTTTTTAAAAAAAAAAATTTTTTTTAAAAAATTTTTTAAAAAAAAAGGGGGGTTTTTTTTTTAAAAAAATTTTTTTTTTTTAAAAAAAAAATTTTTTTTCCCGGGGGGGGCCCCCCAAAAAGGGGGGGGTTTTTTGGGGGGGGAAAAAAGGGTTAAAGGGTTTCTTTAAAAAGGAAGGGGTAGCAGTTTAAAGGGTTAAAAGATCATTATGGAAGGAGAAAAGAGAAAAAGAATGTGAAAATTCCCAAAAAATTATGTGGATTAAAGTAAAGGTTTGGATGGAGAAGTTTGGGGCATAAAAGCGTGTATGCACCTTGGGGAAAGAGGAATGCAAAAAGGAGAGAGATTTTGGGGGATTTTTAAATGAATGTATAGGAGCCTTTGAACCAAGTGAAGAGTAATTGTGGGAGGGGACCTTTAATGCTAAAGTAAAAAAACTTTTTGAAGGGTGTGGTAGGTAATTTGGGTGCCAAAGGGGTAAATGTAATGGGAAGGGCCCCTTTTATTTAACTTTGTATAAAAGGGGGTTTTGTTAAGGGAAAACATATTTTTAAGAAAAAAGGATAAATTAAATATACCCCGATTGATGTAGGGGAAAAGACAGTGTTTTGTTGGGTTAAAGTATTGGGAAAATAAAAGACTGTTTAGTAGACTTCCAAAATTACATGTTATAGGGGGGGCCCCAGATATATCAGATCACTTTTTAGTTGTTTGCTACACTGGGAAATAAAAGGTAAATTTGGGGTACAAGGAGAATAGAAGCTCAGGGGAAAAAGAGGTGAAAAGGTTTATAAACTAAAAGAGGAGGCAGGGTTTGGGAAAATATAAACACTAATTTTAGGATAGATGGGCTAAAGAGGGGGTAGGGAATGGGGGCGAAGAGGATTTGGGGGAGGGTTTTTAAAAAAGTAGTTTAAGTGTTCAAGGGAGAAGTTTGTGGGTTTCAGGGGAAAATTTGGGGGGCGGGGGGGAAAAGGAGCGATTGGTGGGAATGATTAAAGAGAGAGAAAAGGGGGAAAAAGTTGCAAAATTAAAGTTTTTCCCAAAATAAAGTGAACAAGGAGGGAAATAATTTGGGAAAAAAGAGAAGGGTTTAAAAAGGGTGAAGGGAATGTAAAAAAAAAACAAATTAGGGGATGGGGGAGATTTTTTATCAACAAATTTTTTTGAAAATAAGAAAAAATTTTTGGGGTGGATTAACAATTTAAAAAAAGCCAGAGAACAAATGGATTTGCATTAAAAAAGGAGAGGAAAAGTTTTTTTTAAAAGGAGAGGGAAAAGGTATTGGGAAGAGGAAGGGAAAAAATTTTTAGGAATTTTTTAAATGTTTATGAAGAAAAGGGAACGTTGGGTTTCGTGATAGGGCAAGGAGGAATAACATCTTTTAGGGGAGGGAAAAGGGCCCGTTGTGAGTGTGGGGGAAGT
Source organism: Cherax quadricarinatus (assembly GCF_026875155.1). Taxonomy (NCBI): domain Eukaryota; kingdom Metazoa; phylum Arthropoda; class Malacostraca; order Decapoda; family Parastacidae; genus Cherax; species Cherax quadricarinatus. Next base: position 28,443,813 of record NC_069447.1, on the reverse strand, counting down.
TCGGAAGGGAGTAGGTAAAAAGAAAGGGGGTAAGGCAGCCGGGGGTTGAGGGGTAAAGATAGAAATGTTAAAAAAAAAAGGGGGGGGATATAGTTTTTTTAGTGGTTTTTGGGGGCCCCCAATTTAATAAATGTATGGAAGAGGGGGAAGGTACCTAGGGATTGGGAGAAAAGCATGCATAGTTCCTTTGTATAAAGGCCAAAAGGGGGAAAAAAAAGTGCAAAAATTATAGGGGGGTTAAAATCCCTTTTAGTTAACCCTTTGGGGGGAAAGTGTAGGTTAGAGTTTTAAATTTAAAAATTAAAATTTAAAACGAGAAAGGAAAGCAGATGAACAAGGGGGCTTTAGGAAAATAGGGGGGGTGTGGACCAGGTTTTTTACAGTGAAAAAATAAAAGTGAACAGTAAATTTTGATAAAAACTAAAAAGGGGCTTTTTGGGATTTATGGATTTTGGAAAAAGGGGATTACCGGGTGGATAGGGGGGCAATGGGGGGCAGATGGGGCAAGGGGTATGGTGTAGGAGGTAGTTTCTGAAAGCATGAAGAGTTTTTACGAGGATATGACTCAAATTTTAAATAAAAGGAAAGAAGGGGAAAATTTTTTCCCCTAAAATGGGGGCCCTTGACAAGGATTGTGGGGTCACCGGGTTGTTTAATATATTTATAGATGGGGTTTTTAAAGAATAAAGCGAGGGTCTTGGCAAAAGGCGGGAGTTAAAAAAATAAAGAATCACACACAAAGTGGGAGTTGGGCACAGTTTTCTCTTTGCGATACAAAGTCTCTTGGGAGTTCCGAAGAGAAGTTGCAGAGAATTTGGGGGAAGAATTTGGGGAGGGTGGCAAAAGAAGAAAAATTAAAAAAAGAATACGGAAAAGTAAGGTTATGAGGGTAAAAAAAAATTTTGGGGATGAAAATTGAAAATCAGATTTGGGGGGAGAGAGTATGGAGAGGTGAATTTTCAGATATTTTGGGGGTGGACTGTCCCGCGGATGGGGCAAAGGAAAAATGAGGGGAATCCCAAAAAATTGTGAGGGGGAAAAAGGGGGAGTTGGGGGGCACTTAGGGGGTTTTGTGGGGACAAAGAACTTTTTCCTTGGAAAGGGAAAGAGGGGAAAAGTATGAGAGTATAGTTTTAAAACCAAAAACCCCTTATATGGGGTGGGAAACTGGGGGATGAATGTTGCAGCGAGGAGAAGGGGGAGGAGTGGAGATGCATGTCCTGGGGGGCAATTTTGGGGGTGAAAAATAATGCAAAATTTGTAGTTTTGGGAAATTTTGGGGGAGGCGGGATTACCAAAACTGTTTTCCAAGGGCTGAGGAAGGGTTGTTGAGGTGGTTCGGACATGTAGAGAGAATGGGGCGAAAAAAAAGACTTCAAAAGTGTATCAGTCTGTAGGGAAGGAAGGGGGGGGTTTTGGGGGCGGGCCAAGGGAAAAATTGGAGGGAGGGGGGGAAAAGGAGGGTTTTGGGGTGCAGGGGCTTTTGGGCTTTTCCCCAGGCATGCTGAGCGTGGGTTTTATAGGAGTTTAATGGGGGAAAAAATGGTTTTTTAAAAACTTGACTGCTTTGGAGGTTTAGCAAAGTAACATTTATGAAGGGGGGCAAGGAAACCGGGAGGCCGACTTGAGTCCCGGGGGATGGGAAGTACAGGGCCTGCCTTTTGAAGGAGGGGTGTTTAATGTTCGTTTTTTAAAACCCGTAGGGGAAAGCACCCCTTTTGGCAAGACAGTGATGGGGTGAATGAAGGGGAAAGTTTTTTTTTTTCGGGCCACCCTGCCTTGGTGGAAATCGGCCAGTGTGATAAAAAAAAAATATATATGTATAAAATATATGTATATATATATAATATATATTTTTTTTATTATCACACTGGCTGATTCCCCCCCAAAGGCGGGGTGGCCCGAAAAAGAAAAACTTTCACCATCATTCACTCATCACTGTCTTGCCAGAAGGGTGCTTTACACACAGTTTTTAAACTGCAACATTAACACCCCCCCTTTCAGAGTGCGGGCCCTGTACTTCCCATCTCCAGGACTCAAGTCCGGCCTGCCGGTTTCCCTGAATCCTTCAAAAATGTTACTTTGCTCACACTCCAACAGCACGTCAAGTTTTAAAAAAACCATTTGTCTCCATTCACTCCTATCAAACACGCTCACGCATGCCTGCTAGAAGTCCAAGCCCCCGCACACAAAACCTCCTTTACCCCCTCCCTCCAACCCTTCCTAGGCCGACCCCTACCCGCCTTCCTTCCACTACAGACTGATACACTCTTGAAGTCATTCTGTTTCGCTCCATTCTCTCTACATGTCCGAACCACCTCAACAACCCTTCCTCAGCCCTCTGGACAACAGTTTTGGTAATCCCGCACCCCCTCCTAACTTCCAAACTACGAATTCTCTGCATTATATTTACACCACACATTGCCCTCAGACATGACATCTCCACGCCTCCAGCCTTCTCCTCGCTTGCAACATTCATCACCCACGCCTCACACCCATATAAGAGCGTGGTAAAACTATACTCTCATACATTCCCCCTTTGCCTCCAAGACAAAGTTTCTTTGTCTCCACAGACTCCTAAGTGCACCACTCACTCTTTTTTTCCCTCACAATTCTATGATTCACCTCATCTTTCTAGACCCATCCACTGACACGTCCACTCCCAAAATCTGAATACGTTTTACCTCCTCCATACTCTCTCCCTCCAATCTGATATTCAATCTTTCATCACCTAATCTTTTTTTTATCCTCATAACCTTACTCTTTTTCCCGTATTCACCTTTAAAATTTTTTTCTTTTGCACACCCTACCAAATTCATCCACCAATCTCTGCAGCTTCTCTTCAGAATCTCCCAAACACAGTGTCATCAGCAAAGAGCACTGTGACAACTCCCACTTTGAGGGTTATATAAAATATATATATATTTTATATAAATATATATATATAATTAAAATTTTATATTTTTTTATTTTTATATATATATATAATATTTATTTTTTATTTATTTATTTAATTATTAATTTTTTAATACATTTATATTTTATGATGGTGATGATGCTCTCATTTCTGACACATCCATCAGAAACAGTCTTACAGAGAAATGAGGCTGGTTGACCAGTAAATTGCACTTAGAAAATGTAATCTGAATACCAACCGAACCTTCCATTTCTCTTCTCTATTTTAGAATTAAATCCAAATTTTATGATTTTTATGCCCAGTTTAAGGGCTATTTAAGTAAACAAAATAAAATTAGAGTAAGTATTAATGAATTTGGTTATATTTTTTTAATTTTCTTTTCATGGTTAACAGAGGATGAGGAAAAGGATGGTAAGGTTTGAGTAGGTTTGCAGTGATAAGATGCATGTGTTGATTGTAATCAGTTTCTTTGAATTGCAGTATTACATCTCTGGACCTTTTAAAGAAAATACCTTTAAACAAGGGTTAAACCAGCCCCATTACATTAGCATTAAAATACCTTTTGGAAGTAAAAATAAAGGGAAAATGCTCACATAGGAATTAGGTATGCTTTATAAAAAGTATTTTCCAAGTGAAAGCGATTCATTTCCTAAGTTCGTTGACTTAGGTTTCATTATATATATACACTTTATATGTCAGTTTTTGGTGAGCATGGAAAAGTGCATGGATCAAGATGCATTAAATATAAGAGCGATGTGTATAAACTTAAATGCTATTGTACAAGGTTAATCTGTGATGTTTGAGCCTTCACACATATGACATTAAGATTCATGATTTTGAAGTTACAATATATTTATCTTGTTTTCCTTTACATTTGATTGATCTGCTGGAGACCGAAGTAGATACAGTGGACCCCCGTTTAACGATATTTTTTCATTCCAGAAATAGTTCAGGTCCAGTACTGACCGAATTTGTTCCCATAAGGAATATTGTGAAGTAGATTAGCCCATTTCAGACCCCCAAACATACACGTACAAACGCACTTACATGAATACACTTACATAATTGGTCGCATTGGGAGGTGATCGTTAAGCGGGGGTCCACTGTAATTCTTTGTGATTTATTTTTTTGGGTAAAGACACAAATGCAGTATATGCAAGTCTTTATTGACAAAAATTTCACCCACACAGTGAGCTTTATCAAATCATAAGCACTTCTTCTGCTGTCTGGGTTGCCACTATTTGATTAAAAAAAAAAAAGTTTTTGTCGAGGTGAACATTTTAAGGAATTGGGAGTTTCATTTGCTTCCCATTTAACAGAGTTACTCTTTTTTAAGCAAAATTTTTCATTAAAAAATTTACCTAATGTGTAGTCCTTAGGAATTTTTTGCCCCCCTTGGATATATTTTCTTGGGGATGGAAATGCATTAATTAAATATAATCAAATTTCAATACATAATGTATTTTAGAAAAAGAGTAAGATTTAGCAGAAAGGAAATGCCATTACATATTGGTACAAATTATAATACACTAAAAAGAATCTGTTATTTTTTTTTTTTCTTTAACAAAATATTTAATAATAAGTAAATACATGTTTTTGGTTTCAGATTTCTTGTAAGGGAAACATTCCTCACAACTTACCGCACCTTTATTTCCTAATGAATTGTAACAAGTTACAAAACGCTACAACAATTTTTGAGTAGTCCAGACGTAGGAGACAAAAGGGTGCTCGAAAGCTTTCTCCCTTTTGGGACGGGTTTTGGGGTGATTTGCCCTCACAGACTTAAATAAGATATTTTGGAAAAGCTAACCATTTTTTAATACCCTTCATGTAAGGTGAACGCTTTTGGGAAAAAACCCACTCAGAAGAAAAAATGGGAAAAAACAGAGGGCCCAAAAGAGGGACAATGCCCCAAAAGAAACTTTTCTATTGCATCTCTGGGAGTTACAACACGAAACCCGCATCTCTTCTGGAATTCAAAACTCTGAAATTGCTGAAAATGACCCTTTTTTATGCGACTTTTCCTTACCTGGAGATTTTCCCGAAGTCCTACTTTGGGCAAATGAACAGAATGAAGAACGGTCACCCAACCTGATACTTTACTAGCTTTTAACAAGAGTCATACTGGGCCGGACTGGATCCAGATCATACGATTCAAAGGGTCGTGAAAAAAAACGTCATGAAGTTCATCAAAAAATTTTGAAGCACTAGCAGATTTAAAAATTTTAACTCCACTTAGCTCTTTTCCCCCCCTTGATTCTGCTCCCTAAGAAGGTTGAGTGCAGCAACAAAACTGATGGCCCAAAGGGAAAATTGCGCTTCTTGACTCCTCCCCATCATTCGAGCATACAGACAGGCACTTCCGACCTACCCACCTTGCATACCTTACAGTAAGTCATACAAAACCCTAGTACACCCCTCTCCTCGCTTATGATGTACTTGTTTTACCGACAACTCGGGCTTAGACGGGGTCTGTGACCAATTGCTACTAAATAATGTACATTAGACTGATTTTTCCCCTGTTTTTTGTTTATTTTCTTACAGACAATTTTATAAACATTTAAAAATATACCAGAAATGTTATAAATGGTACAAAGGTGACATTAAAACAATATCAGAGATGGTTGACACAAACCCACTATCATAATAGTATGCTAATCACTTAGCAACGAAGTCACATACCGATGTGGTTTTAGGAATGGAACGCTGTCATTAAGTGAGGAGAGGTTGTACTTGTATCTATCACATTTAATACATTTTAGTGACTGTAATACTTAATTCATATTATTTGTGTCTGGGTACCCCATTTTGGTATCTAATATTTGTGGCTAACTGATACTATAAGAGCCCCTTCCATTTGTTTGGTCAATTTTTTTGAGTACAGTAAACTCTCTCTTACAAGGCACGGACTGTGTTCCTAAAAATTGATAAAGGTAAAGGAATATCTTTATAAAAAGCAACTTTGTGAAGTGAAGAACATATAAGAAAAATAGGGTCATGCTTCAAGACACCTTCACATTTGTTAATGTAATTTTATTTTACTATTTTGCTAGATAAAATTTACCTCGTATAACGTACCTCACATTGTTAGTCATTAGTTGAAACATTAGTTTTATTATATTGAATTTTCTTTCCTTGGATCAAATCTATATGCCCCCCATTCTCCAGGCATTGTATGGCTCCTCTGGATTTAGTGCTCCCTCATAAATGTAATATTAGTTTTATTCAGTAATAAAAATAAGTATGGGAATTAAAGGCAGTGATTAGTCAGGTCAAGAGAGGGTTTGATATTACATAGAACTGTTGATTATAAAGTGTGAATTTATAATTTCACATAATTAAGAGACTATTTTGTTAGCCAAGCTTTGTTATACATTATTGTGAGCACAGTGACATAAGAAATATATTAGATCTTAGTCCTACATAAGAGGCACTGAAAAGAAGACCATTGAATTCACCATTAAGCAAAAATTGCATTTTCTATACCAAAATGTTTATCTTTTTTTCAAGTATCACATACATCAGTTTTACCCTGCCTTTTACCGCTGAAAGTAAAAACATGTTTGACCATGTGCTTATGCCCAAAAACATTGATTTGTTTCCTAAGAAAACTTGACAAATTCTCCATACCACTTCAAAGCTCATTAACCCCTTGACTGTCACAACCCCAAATCCTGAGGTTTCTCCTTGTGTTGCAACCCCCCCATCCCCCCCAACCAACCCCCAAAATTTTTTTTTCTTATGAAATGATAGAGAATCTTTTCCCGATTGTAATGACACCAAAAGAACGAAATTTGATGGAAAACTGACGGAATTACGCTCTCGCGAATTTAGTGACCTCGGCAATATTTACGAATCTGCAATTTTGCCCACTTTGAGCCCTATTTTCGGGTAATTCCATTGTTCCAGTCGCCCAAATTCATAGCTATTTCTTTAGAACTCCATTTTTACTATCGACTGAGTACAAGAAACTGCCCATTTACCAATTTCAACTACTCAATGACGTGGTCAGAAATTTGCAATTTGGCCAATTTCACGAAAATTTAAAAATATGACAATTTCAAACTAGGGTCCAGAATGAACAATGCAGACATTCCTGGCTCTAAAATAACATTTTCTTTGTTCATCAGTCACATCTCCAGGCCCCTCTGATATTACTCTTGCTTTCTATTTCGAGTTTTTATTCAAACAAAAATAGAAGATTTACTGTTATGCAGACTACTGCAATATTGTAATAATTGTATAAATAATGTCAACCCATTCATGACTGCATATTAGAATGGCTACTTGGACATTTATTGGAAAATGACATCATTTGTTTACTTTTGAACATCGGTAAAAATCAAACATTTCCCCTACTTTGAGCTCCATTTCAAGGTTCTTTTCATAGTAAAACCAATCAAAATCATCTCTATTTCTATAATATGTTTTCCATTCTGTCAAATGAGACCAAGAAAATGAGAATACAACCATAAATACTATACGAAAATAGACCACAAATGCGGCATTTTAATTAAAAAAAACGGTCGGGTTTTTTTTCTCTCATTATGCACTGCGTGCTGCAGGATTTTTTTTTATATGGTGCACACTGACCACACAGACCCATTATCTCACATGTGGGCCTACCAGCTTTCTCCTGATTGATTTGAAGCCGCTAGAATTTGTGAGTATATGTACGTCAAAAACGGTGGCTCGTAAGGCATGTATACGACCAAAACAGTCAAAGGGCTAAACTTGCTTTAAAATGAGACCAATTTAATCAAAATTGTATGGTTGGTTGCAGAGATATCGTTGCAAACATATTGTGAAAATTTGTAGGCGATTTTCTCAAAAGTGACATTCATCTGGTTTTCCTCTCAGCACCATATAAAAAGTTTTATCATGGTGCATTATCATGCTCTTTTCTATTATTGTCCCCTCTCTCTCGCACAACAAAGCTGTTGTGTTGTATTTGTGCCCACGCAGAGTCTAGTAGTGCTTTGTCAATTTCCTCTTGTTGTTTCATATAAATCTTATCTTGCAGTGGACTGATTCTCCAGGATTTAACATTTGTCAACATTGGTAACAACGAGCTTATGTCTGATGGAAATGTCAATTTTTCAAAACGATGGCAACAGTTTAATATCTTGGACAATATGAAACGATTTAAAAAATGGTATGTATTATAGTTAAATTGCATAAAAAGTTCATATTTATATGTTCATTTCTGTATAGCCCTTGTGGCTTAGCGCTTCTTTTTGATTATAATAATAATAATAATAATAATAATAATATATGTTCATTTAAATCTTTTGCTATATTGTATATACAACATTATAAGTCTATGGATCATATGTACTATTACATTATAAAAATAAATATATCTACTGTATTTATGTAGAATAAAAGTCACATTACAGTGGCTAGAACAGTGCACAAAAAAAAAAAAAAAATGGAAAATTAAAACTGGACAATATTTTAGGCTGTGCTACACAGTTATCACTCATGACATGACAACTGTCCAGGATGGACTGAAATTTTGTCCAATAGTAATTTTCAATGCTTGGATCATGTGTATTCTGGTTGGGATGGGGGTTATCTAATTTCTAGGTATCAGAAATACTGTAGTATATATGTTACATATCTTTTATTATGTTATTGTATTTTCCAGTCAATACACTTTCAAAAAGAATGAGAAAATAATCGCATTCTTCAACAACTTCGAGCCGTCGCTGAATGAAGAAGCTCTCTGGTCCATCTCGGAGAAAATCAAGCCACGAGGGGGGAAAAAGAAGTCATAATTTCTTCTCATTACACTACATACTAAATAAGATTGAAAAATTAGCTTTATTCACTTCAGGAATATATGAAACTCAAAGAAATATATTTTTGAGAAGTAGAAATAGATTTCTCAGAAGTGATAGTTTGGGTCATATGAAATATATTTAGTATTAAGATTCTGAGTAGCAGTTTTTGTGTACTCGGTAACTTTGTGACCAAAACGTCTCTTTAACACTCCATTTCTGGCATTGTGGAACATGTTTTCTCTATGCCAATAGAATGGCGAATAATTTGTAAAAAAAATATTAATAATATAACCCTGTCCACTGTGTGATGTTTTCTGTAGAGAAGATTAAAGCATCAAGATGGTGCTCATTGTGAAGGCCATAATGGCTAGTCCCTTTGAAATTTAGTAGCTATGTAATATAATTGTAATGTAATAGTCTTCATTTTGAAGGCCGAATAGGCACATACGTATGCATTGGCTTTGAGAGTTGTGTGGCAGAGTTGGCCATGCTTCTTCTTGTATGTACACTTTATGTTATGTTTGTGAAATATGATACTGACATACTGCCATTAGGAATCAAACATTAGTGTATGGTAGGTAGTCGTTATGTATATATTTGTATAGTTAACATATATTGCATTATAGCTGAATTTATTTTTTGTTTATTTTCAGTTTTGAAAATATGCCAATTTGTGTTCTCAGTCACACGCATTACAAAACTCACTGCAACCCTATGAGTAACTCTGTGTAGGAGAGCTCACACGTACTCCAGATATAAACCTTTGCAAGCCAAAGACGTAGCCGTGTGGCTGCATGTATAATAATCAGTCCAAAGATATATTCCCCGCTTGTTGGTGGGTGAAAGTAACACCCAACCGACCTGTGTTGTTATTGCAATAGGGTAAGTTAAACCCCATTTTTACTTGATGTTTGGAGTCACATTAGGAGTCAAATTTTGACTCCACACCTCATGGTGACAATTATAGTCATAAATAATAACTAATACAATGGTACATGAGAATCGTGTATCCAATTGATGAATCACATCCTACTTATTGTCATTGTGATATGACAAGTTGCAATCTGCTTATATTCCTGGTAATGATAAGACAGGTCACATTCTACTTTCATATCATTCATATAGGTCACATCTTGTTGCAGTCTCCTAATGTTTTCATGTAATAGGTCACATCTTTTCATCCTTGATATATCACTCATTTCCTTTCTGTTGCTTCAGTCTCTTTAGTAACAGTGTACATGGCTGGCTGCATGCTCTAAAACATCAGCTTGTATACTTTTTCTGTAATAAGATCTTCACATATAATTTATACTCTGATTACTTGATAGTGCAATGAAGATTCTGACTAGCAACGAGTGTGAAACCCATCGCAGCCACTAGAAGTAATGTAGGCCTGAAGTCCAAGCTTGTATTCAGTCACACATTTAATAGAGCAAGTTTCATTAGTGAAACCTACCAGTTTTAATTACATATTTTGTGAATGGCATGCTTATAGAATAATCTATTATTTTTATTGAAGGTGCTTTCACACATGAGAATACACTCTTGATCTGACTCTCCTCACTCTTCTGCTTTAAAAAATGGATTTTCATTGGCCTGTTTTATTAAACACTTGTGTTCATAAAAAAATAAGGTTTTTTTTTTTAATTATTTTTCACTCATTATTATTTTAGCATATTTTTCAGTTGAATAAGGTAATCTAAATCAGTTACAGTATTATTACTCGATTCTTCAAAATTTGTTGTTTATCTTCAGTATACATGTATCAGATAGTTCCATGCATTATATTTCTTACCATGTATGTCAGGATATCCTGTAATATTATTCACCCAATTGTGCCTTTGTTGTCAACCTTTTTTTTTTTTTTTTCTTTCTTTTTTTGTGGATTTTTCATACTTTTTGAAGTGGGCATAAGTGTCATTGATGACCTGTTGGGTGTCTCTGTGGCTGTGTTCCTTGAATATGTTGTTCCTTATCTGTCTCCAGCAATCTATCACTGTTCCTATACCAGTCATTTAGAACTCCATTGTTGTTTCCTACTTTTTTATACTGACAGCCACCTTCAGTTTAATTATGATTATATTAAAAAATAAGCGATAAACCCATTTGGGCTGTACAACATTGCTTCTTCAATCTAAGTGCCAGTTAATTAGTTAATTCTTTGAAAATGTCTTTCCCTTTCACAGTAGTATAATAATGCTTGTCATTAATAAACTGCTTGTACAATTATCTTCCAATCTTCTCTGGTTGCTGTAATTTATCTACTTTTATTTCTTTAGGTTTCATGAAAATATGATCTTACTGAAGTGTTTCAGATATGTTAATATGTAAAGCTGCGTATTGAATATCTATATTATTTATATACTGTTTTGGAGATAAAATATATGTATAGTATATATTTTAGTAATAATTTAGTTCTGACATCAGGCTGTATTTTCAGTCATAGTGGTAGTTACTGGTGAGCAGTAATGATCATATACTGTGTGTGTGTGCTGGAATAATTTTCTTATCATTTATGAGCAATACCTGTTGAATATAAAAAATATTTGATATGTTAAAAAGTAGTACAATGAAACAAACTGTCCAAAACCCATTTGTGTTAGCAAATGTGTCAAACAGCAATGTAATTACTCAAACTTGTTCCTTAATTTCGCTACATAGATCATTTTTGACAAAGTGTGACAAAAAGACTGAAATATATTAAAACTGACATGTTTGTCATAGTTAGGACTCTGCTTACTGCAGACTTGATAATAGCCATAAATGAAGCATGTGCTGGTAGCCACCATATCATCTTTCCCACACGGTTAAATATGGTTTGTGCACCAATTTTTTTCTTCATACAGTATTTATGTACATAGTGCTCATTCATTGTGCTAATTACAAGAAACTCCACATCTTATTTTAGGTTAAGATATTTTATGCCTGAATCATGCCATCCTGGTCCTTGCTAAGCTAATGTGAAGATGGTCTTTACATAGTTTTGTAGGGATATAATGCAGGTCTCCTCTTATCGAGGTACAAAGAATCAGAGGCTACGTAGCATTACATGGCCCCTTTTTCTAGTCATTCTTGTAAGTCATATTGCACCAAGAGATTTTATTTACCTTTTGGACTGTTTTTAAAAGTAGTACACAGTTTATTTAAAGTTACATAATGAATTGCTATAAAATAATGGTTTGTATTGTCGAGCATTTTTTATACAGAAAATAAATTTGATATGCCAGCCTTGTTTTTGCTCTTTAAATTTTTGATTTCAAAACTTATTCAGAGAACGCTAGACAAATGTGCTAGTTAAGAAGTTTGAAATTAATCCTTTTCAGTACACAAATAACCTGCACATAGGATAACGAACCTTATGACATTTCTGTCTGACTTGGACCATTAACTACTATTTTGCAGTACATTATCATTAAAAAATATATATATACATTCCCTCTAAATTATGTTCATGGGAAGCTCTGTTCATTACTCTAAGCCCTTTCACTGTCAAAAGCCCAAAACAGTTACTGCTCCAAATGTACTTTCTTCCTCTCCTTCCAAAAGTTATCTTTTCTTTTGAAATGGTAGATAATTTTTTTCTGAAGGTAGACACCAAAAATATGAAATCTGATGGGAAAACTCATGGAATTACACAGGTGTGAATTAAGCAGTCTGGGAGAAATTTATACACTGGTGATTTTGCCAACTTTGAGTCCTATTTTAAGTCAGTTCCATTGCTCCATTCGATTAAATTCATAACTATTTTGCTCATATGTCATCCATTCTAGCAATTGATCACAAGAAATCATCTATTTAATTATTACAACTACCCTATAAACTGCACAGAATTAGGTAATTTGGCCAGTTTTACACAAAATTAAAAAAATACCAATTTAAAAAGAATGGAAATAAACAATGTAGACACTCCTGACACCAAAATATTTCCTCTGTTCATTAATCACATCCAAAGGCATCTCCTATATTACACCTTCTTTCCATTTTAGTTTCATAATCACATAAAAATAGATTTACTTTATATCCTGGATCATAAAATATGACCACGAATGATTGGTCTTAGTTTACAGCATCCTAATAACTGAATCAGACCTATTAAAAACCCATAAAACAGCCCCACTCCACAAAGGGGGCAGTAAAGCAATAGCAAAGAACTACAGACTGATAGCACTAACATCCCATATCATAAAAATCTTTGAAAGGGTCCTAAGAAGCAAGATCGCCACCCATCTAGATACCCATCAATTACACAACCCAGGGCAACATGGGTTTAGAGCAGGTCGCTCCTGTCTGTCTCAGGTACTGGATCACTACGACAAGGTCCTAGATGCATTAGAAGACAAAAAGAATGCAGATGTAATATATACAGACTTTGCAAAAGCCTTCGACAAGTGTGACCATGGTGTAATAGCGCACAAAATGCGTGCTAAAGGAATAACAGGAAAAGTTAGTAGATGGATCTATAATTTCCTCACAAACAGAACACAAGAGTAGTAGTCAACAGAGTAAAGTCTGAGGCGGCTACGGTGAAAAGCTCGGTTCCACAAGGCACAGTACTCGCTCCCATCTTGTTTCTCATCCACATATCTGACATAGAGAAGGATGTCAGCCACAGCACCGTGTCTTCCTTTGCAGATGACACCCAAATGTGAATGACAGTGTCTTCCATTGCAGACACTGCAAGGCTTCAGGCAGACATCAACCAAATCTTTCAATGGGCTGCAGAAAACAATATGGAGTTCAACGATGAGAAATTTCAATTACTCCGATATGGTAAACATGAGGAAAATAAAACTTCATCAGAGTACAAAACAAATTTCTTCCACAAAATAGAGCGAAAAACCACCAAAACCTGGTTAGCACAGTCCGGGATCACCTTCAAGGATTGAAACACTTGTCGATATCGACATGTCAAAATGACTGGATTGGATAATGAGGACCTCAAAACTAGGGATGAAGCTCTAGTGCAACCTTCGAGGTGTTGTATTAATGTAGGTAAATTTGAAGCAAACATTGCAAGCTTCAAGGGCACGTGAAATTCTAGCCAGTTAGGAATTCCAGAGCCTTTCAAGCGCGCATAAGAAGGATAAAGCACGAATTACTGGAAGCCTTTAATAATAACCTGTACCCCTGGAATGCAGCAGGGAGGGTATTATTAATACAACTGGAAAACCCTAGAGGACAATACTGAACTTGCAACGGGAGAAATCATTACAACAAAGCAAAAGATTTGCAGACGACAAGTTCCCAATTGAAAAGCAGGGGTCCTTGCATTAAAGAAGAAAAAAACCAGGGCCCAAGCTTCAATCCTAATGAAGGGATTCCGATTTAACATAAAAGACCCCATGCTTCTTCAACGCAGCCTGGCAAAACACCTAGATCGTCAATAACCGTAGGCATCGGTATTGTGCTCGCTTTGATTTGGTGATTCAAAATTAACAGCCTGTTGATCAAAACTTTTTCACTTTGGGCTTTGCACGGATTGGCTTTGGGCCATTATTTCTTCGGAGAACTCTCTTCCAGGAAACGATTATACTGGGAAATTATCCTTTGCACGATACCTTCGTTTCAACGGAAATCCAAAAATTGACATTCCCATACTTTAACTACTCTGTCAGACTACCAGCCTATCGAAATCCCCAAAAATCCATCTTCCCCGTGAATAAAATACAGTGGACGCCCGACATTCGATAAATCCGACATTCGATGCATTTTAACGCAAAAATTTCGCCTCAACATTCGATGGAAAACCCGACATTCAATACGATTCGTACGAGACGTGTCCACGTGTAGCCTGAACTGCACCGTGTGTGCCAGTATTTACAAGCCAGCTAGTGTGCGCGCATCTAAGGATACATTCGGTACATTCCATATTATCACTGTTTTTGGTGCTTGTTTCTGCAAAATAAGTAACCATGAGCCCCAAGAAAGCTTCTAGTGCCAACCCTTCGAGAAAAAAGGTGCTAATGACTATTGAAATGAAGAAAGAGATAATTGCAAAGTACGAAAGTGAAGTGCGTGTGTCGGAGCTGGCCAGGTTGTATAGTAAACCCCATCAACCATCTCTACTATAGTGAGCAGGAAAACGGCAATCAAGGAAGCTGTTGTTGCAAATGTGCAACTTCGTTTTCGAAACAGAGATCGCTAGTGTTAGACGATGTTGAGAGACTGTTATTGGTGTGGATAAATGAAAAACAAATAGCAGGAGATAGCATCTCTCAAGCGATCATTTGTAAAAAGGCTAGGCAGTTGCATGATGATTTGGTAAAGAAATTGCCTGCAACTAGTGGTGATGTGAGTGAATTTAAGGCCAGCAAAGGTTGGTTTGAAAGATTTAAGAATCGTAGTGGCATACACAGTGTGGTAAGGCATGGTGAGGCTGCCAGTTCAAGTCCTAATGGAAGGGGATTCCCCTTGTAAACGCTAATACCATCCACACACTCCCCTGCTCCCATCCCATCAATCATCACCAGATTTTTATTAAAGGTAAGTGTCAATTACTGTATTCTATTGTTATTAATCTATTGTTTTTGTTGTTATTGTAATTATTCTATTGCATTAAACTTAACATTTCATGTGGTAAAATTTTTTTTTTCATACTTTTGGGTGTCTTGCACGGATTAATTTGATTTCCATTATTTCTTATGGGGAAAATTAATTCGACTTTCGATATTTTCGACATTCGATAGCTCTCAGTAGCGGATTAGTATCGAATGTCGAGGGTCCACTGTACTGTAGTTTATAATTTTAATTTCGTCAGAATTTAAAAACCGATTGATTTCAAGTACAACTTAACATTAAAGTTCTTTTGATAAAGTCAAATGACATTTTAGTGATAAAGTCAAATAATTACTGTGTTGGATAATAAAAGACATATAGGTGGTAGACTAAATACATGTGTAAAATTTAACTGGTGTCTTGTTAACTTGAATTTTTGTAACAGCAAAGAAAACTGAAGACAAAATTAAATTTAGCAAACAGCTTTGCAGGTCATGTAGCAGACACTACACAAGTGTGTGCTTCATTTAGTCAGTCAGCAATAAAAAAAAAATTATCACACTGATCATATCCAATCATGATAGGATATCCTACAGAAGGAACCCGTTCACCATAACTAAGTGTGTAATAATTATTTTATTTTATTAACACATTGGCAGTTTCCCACCTAGGCAGGGTGGTCCGAAAAAGAAAAACTTATATTGTTCACTCCATCACTGTCTTGACAGAGGCATGCTTACACTACAGTTATAAAACTGCAACACTAACACCCCTCCTTCAGAGTGCTGGCACTTTACTTCCCATCTCCAGGAATCAAGTCCAGCCTGCCAGTTTCCATGAATCCCTTCATAAATGTTACCTTGCTTACACTCCAACAGCACGTCAAGTCCTAAAAACCATTTGTCTCCATTCGCTCCTATCTAACACGCTCACGCACGCTTGCAGGAAGTCCAAGCCCCTCGCACACAAAAACTCCTTTACCCCCTCCCTCCAACCTTTCCTAGGCCTACCCCTACCCTGCCTTCCCTCCACTTTAGATTTATACACTCCCGAAGTCATTCTATTTCATTCCAGCCTCTCTACATGTCCAAACCATCTCAATAACCCCTCCTCAGCCCTCTGGATAATAGTTTTGGTAATCTCGTACCTCCTCCTAATCTCCAAACTACGGATTCTCTGCATTATATTCACACTACACATTGCCCTCAGACATGACATCTCCAGTCCCTCCAGTCTTCTCCTTGTAGCAACATTCACCACCCATGCTTCGCACCCATATAAGAGCGTTGGTAAAACTATACTCTCATACATTCCCCTCTTTGCTTTCATGGACAAAGTTCTTTGTCTCCACAGACTCCTCAGTGCACCGCTCACCTTTTTCCCCTCATCAGTTCTGTGATTCACCTCATCTTTCATAGACCCATCTGCTGACACGTCCACTCCCAAATATATGAATACATTCACCTCCATACTCTCTCCCTCCAATCTAATATCCAATCTTCCATTACCTAAATTTTTGGTTATCCTCATCACCTTACTCTTTCCTACATTCACTTATAATTTTATATACCCTACCAAGCTCATCACCTAATCTCTGCTACTTCTCTTCAGAATCTCCCAAAACCACAGTGTCATCAGCAAAGAGCAACTGTGACAACTCCCACTTTATGTTAGATTCTTTATCTTTTAACCCCACACCTCTTGCCAACACCCGAGCATTCACCACTCTTACAACTCCATCTATAAATATACTGAACAACCATGGTGACATCACACATCCTTGTCTAAAGCCTACTTTTACTGGGAAATAATGTCCCTTGTGCCTGCATACTCTAACCTGAGCCTCTTCACTGCTTTCAATAACCTACCTCCTATTCCATACATTTGCAACATCTGCCACATTGCTCCCCTATCCACCCTACCATATGCCTTTTCCAAATCCATAAATGCCACAAACCTCTTTACCCTTATCTAAATATTGTTCACCTATATGTTTCACTGCAAACACTTGGTCTACACACCCCTTACCCTTCCTAAAGTCTTCTTGTTCATCTGCTATCCTGCTCTCCATCTTACTCAGAGGCGTCACTAGAGTTGGTGTCACCCGGGGCAGCATCTTTGGTGTCACCCCCATGAAATTCAATGGGGGGGGGGAGTAAACTCCAGTTATGTCATTACTGCATGACTAGTGACAAATGTTTAGCAATGAGAACGTTTAAGGGCCATAAACTGAACAGGAGAATACTTTTCAACTTTATTAATGATAAAATAAATAAGCATATTAATATTGAGGAAACAAACTCTAATACCACTTTGAGTACAGGCAACACATCCTACATTTATTCATTTTCAACAATGCCAAAACAAATGTGATGAATGGTTTTGAAAACCGACAAGTTGAAGAATTGAGACACTTATGCAACACATGGGAATCTTTATTGAAGAAATGTTTAGCCACACAGTGGCTTCATCAGTCCAATACAAAGTAGAAATGGGTAAAGAGAGGAGGAGTTTGAGGTAATCAGTCCCTCAACCTGGAATCGATGTGTTCAGTCCATCACTCTTGGTACATAGACTTCAACGTTTGTCCAACCTTTGGACGACGACCTACTTACACTAGTGGCAGGTCCCACTGTGATCCCGCCGCCTCCTGCTTCGACTCGTCTGACTGCAGTATATAAGCCACCTCTATGGCCCTATGCTGCACTTCCTACAAGAGTGATGGACTGAACACATTGATTCCAGGTTGAGGGACTGATTACCTCAAACTCCTCCTCTCCTTACCCATTTCTACTTTGTATTGGACTGATGAAGCCACTGTGTGGCGAAACATTTCTTCAATAAAAATTCCCATGTGTTGCATAAGTGTCTCAATTCTTCAATGCAAAAAAAACAAAAAAAAAAAAAACCTGAAAAATAAAGAAAAACATTGCAATATCAGAGAAACACTAGTTCCGATTTGACCTTGAGTACAGGTAACATCTCAGTGTATCTGATCTTACATTTCCTTGCCTTCAATTATGCAAAATCATCTATCACATTAAAATCAATGATTTTCCCTATATAGGCTTATTTGTACTTTGTTAATATATAATAGGCTATATAGAAACAAAGGATTTTTCTCTTATGTTGGTGCAGCACTGTTTTGGGCATTAGTGTCACCTTCTTTAGAGGCTTTATGGTGTCACCCCCTAAATGGTGTCACCCGGGGTCCCCCCCAACGAACCCCCCCCCCCCTTACGATGCCCCTGGTCTTACTCTTAATTCTTTCAATAATAACTCTACCATACACTTTACCAGGTATACTCAACAGACTTATTCCCCTATAATTTTTACTCTCTCTTTTGTCCCCTTTGCCTTTATACAAGGGAACTATGCATGCTCTCTGCCAATCCCTAGGTACTTTACCCTCTTCCATATATTTATTAAATAAAAGCTCTAACCATTCCAAAACTGCTTTTAACATTTCTATCTTTATCCCATCAATCCCAGCTGCTGTACCCAGTTTCATTCTACCCACTGCCCCATGCACTTCCCCCACACTTACACCTGGTTCTTCCTCACTCCTACAAGATGTTATTCCTCCTTGTCCCTATAAACGAAATCACAGCAGGGGGGATATAGTGCTGGAGTGGTTGGTACTTTTGTATGAAAGATGGGAAGGTACGTAGGGACTGGCAGAGAGCAGGTATAGTTCCTTTATATAAAGGGAAGGGGACAAAAGAGATTGTAAAAATTATAGGGGAATAAGTTTACTGAGTATACCAGGAAAAGTGTACGGTAGGGTTACTATTGAAAGAATTAGGGGTAAGACAGAGAGTAGGATTGCAGATGAGCAAGGAGGTTTCAGAGTGGGTAGGGGATGTGTAGATTAAGTGTTTACATTGAAGCATATATGTGAACAGTATTTAGATAAAGGTAGGGAAGTTTTCATTGCATATATGGATTTAGAAAAGGCATATAGAGTAGATAGGGGAGCAATGTGGCAGATGTTGCAAGTATATGGAATAGGTAGTAAATTACTAAATACTGTAAAGAGTTTTTATGAGGATAGTGAGGCTCAGGTTCGGATGTGCAGGAGAGAGGGAGATTACTTCCCAGTAAAAGTAGGCCTTAGACAGGATGTGTAATGTCACCATGGTTGTTTAATATATTTATAGTTGGGGTTGTAAAAGAAGAAAATGCTAGGGTGTTGGGGAGAGGGGTGGGATTAAATTATGGGGAATCAAATACAAAATGGGAGCTGAGACAGTTACTTTTTGCTGATGATACTTATGGGAGATTTTAAACAAAAGTTGCAAAGGTTAGTGGACGAGTTTGGGAGTGTGTGTAAAGGTAGAAAGTTGAAAGTGAACACAGATAAGAGTAAGATGATGAAGGTATCAAATGATTTAGATGAAGAAAAATTGGATATCACATTGGAGACAGGAAGTATGGAAGACATGAATGTTTTCAGATACAGTGGACCCCCGGTTAACGATTTTAATCCGTGCAAGAGGGATAATTGTTATGCGAAATAATCGTTATGCGAATGAATTTTCCCCATAAGAAATAATGGAAATAAAATTAATCCGTGCAAGACGCCCAAAAGTATGAAAAAAATTTTTTTTTACCACATGAAATGTTAATTTTAATACACACAAACTGAAAAAGGCATAGCACAATTACATGACACTTACTTTTATTGAAGATCTGGTGATGATTGATGGGATGGGAGGAGGGGAGAGCATTATCTTCTTACTGTTTAGAAGGGAATCCCCTTCCATTACGACTTGAGGTAGCAAGTCCTTTTCCGGGGTACTTCCCTTCTTCTTTTAATGCCACTAGGACCAGCTTTGAGAGTCACTGGACCTCTGTCGCACAACAAATCTGTCCATAGAGCTCTGTACCCTCCCGTTCCTTTACGATTTGTCTAAAATGGCCACAACATTGTCATTGAAATAGTCACCAGCACGGCTTGCAACAGCTGTTGCAGGGTGATTTTCATCTATAAAGGTTTGCAGTTCAACCCACTGTGCACACATTTCCTTAATCTTTGAAGTAGGCACAATGGATTCCACAACTGGCATAGGCTTCTCAGGGTTAGCCCCAAACCCTTCAAAATCTTTCTTAATTTCCATACTAATTCTCACCCTTTTTACCACAGGGTTGGCACTAGAAGCTTTCTTGGGGCCCATGGTCACTTATTTTCCAGAAACAGCACCGAAAACACTGTAATAATACGAAATATTCCGAGTGTATGCTTGGATGTTACCGCGGAGGCTGGCTGGTAAACAATGGGACGGCCGGCACATGTGAGGCTGGCTGAGGGCACATTGGACGCGTCTCGGACGAAAATCGGTAAGCGGGTTTTTAATCGGTATGCGCGGCAAAAATTTTGCGATAAAAGTAATCGGTATGCGGAAAAATCGCTATGTGATGCCATCGTTATGCGGGGGTCCACTGTATTTGGGAGTTGACTTGTCAGCAGATGGGTTTATGAAGGATGAGGTTAACCATAGAAGTGATGAAGAAAAAAAGGGGAGTGGTGCGTTGAGGTATCTGTGGCGACAAAAAACGTTATCCATGGAGGCAAAGTAGGGAATGTATGAAAGTACAGTATAGTGGTACCAACACTCTTACATGGGTGTGAAGCTTGGGTTGCAAATGCTGTAGTGAGGAGGCGGCTGGAGGCAGTGGAGATGTCTTGTCTAAGGGCAATGTGTGGTGTAAATATTATGCAGAGAATTCGGAGTGTGGAAATTAAGAGGTGTGGAGTTACTAAAAGTATTAGTTAGAGGGCTGAAGAGGGGTTGTTGAGGTGGTTTGGTCATTTAGAGAGAATGGATCAACGTAGAATGTCTTGGAGAGTGTATAAATATGTAGGGGAAGGAAGGCGGGGTAGGGGTCATCCTAGAAAAGGTTGGAGGGAGGGGGTAAAGGAGGTTTTGTGGGCGAGGGGCTTGGACTTCCAGTAAGCATGTGTGAGCGTGTTAGATAGGAGTGAATGGAGACGAATAGTTTTTGGGACCTGATGAGCTGTTGGAGTGTGAGCAGGGTAATATTTAGTGACGGGATTCAGGGAAATTGGTTATTTTTATATAGCCGGACTTGAGTACTGGAAATGGGAAGTACAATGCCTGCACTTTAAAGGAGGGGTTTGGGATATGGCAGTTAGGGGTATGTTATATATCTTTATATATACTTCTAAACTGTTGTATCTGGGCACCTCTGCAAAGACAGTGATTTATGTGTGAGTGAGGTGAAAGTGTTGAATGATGATTAAAGTATTTTCTTTTTGGGTCACCCTGCCTCGGTGGTCTATGACCAACTTGTTGAAAAAAAAAAAAAATTGTTCCCTAGGCTATCTCAATTTATTAATTTCACTGTAAAACTTTTTCTCATTTTCAACAAAATTTGTTGATAACATCTCACCCACTCTCTCATTTGCTCTCTTATTACATTGCTTCACCACTCTTAACCTCTTTTTTCTTTCCATATGCTCCTTCCTCCTTGCATCAATTCTACTTTGTAAAAACCTCTCATATGCTAACTTTTCCTCTCTTACTACTCTCTCTACATCATTCCACCAATCGTTCTTCCCTCCCGCACCCACTTTCCTGTAACCACAAACTTCTGCTGAACACTAACACTATATTCTAAAACTTACCGCATACATCTACCCCATTGCCTATACTCACACTAGCCCATCTGTCCTCTAACAGTTGTTTATATCTTACCCTAATTGCCTCCTCTAGTTTATAAACCTTCACCTCTCTCTTACTTGCTGCTTCCATTTTCCTTGTATCCCATCTACCTTTTACTCTCACTGTAGCTACAACTAAAAAGTGATCCGACATATCTGGGCCCCTCTATCAACATGTACATCCTGAAATCTACCCAAGTCTTTTATCTACCAATACGTAGTCCAACAAACTACTGTCATTATGCCCTATATCATATCTTGTATATTTATTTACCCTCTTTTTCTTAAAATATGTTTTACCTATAACCAAACCTCTTTCTATACAAAGTTCAGCCAAATGCTCCCCATTATCATTTACACCTGGCACTCCAAACTTACCTACCACACCCTCTCTAAATGCTTCTCCCACTTTAGCATTTAGGTCCCCTACCACAATTACTTTCTCACTTGGTTCCTACACACTCACTTAACATCTCACAAAAATCTTTCTCTCCTCTACACTCCTCTCTTCTTCAGGTGCATACACACTTATGACCCACTTTTCACATCCGACCCTTATTTTAATCCACATAATCCTTGAATTTATACATATTCCCTCTTCTCTCTCCATAACTGAACCTTCACCATTACTGCTACCCCTTCCTTAGCTCTAACTCTCTCAGATACTCCTGACCTAATCCCATTTATTTTTCCCCACTGAAACTCCCCTACCCCCTTCAGCTTTGTTTCACTTAGGGCTAGGACATCCAACTTCTTTTCATTCATAACATTAGCAATCATTTCTTTCTTATCATCCTCACTACATCCACGCATATTCATACATCCCAATTTTATGAAGTTTTTCTTTTCCTTCTTAGTAGTTTATACAGGAGAAGGGGTTACTAGCCCATTGCTCCCAGCATTTAGTCACCTCCTATGACTCGCATAGCTTACAGAGGAAGAATTCTGTTCCACTTCCCCATGGAGATAAGCAGAAATAATCAAGAACAAGAACTAGGAAGAAAATAGAAGAAAACCCAGAGGGGTTAGTATATATATGCTTGTACATGCATGTGTAGTGTGACCAAAGTGTAAGTAGAAGTAGCAAGACATACCTGCAGCCTTGCATGTTTATGAGACAGAAAAAGACACCAGCAATCCTACCATCATGCAAAACAATTACAGGCTTGTGTTTTACACTGATTTGGTAGGATGGTAGCACCTCTTTCTGTGGTTGCTGTCTACCAACCTACTACCTATAATGTGTAATAAAATATTAAAAGGACAACCGAAAGAATGGTGAATGATAGCATACACAACATAATGGAATTGTTAGAGTACATGTAATCTGTAAGTGAATTTGAAAGAAATTTGATAAAGTGAAAAGTCAATCAGGTTAAGTCTCAGAGAGTCTGTATTCAAGGTAGGACATTCTGAGAGGAGTGCAGAGGGAGAACATCAGGACCTTGAGAGGAGTGGTCGGAAATCCAAGCCCTCCTTCACAAATGGGATGGTATATTAAAAATACAAAATGGATAATGGCACTGTTGACAAAGGCTGGATCTAGACAAGAACACAAAGAGATGCTAAATATGCAAACAAGTTTAAATTATTATAATCAAGGGGGAGCACTAAACCCGTAGGATTATGCAGCGTCTGTGTGGAGGATGTGGAAGGTATTCAGGCGTAATTCAGGGAACTGGAGCACAGATCCAATTCCTTAGATCAAAAGCCCCTCACCAACATCAAGGAGCCTTCCTTGAGGGGAAACAAGTTAGAAACATACAATGTAAGACTGAATTTCTTAAGCATGAGGGTAGTTGGTTGAGTTGACAAGAAAACTGCAAACTCCATACAGGAGTTCAAATGTAAGTACAGTGGACCCCCGCATAACGATCACCTCCCAATGCGACCAATTATGTAAGTGTATTTATGTAAGTGCGTTTGTACGTGTATGTTTGGGGGTCTGAAATGGACTAATCTACTTCACAATATTCCTTATGGGAACAAATTCAGTCAGTACTGGCACCTGAACATACTTCTGGAATGAAAAAATATCGTTAACCGGGGGTCCACTGTATACTATGATAAAGTCCAATGTAAATACAGGCAAGTGTGTATACAAATGCACATTGCTCGAAAGGTAATACTTGTGCTAGTGACATTCTGCACATGAGAATGGAATATACTCAGGAAGAAAGAAAAGAGGAGGCAAACTCTATACTATACACTGTAAACATTCATACCATAATCCTTTCAACAAATAATGGGGGGGGGGCCTTATGCTGAAGGGCTCTTGATCCAAGAAGTTAGAGCTACCCTCCCCTTCCTCAGAGTAAACCTGATAACCTCCCATTTCCCAGGTGCTGTATGATCCCAACAGCTTTTGACACTGCCACCTGACTAACAATAATACAGATAAAACAAATGTGATACAGCAAAAATATCTGCCAGCCAAGAAAGGTAAAGAGGCTGGTCCTAGAGTTGCAGCTCTGCTTCTCTATTTAACCATACCTATCAACCCTTTTCCACTCCCTATTCCCCACTCAGATTGTCCTCTCTTGCTACCTCTTTCATCCCCCCCCCCCTTTCTCTTTTCCTCTTCCTGCCCATCAAGGATGATGACTTCAAGAAAGGTGTCTTGATGACTGAAGGGCACTATATACAAATAACCCACACATAAGAGAGGTTTTTGATTTAAAGAATTGTAGCTACCCACCACTTAATTAGATTAAACTTGATTGCCTCCCCAGGCACTGTATGACCCATCTGGGTTTAGCTCTTCCACAAGGGCTTGAATTGATACTCTGCTAAAGAGGTCTTCATCCAAAGAACTAATGTTGCCCCTCCATTTCATTGGATGAAATTTGATTACCTCTGATTCTGCAGGCATTGTATGACCCCTAGGGGTTTTGCATTTCCCTGTAAATTTAATAATTCCTCTGTTCCCTCTGCCTGTTGTCCCACATTTTTGCCACTGCATCTGTTTTGAGCCTTCACAGCAAATATACCCATCAGGAAATCTAAATGTCTGTCACAGTAACTACATTACTCTCATTAGAGACAAAACTATCACAATCACACTCAGCCACAATTAAAGTTCAGAGAAAAGGAAGAAACTATGTCAGGAAAGGCAGGAAGGCTATATTGTAGTGCTGAAGACAACTGTCAATTGAATTTAAAATAATGCTAGCGAGTTTAAAAAAAAAGCTAAAAATACAGATTCAGATGCAAAACAACCACTGTGAAAATAGTGAACTTCCAAGCACTTGGAACTTAGAAAGTTCTTGGAAGTTTCAATATTTTTTCACAGTGATATCACAATATGCAAAACAATACATATTGTTATATCACCTATTTATTGCATAGATCCAGATGTCATAGACTAAATTAACAGAAATGGTAACGAGTCTAGCTTTATCTGGGAGTTCCAAAATACGTAGAATAAACGAAGAAGTGGTGGCATAGCTATACTGGATATGGAGCAGGGAAAATTCAAGATCTTTAATGCTGAATGACTTGTGTGGATTTAGCACTTGTTTTGTGAATGGCATTAAACAAAATGAAAGTTTAAACTATTCTTTATTTCACAAAATATGTAATAGCCATGCTAACAACCAGTATGCTTAGGTATTTGCTATGGAAGTAGACATCCTATTAATACGGTGTAAGGCAAGAAAGCAACAAAGGTGCTGTATAATTCCTTCAAGAGGGGAGCTGAGATGCTGTTATATACCTGGGGCAAGAGATGGGTACTGCTGTTGTCAGTATACTTTTATAGTAATGTCTTTCCTTAATATACAGAAGCAGTATGAAGCAGCATATTTGTTGCTTCCATGAATATAGTGAATTCTTTGAATTTAAATTCATGAAATCGTAAAAATATACAAAAAAGAACTATACGAGACACTCAGGTTAGAAATGGTGGAAGATATGATTCCCTTCTCACTGTTATCATCAGGAGGAATGTGTTAATGCCGGAGATACAAGTAGGTGGGCTGTAAACATTTTATGAGAGAAGTTGGTCTCTGTGGATATTAACCTCTAACAAACACACTTATAAATGGCGCAGTCTCAACTTTTGTGATGGAACAAGTGGACACTGGAAATGCTTGAATGAGTTTACATATCACTTTTGGAGTTAAAAAAGACCCAGTACTTTTTTATTTAACCAACTGCGTTCTTACCACTTACTCCCTGCTGACTTAATGACGGCTTGCACCATGCTTATTTCTCACTGACTCTGAATGTATATTGCACCAGATGAGATGGTAATAACCGACAATAGTTTTGTTACATCTCAAAAGTGGCAAGATAAGTCTATTTTCACAATGCTTGCTGCAGCATCCACAGCTACAGCAGCAGCATACACAGCTACAGCAGCATCCACAGCTACAGCAGCCACAGCAGCAGTCACTGTCTCAGCAGTAGCCACTGCCACAGAAACAGCAACTGCTTTCACAAGTTAAATCGGAGGCTGCCATAGTGAAGAGCTCTGTTCCACAAGGCACAGTACTCGCCCCCATCCTGTTCCTCATCCTCATATCAGACATAGACAGAGATATACACCACAGCACCGTATCATCCTTTGCGGATGATACTAGGATCTGCATGAG
The DNA here is from genome assembly GCF_026875155.1 of Cherax quadricarinatus. NCBI lineage: Eukaryota > Metazoa > Arthropoda > Malacostraca > Decapoda > Parastacidae > Cherax > Cherax quadricarinatus. Next base: position 28,417,335 of record NC_069447.1, on the reverse strand, counting down.
GCTGTCATCTGCTGAGGACGAGGTTAACCTCCAAGAAGATATAAACAAAGTTTTCCAGTGGGCAACCCCCTCAAGGAAGGTTCCTTGATGTTGGTGAGGGACTCTTGATTTAGGGAATTGGATCTGTGCTCCAGTTCCCCGAATTAAGCCTGAATGCCTTCCACATCCCCCCCCCCCTAGGCGCTGTATAATCCTCCGGGTTTAGCGCTTCCCCCTCGATTATAATAATCCAGTGGGCAACGGTAAACAATATGATGTTCAATGAGGACAAATTCCAACTACTCCGTTATGGAAAACTGGAGGAGATAACTAGAACAGAGTATACTACAGACTCTGGCCATACAATAGAGCGGAAAAATAATGTAAGGGACCTGGTAGTAGTAATGTCTGAGGATCTCACTTTCAAGGATCACAATAGTGCCACGATCGCACGTGCAAAGAAAAATGATAGGATGGATAATGAGAAAGTTCCAAACGAGAGATGCCAAGCCAATGATGATCCTTTTCAAATCACTTGTTCTCTCTTGGCTGGGATATTGCTGTACATTAACATCTCTGTTCAAAGCAGGTGAAATTGCAGCTCTAGAGATTGTACAAAGAACCTTTACTGCACGTGTAAGTTCTGTCAAGCACCTGAACTACTGGGAACGCTTGTACTCGTTGGAACGTAGGAGAGAGAGATATATCATAATCTACACTTGGAAAATCCTAGAAGGAATGGTCCCAAATCTGCACACAGAAATCACTCCTTACGAAAGTAAAAGACTGGGCAGGTGATGCAAAATACCCCCAATTAAAAGTACACTAAGAGAAAACATCACAAGTGTCCGGGGCCCAAGACTGTTCAATAGCCTCCCACCAAGAATTTGGGGGAATTACCAATAGGCCCCTGGCTGCCTTCAAGAGGGAGCGGGACAGATCCACCGGGAGGCCTGGTCATGGACCAGGCCGCGAGGCGTTGATCCCAAGAATAACCTCCAGGTAGAACTAGCACATGAAAATCACTCACTACGAAAGCAAAAGACTTGGCAGACGATGCAACATCCCCCCAATGAAAAGCAGGGGTGTCACTAGCACGTTAAGAGACCATACAATAAGGGTCAGGGGCCCAAGACTGTTCAACTGCCTCCTAGCATACATAAGGGGGATTACCAACAGACCCCTGGCAGTCTTCAAGCTGGCACTGGACAAGCACCTAAAGTCGGTTCCTGACCAGCCGGGCTGTGGCTCGTACGTTGGTTTGCGTGCAGCCAGCAGTAACAGCCTGGTTGATCAGGCTCTGATCCACCAGGAGGCCTGGTCACAGACCGGGCTGCGGGGGCGTTGACCCCCGGAACTCTCTCCAGGTAAACTCCAGGTAGACCACCACCACCACAGAAGGTCCATTATTTAATCAAGTGAACAGTGGCTTATCCTAGTCCACCACACATCCCTTTAGGGGGCACCTTACACAATATCAATATTTCAAAGGAAGCCTTGAAATGTCTATGGTCTTGTATACCATCTTCGTAACACAATTATTAAATACGGCCAGAGCAAGACTCCCGATCTAGGGTTCTCTTTGAGGCAATAACCTTGCTGTTGCCTTCTGTGATCCAGCAGGCAGTCACTCTCGGGTACGGATGGCACATTGTAACCCCCCCTTGCAGCTACCTGCTGGTGAGGAGGCAAACAGTTGGCACCATTGCAAGATATTCATATGGGTTGCTGGCTCCATCCACTGCAGAGGTTGATGAGGAGCTGCCCTGTGTTAGAAGGGCGATTCTCGTGGTTGTAGTAAGTTTAGTAACTGGGCCTTCGAACTGGCATAGACAAGCTAGAACTGCAGGGCTCTTCAGTGCAAGGAGCTCTCTCTCAACCCACATTCAGTACACTGCCACCAGTAGCTAGTGCCCTCTGCTCTAGGGGTTCATTTATTTTAAATCAATTATATGGATTTTTATCTTCCATATCTGACAGACAAGGACGTCAGCCACAGCACCGTGTCTTCCTTTGCAGATGACACCCGAATCTGCATGACAGTGTCTTCCATTGCAGACACTGCAAGGCTCCAGGCGGACATCAACCAAATCTTTCAGTGGGCTGCAGAAAACAATGTGAAGTTCAACGATGAGAAATTTCAATTAATCAGATATGGTAAACACGAGGAAATTAAATCTTCATCAGAGTACAAAACAAATCTGGCCACAAAATAGAGCGAAACACCAACGTCAAAGACCTGGGAGTGATCATGTCGGAGGATCTCACCTTCAAGGACCTTAACATTGTATCAATCGCATCTGCTAGAAAAATGACAGGATGGATAATGAGAACCTTCAAAACTAGGGATGCCAAGCTCATGATGACACTCTTCAGGTCACTTGTTCTATCTAGGCTGGAATATTGCTGCACACTAACAGCACCTTTCAAGGCAGGCGAAATTGCTGACCTAGAAAATGTACAGAGAACCTTCACGGCGCGCATAACGAGATAAAACACCTCAATTACTGGGAGTGCTTGAGGTTCCTGAAACCTGTATTCCTGGAACGCAGGCGGGAGAGATACATGATCATATACACCTGGAAAATCCTAGAGGGACTAGTGCCGATCTTGCACACGAAAATCACTCGCTACGAAAGCAAAAGACTTGGCAGACGATGCAACGTCCCCCCAATGAAAAGCAGGGGTGTCACTAGCACGTTAAGAGACCATACAATAAGTGTCAGGGGCCCGAGACTGTTCAACTGCCTCCCAGCATACATAAGGGGATTACCAACAGACCCCTGGCAGTCTTCAAGCTGGCACTGGACAAGCACCTAAAGTCGGTGCCTGACCAGCCGGGCTGTGGCTCGTACGTTGGTTTGCGTGCAGCCAGCAGTAACAGCCTGGTTGATCAGGCTCTGATCCACCAGGAGGCCTTGTCACAGATCGGGCCGCGGGGGAGTTGACCCCCGGAACTCTCTCCAGGTAAACTCCAGCCAGGCCTGAGAGTCACCACATTTGGAAGATCTCCAATAACTGAGTCCTTATGTCCTGCTATCCAAGCTCATAAAACTTTTTTTAGTCTAGAATATGTACCAGCTTTACTTCACCAGTACACCTACTCATCATATTCACCTGAAAATTTCCTTATCATTATTCACATTGTGAGAGCTCAGGATTCTTCAAGCTGATTCCCAAGCTAAACCACTGGCAGTTGCTAACACATCCATCATTGCTGGTCATCATGCCGTTTAATTTGTGATAAGGGTTGCATAGCTTGCCTTGACAAGTCTGTACTGCACTATGCTTGATCTATGCGGAAAATATCCACAGTAAACTCAGAAGTGGAATTTGCCATGAACCTATACCATTCCTGATATAGTGTATGTAAGCGTGGAAATTTATTGTATCAAAAATTGCAATGCCGCATTCATGTGTAAATAGCATAATGTTGTGGTTGCAGAGGGACTTCACCCACCCTTACACTCAACAACAACATTATACAACTGCGAAGATTAGTGTGCAAATTGATATATTTACGTCTTTAAGGATGATTTAGACAAGCTTAAATTGTTAGTAAATAATATTAGATTTAATAATATAGCCTTATATATTATGTTATATTAGGTAATGATATTAGGTATATTGTGGTAACTAGCAAGTCTTGGAACAAGCAAGGAGTGCTGGAAACTTGCTGGACACAGGAGCGCTCTTCTGGTAACAATAGCAGTCGAGACAACTCAAAAGGACCTCCAAGCTCAGTGATCCATGTTGTCTTCAAAATACTTGCCTGGTGACCTATGAGAAAGAACGTACTGTTTGCTGGTGTTACTAACCAAACCAATGATTGCAGGAACCATTTCTTTTGTGCGCGATGCGTCTTGGAGAGAGAGTAGTCATTACAAGTCTAGACAGCTTGGGTAGAATCAGGGCATTTCTAGCTAGTATAAACTCCACAATACAAGTCTGTTTCAGTTTGTGCATGGAGGTAGGAATTTCCTGCAAGGCAGTTAACCCTCGGAATAAGTGTAGCGTAGGGGTGCCCGTGAGGAGAGGTCTTGAGTAGTCTTGTTTTATGTGTCAACAGTGATTGCATCTCAAGTTTCCACGCATGTCGACCTATGCAGATGATGGTAAGCTCATCAGGAACAAATAAAAAATTAATTAAAAACTGAGAGGACTTGAACCATCTCAGAAATGTCCTATCGTACAACTATTAGATTTATATTCAAACAATGCAATGTACTAGTTAAGATGGGTGCCAGGAAAAAGGTCAATGATGAAAAATTAGTTAGCCGAAAGGAAAAAGGAGGGTTGATTAACAAAGTATAGCAGTCACTGTATTGGTTAAATTCCAGGAATAAGTCTAGAGTCAATGCTGAGAGTTCTGTATCCAAATAAACTATAAAATTTATCGGAAGTGGTTCATTTATAAGAGAATAATACAAAAATGTCACCATCATAACTTTGTGCATGACTAAATCCTCCTTGACTTGTAAATACCAAACTAGTTAACAAATATGTAGCACAGTGAGATATCTAAGGCCCTCTGTTGTAGTAACTCCAGACTCATGATCGTAGCTTATTGGAAGTGTGCTCGGTTCACAGTCTAAAGAACACAGGTTAGATCTCGAGAAGAGAGAGATGTATGGTCAAGTTTTCTTACATATGCTCCCCATGTCTAACTAGTGGTAAATATGTGCCTAGGTGTTGATAGACTGTTGTGAGTCTCAACTGGGTGAGACAAGACGTATGAGTAAGACTTTTACTCTAGGAAAGAGAACTGTGGAAAATTGCATTTATCTGAATGTAACTCATTATGTACATAAATAATAATTATCTTTATCATTTTATTGTTATCAGTTACATAGACAAGTAGGAATTTGGGACACCTAGGTCACAAAAAATGTCCCCCTTCGATACCTACCACTGTCATATCCACAAGTTCCTCAAGACCTATTAATTACAAATGAAATATACATCACCAGGAATTCTGGTAAATATATAAATTTGTGGACTGTATATTAAAATTAAAAAAAGGATTATATATACACACATTTACATATCAGGAGAATATCTTAAACTCATTCACCAATTTGACTGGAGATTAAGGTGTATCATACTCATGAAAACCTCAGTTATGCATGAAAATAACACTGGCCAGAGTTACAACAGACTTATCTGAGGTTCCTGGAGCTGTCTGGTCCAGTCGCCTGATATCTCCAACAATTTCGCCTCCTATTTGAGAGGTGTCAGCCCAATTTTACCCTCTAGAGCACGAAAATTCTTCCCATTCCATTAACGTTTCTTGTCCAAAATTCAAACAAACAATGGCGAGTCTCCTCTGCGCAGGCGCAGGGTTTCCCATTTTCGATAACAATTTTTATTATATACAATATAGGCCATCTATTTACCTATAAATTACCGTATTTCCGGAAAATATACAGTATTTTCCACAAGAACCTAAAAAAAAAAAACACTATCGTTCATCTTGGGTTACAGTTGGTGCTACTGACAGAAAACATGTACGGAAGAATTGTTTGCGAATCTTTTCTATTAGGAGCTCCGTATTATTATTATAATCAAGGGGGAAGCGCTAAACCCAGAGGATTATACAGCGCCTGGGGGGGGGGGATGTGGAAGGCATTCAGGCTTAATTCGGGGAACTGGAGCACAAATCCAATTCCCTAAATCAAGAGACCCTCACCAACATCAAGGAACCTTCCTTGAGGGGAGGAGCTCCGTAGCTCAGGGGTATTATTAATCAAAGAGCCTAGCACAGGCTTCACAGCAGCTCAGGAGTAAAGAATTGGCCCAGTTAACCCAACTGAGTCAGCACAACTAGTTTGTCACGGTTTCTAAACTAACCCATAACAAAATAATCTTAACGTAGCAATAATAAAATGAGATTTAAGAATAAATTTATTTGCCTCATTGTTATTTTCAGAGGGAACCGCCAGAACCACAGGGGTCACAACACTTGGAGAATGGGAGGCAAGAGGTTTGATCTGAAGAAGGGAAAGCTGCCACCAACCCCTTGTATCATTAGTCCTTCACCAGCTTCAAGGAACCTCTACACATTTCTCTATTAAGCATAAATTCCCTGCAAGGGAAAGTTGTTGAGCTCAGGAACTGTTGATGTCCGGGTGAGTTAACGGGGCTCTTGAGTGACCTGTTCCCAGCCATGGTGGGTCATGTCTGACCTGCACATCACACCAGGTTTAAGACTTTCTCCACCAGTCAAAATTGACACTTGGTGTATGTAACTGAATACACGAATGACTGTTTTATTATGTACTTTATAATTTAGTTAATATTTTATACATTCGATTAATTATATATATATATATATATATATATTATATATATATATATATATATATATATATTATATATATATATATATATATATATATATATATATATATATAAATTATATATATATATATATAATTTGTACCCACGAAACTAGTGGTATTGATCAGTAACAACAACACTGCACTAGTCGAACACATGCTGTTTTTGGCCCGCCTCAGGGTGAGCGAAGACGCCTGACAAGTTGCAAAACAACCACCATGAAAAAAATGGTGAACATCCAAGAGCTTTCGTGATTTATAACATTGTCAAGGACATGTAAAAACAGTAGAAAGTTTATAAGGCTGAGATGTCACCTCACTTACAATATTACACTGGTCCCAATATGATGCAGGTGGGAAGCGTCAAGGACCCGTTATGTATAGCTTAAATTCTTCCCAAATTTTATTAATTATAAATTAATTTAATTTTAATAATCCTAAACTATTCTTATTAAAATCAGTACTACTTATTACCAAGCTTGATTCAGTTATATTTCTCTCAACAATTTTTCTCGGCCTTTTGAAAATCAATTGGGTAGATGAAATCTTTCACATAAATAAACATTAGCATTAGACTATTAGTTTGCAAATTCGACTCCCAAAAAACATGTCATATGAACGCCGAGATGTGTCTCACTGTATACACTTGCGAATACTTTAATACCTATTTTTACAAATTAAAATACATGTGTTCAAATACGATAAAATGACTCGAGTAAACTATAATAAACCTTAAGCATCAAATACATGTCTAAATCTTGTCGAAACCAAAGCTATTCTCGAATGTTCGTCCTTGTGTTTACCGCCATTCTCAAAATTTTTCTCATTCTCGTCACTCATTCTCATCTCTCCCTCTCTCTCTCAAATTGTATATGTGGCTATTATATTTGTCAAGAAGTATAATTTTAGGCAGTGAACAACGTTACGACAGTGTCTAGTGAAAAGCGACAGTCATCCGTGGCAAACATTTCGTTAATCATTATGCATTTCACCTGTGAATACCCGTTCTTACTAGCAAGAGAACAGCAGCGCAGCAGCAGCATAGCCAACACCACGATCATCAGCAGTTGTAACAGCACCAACAGCAACACCACCACCAGCACTACAGGCTGATAACATAATCAGTACCGCAAATGCAACAGCTAAAACATCACCAACAGAAAAATAATCTGCAACAGCAACAGAGTTAGAGACAACAGCACCAATGTTACTAGCACTTTAACATCAACAGCAGCACCAACATCAGCACCATAAAGGCACCAACATAATTTGCAGCAACAATAATAAAGAAACGAGAGGAATACCCTACCAGCATCACAACTACCATCAGCAGAAACACCAGTAGCATCATCCTCAGTGACAAAAGCAGCAACAGCGGCAGCAGAAACAAGCAATAAACGGGAGGAAGGTGCATCATGCGCTGAGGTAGATGAAAGTAAAGACGAAGCAGAAAGAACAGCTTCTCCACCTCCCTCTCTCTGAAACAGGACCACACGGGAGAGCCTGCCAGGTGCCTTCTACTTCCAGGGCAGAGTGCAACTCACCCTCTATCATCACTTTCGTTGCCGCTGCCATCTCTAGCACCATTACCACCACTACTGCCAACACCAGCATCATCACTACCATCACCACTGCTGATACTGTAATGTACTACCAGAGTGTCATAGATTGCTGTCAGCATGATTACAGACTATGCTCATCGAGAAAGGTGTTATTTAATCTAAAATTAGCTTGCAGCGGGACAAGGTGGTTGGCTGGAGAGGCTGGGAAAGCAGCAGTGTCAGGTGCCAGAGGTTCATATGAGATTACGTCAGCATCGATGATCATATTACTGAAACAGCATTCAGGATCCTTAACCAGGACTTCAAATAATATACACAATATATGTGAATTTAATAATAGAGTATGCAATAAACCATGCAATGTACAGAATGCATTATCATCCTCATAACCAAGCGCTAAACACTTAAGGGTCATATAGCACAGAATGCTGTAGACACAAAGATTTGTCACTAGGGTAAATTTGAGAGAGAAATGACCGTGCATAACACTGGAACGAAGGAACATAGGCGACATGTTCACAACATACCAAATACTCAGAGCTGATGCAAATAGATTACCAAGTAAAACAAGTTAGAAAGTACCTTTACAATATAAGAGAAATGAAAAGTGGAATCAATTCAGAAGAGAGGCAGAGGAGGGTGACTATATACATGGCTTCAAAAACGGGTATGACATGACTAAACTAGACCAGTCGACTGAAAGTTTAGAGGCGGACCCAACAACTTGGGTGACTTGCATGTTCTTGGGCTGTAAGGAAGTCTTTCATGCCATGCCATATAGAAGGCTACTTAGTAAATCAGAGAAACTGATACAACGAGAAAAGTACTATCATGAATTAAAGAATGCTTAAACGATAAACAACAAGAGTAATGATAATCTGATGAGCAATTTTCATTTACTTCCTGGTTATGAATTAAACACCTGATGAAGATTCAGCATAATAATAATAAAAGTTAAGCGCTAAACCCGAAGATTCAGCATTAGAACGGAAAGGCAACTGAGTATGCACACTACATAGTTCTTTAATTAATAACCTCAAGAGAAAATGATGGAAAAAATGAAGAAATAAAAGACACGATTAATGTGCCACTCTCTTGAAAAGACTGAAGGAGACAACATTGTTGTATACCGTAGACTGTTGGTATTTTTGCTAGTTTACGCCACTCATACTATTATGGGAGACAGTATCATTTTGAACCATATACAGCACAATACTCTGTATAATAAAATTAAGTTTGAACATTCCTGGTCTTATGCCAGTAATGTGTCATTTCTCTCATTTTATCAGATATGATTTGAGAATATTTAGTGTTACATGGAACTCTTAGCCAGTAGCTAATTTCTTACTTGACATAACCTTGAATCATGATTTCTGTCTATAAGGTTTGTATTCACAGTCAATGATATGATTTATTTCATTAGTTCTGCTTCTAGTACAACTTGGCTAACGTAAACCCATAATTTGCTCAATTACTGACTGCCAGGTACTCACTGTTAGTTTGACACCGAATAAATACTCACCTTCCTATGATCTTTCCTTGGAACGCTGAATTATTTAATGTTAATCTTGTTTCTTTGGAACTTAATGAAGAAAAATATTAGTATTACATAACAGTCAGTGTAGAGGTAAAATATCAATAATTTAACAATTTTAACAATATGCTTTTCACTTTATTTACATAACAGTGCATACAAAGTACATCTTATCAAACATTATTTGACTACAACTAAGCTAGCAGTTAGTAACAGTTCAGAACAACGCGAATAACTAGGAACATACGAGATACACATTTCCCTTGCAGGGTACGTCAGCACTTTGTACTTGCCCATCAAGAATACTGCCTTTGTTCGACACACGAAGGCTGCGGACCATCAGCATAGTTTGTGATAATCCTCAGCCGAGATTTCTATAACTATCAGTAGAATTCTTGGTAATACTCAGCACAGTCTGAGCATTATTAATAACTTTAGATCATAAAAATTGTCAGCATGTTTGTGGAAATCGTCGTCAATATAGGTTTACAGCTGGTTCCTCTTAGCAAGAACAACTGCAAGATTCTCCACGTTAGGGATCGTGCCATAGTTCCTGGTACCGCTGCTGGAGCTGAATTTGTTCGACGTCTGGAAAGAGCTGCTGGAGAATGTGTGTGTACTACTCCCACTGCCAGTACGAAGATAATTTCCTGTCAATTTGTTTGGTGACGAAGTGAAAGTAACACCTGAAGGAATATCGGAGGAACCTACCACGCTTGACCTGTCACCACCAGACAGAAGAGACAAGGTGCTGGCTCCAGGCAAGGCAACTTTACTAGAAGATCCACCGGAAGAGCTGGAATGTTTAAACGATGAACTAGAAAAATATCTAGAGGCAGAGCTTCCCGCTGATCCAGAATTAATAGCACCAGAAGCTGCTTGGAATGCAGAATGGACAGTAGGTGCTCCGGAAGCAGTGCCATGACCTGCCAGGATCACTCCACCATCGCCCTGACCGGAAACACCAAAGCTGGATCCACTTATAGATGAAAGTTTAGAACCTGGTCCAGCAGAGAAACGAGAACCAGAGATACCCGACACTTGAGAGTTGGACACTTTAGAGATAATGCTTGAGCCAATGGAGCTGCCTGATGAAATTCCAGAACTGGAACTAATGGAGCTGCCAGGTGAGAATCTAGAACTAACACCACTGGTACTACCAGAAGAATGCCCAGAACTGTGACCATTAAATGTGCTCGAAGAGGATGAGAGAGACTCGTCAACTGCACCAGAGTTTGCAAGATTTTGGACTGTTTCGCGACTAAGAGTAGTTTTAGTTGGAACGCTCTCACTGGAGCCACCGGTGGGACTAACAGAAGAGTGCACAGACCCTTCGCCTGGTGAGCTGCCTGAAGAGAATCCAGAACTATGACCTGTGGAACTGCTAAGATGATGCCTGGTACTATGCAGGGAAACCTCAGACCTGACGCCAGTGGGATTTTGGGAAGAGAATCCAGAAAGTGAACCAATGGAGGTAGAACCAGTAGACCCAAAACTACTAGAACTATCAGAAGACAAACCAGATATGGAACCAGTGGTGCTCCCTGAAGAAAATCCGGAACCAGTAGATGTTTGGAAGGTTGCATGACCACTAGAAATTCCGGCTGGAATACCTTGGCCAGCCAGAATTACTGCTGCACTCTCACCGCCCTGACCAGCCAAAGACCCAGGGGTAGTCCTAGATGAAGAAGAAAGTTTAGTACCGGAGCTTGATCCAGTAGATAAATTAGAGCTGGAAATGCTAGGAAAACTGAGTGTTGGAATCACTAATAGGGCTACTTAAAGATAGTCCGGAACCAACACTATTCGAGCTGCCTGGAGAGAATCCAGAAGAGTGTCCAGAAGTGACACCAGTGGAGGTTCCTGAAGAAAATCCAGAAACATCAGCGGAGTTGCCCGAAGAAAGTTCATATTTAGCACCTATGGAGCTACTTGAAGAATGTACAGAATTGACATCACTCAAGCTACCTAAGGAGGATTCAGAGGTGTGAGTAGGTCCTGTGTCAATAGATGTTTTGAAGGCTTCCTGACCATGAGTATTTCCAGAAGTAAACACAGAACTAGAACCCGTAGAAATGCCTGAAGGCAACCCAGAACTAACACTAGTAAAGGTACCTGAAGAGAATCCAGAGCTGATGCCCCTTGTACCAGCCCCATTAGAAGTCTGGAAAGCCTCTTGACCGCGAGGAATTAAGGCCGAAGCGCCTTGATCAGCTGCACTATTATCGGCCGTGCCAACAGACAACCCAGAGCTCAACCCATTTACTGATGAAACTCCAGAGCCGGAGCTTGATCCGGCAGAGAAGTGAGAACCAGTGGTACTAGAAAACTGAGTACGCGAGCCGCCTGTGGGATCACCTGAAGAAAGTACTGTAGCCGTACCTACAAGGCTGCCTGCAGATATTCCAATGGAACTTTCAGGTAATAATCCAGAAGTGACACCCAGTGAGCTGCTTGGAGAGAATTTAGTACTAGTTCCTGTTGTACCAGTACCTGTAGAAGTGGGGAAAGCTGCATGACTACGTTTAACTCCGTCCGGAATACTGTGGCCAGCCAAAATCACTGCTAGACTCTCACCTGCCTGGAAAGAAGATCCAGAGCTGGAATCAATCGAGAGGGGTGAAACTTGTAATGCAGAACCTGATCCAGTAGAAACAAGAGAGCCAGAGGTACTGAAAGGCTGGGAACTCAGCGCACCACCGAAGCCTGCCGGAGAGGACCCAGAACCTGGTCCACTAGAGCTTAAAGATGCGACACAGAACTAGAAAAACCTGGGCTTCGGGATGGAAATTCTGTACCGGAAGAGCTAGAGCTTCCAGTTGGTAACCGTGAAGTAGCACCAAATGAGTTAAATGAAGAGGATCCAGGATTAGCACTACCTCTGTTAGAGCCAGTAGAAACCTGGAGGGCAGCTTGACCTCGAGTAACTCCAGATGGAAGCCTCTGGCCAGCCAAAATCACTGCTAAACTGCCACCGACCTGACCAGCGGAAGCCCCAGAGCTTAACCCACTTGCAGAGATGGATGGAAATCTAGAACCAGAACTACCTGATGAAAATCCAGTAGAACCAGTGGAGCTCCCAGATGCTGATCCAGAACTGGAAACACCAGTTATGCCTACTGATAATCCAGAGCCACTGGGGTTTCCAGAGGAGAAACCAGAGCTGACACCATTGGAACTGCCAGTTCCTAAAGAAGGCGAACCAGGGGAAGAACCAGAGGTGACTCTAGAGGAGTCACCGAACCCTGGTGCCTTTGACGAGTCTGTAAAACCGGACGACTGAATTGAAGATCCTGAATTTCCCGTTTCAGAAAGTACATTGTTGACTTCTGGTAGATTATAGAGAGAACTGGTTCCTAGTGGAGGGGTCTTTATCTCAATCTTGGTGGCGGGAATTAACGACACAAAACTAGTGTCTTTCTGATTAAAGTTTGCTGAGCCTGTCGATACATCAGGGGCAAAAGGTGCACTCGAGGAGAGAGATGGTGCATTTCCCGACCCACGAGAAGTCCCAATAAGGTCTGCGGAGCCGAACGGATCACTAGTGGAACCGATTGAAGAACCGGACGATCCGCTATTGGAATCAAACGAACTGGTGGTGGAGAAACCCGATGAACTGCTTCCAGCGCCACTGGAAGAGCCGAAAGAGACACTTTGGCTTGGTAGGACAACTGGCACACCTTCAACTACCTGACTAGAAGATGACCCGGTGCCTGATCTAGTTGTACTGGAGGCAAGGCTCAGCCCCGAGCTTGAACTAAATGAAGATGTGGATGAAAGACTAGAGCTCGGATATTCACTTTCGGTGCCAGTAGGCGTACCAGGGAAGGAGGAAGGATTGGACAGTCTAATTCCAGAGTCGCTCAGAGTGCCGGAGAGTGGGGCAGCGCTAGGAAATTTACTACTGGAATCATGTCCAGAACCTATGAAGGTGGAAGAGTCTGCAGTTCTACTTCCAGAGCCAGAGAAAGCACTGGAGAATTGAGTCTTGCCAGCAAGGATCACAGGAACTCCTTCAATGACTTGAACAGGGGGCACAGAGTCTGTTTTCGTGGAAGTAGATGAAAAAGCAGAGGCGGAGTCTAACCCAGTTGAAGAAGAGGATGGGATATTAGAGCTAGAACTTGATCCAGTTGATACTCCTAAGGCAGACAATCTATTACCAGAGCCAGTAGGAGCACCAAAGGTGGTAGAACCGAATGATCCAGCAGGTACACTTTGGCCAGAGAGGACCACTGCTACACCTTTGACCACATTTACGGATGATCGAGAGTCTGATCCAGTCGAAGAACTTGAGAGCCTGGAATCTGAGCTTAATCCAGTAGATGTAGATGGAAAACTGGAGCTAGAGACTGATCCAGCCGAGGAAGATGATGAAAACCCAGAGGTAGACAATCCATTACCAGAGCCAGCAGACCCAGAGAAGGTAGAACTAGACGATCCACTTCCTGAAGCACCGGAGAAGGCAGCCTGACCACGAGTATCCCCAGCAGGGACGCTTTGATCAGCCAGTTTCACTACTAATCCCTCAACAATCTGACCAGGTGACCCGGAGCCAGATCCAGTTGAAGAAATGGATGAAAACTTAGAACTGTCACCTGATCCAGTTGATGAGGTGGACGAAAACCTTGAGGTGAAGACTTTGTTTTCAGAATCTCTAGAAACACCAGAGGAAGTGGAAGTTCCAATTCCAGAACTAATGGAAGTACCGGAGAAGGCAGCCTGACCATGAGAACCTCCAGTTTGGGCACCATGGCCAGCCAGGATCACTGCTACTCCTTTACTGACCTGACCAGAAGACCCAGAGCCTGATCCAGTGGAAGTGGAAGAGAACCTGGAACCAGTGCTTAATCCAATTGAGGAGGTGGACGGGAAACTAGAACCTGATCCAGATGAAATGTCTGGGAATCTAGAGGAGAAGCTATTACCAGATCCAACAGAGTCACGAGCGTCACTGGTAGTGCCGGAGACGATAGTTTGACCGCTACTAACTCCAGCAAAACCACTTTCACTGGTTAATTTCACTGATACTCCTTCAGCAATCTGACCAGATGATCCAGAGCCAGATCCAATTGAAGAAGTGGATGAGAATTTAGAACTATCCACCTGATCCAATTAAAGTGGACGAGGACCCCGAGTCAGAGCTGAATCCGGTTGAAGTGGATGAAAACCTGGAACCGAAGCCTAATCCACTTGACGAAGTGGAGGGAATACTGTGGCTAGAGCCAGATCCACTTGAGTGTAAAACCCTGTTATCAGTGCCAGCAGAGCTATAAAATGAAGTGGGTGAACCGGACGATCCACTTCCAGAACTAAAGGAAGTTCCGGAGAAGGCAGTTTGACCATGAGAACCTCCAATTTGGGCACCGTGGGCAGCCACGAACACTGCTACACCACCATGCTGATCAGATAACTCGGAATCTGATCCAGTTGAAGTTGATGAGAACGTAGAACTGTCACTTGATCCAGCTGTAGAGGTGGATAAGAGCCTTGAGTCAGGGCTTGATCCAGGTGAAGATGAAGAAAACTTGGAATCAGAGCCTAATCCAGATGAAGGGGTGGAAAGGGAGCTAGAACCTGATCCAAACGAAGAAGTTGCTGAAAAGCCAAAGCCAGCAGAAGTACCTGCAGAGCTAGATAATCCACTTACAGAATCACTGGAAGTACCGGAGAAGGCAGAATGGCTATGAATACTTCCAGCAGGGGTACCACCTTGACCGGCCAGAGTCACTGCTACATCTTCAGTGACCTGACCAGATGACCCAGAGTCTAGTCCAGTTGAAGATGAGGATGAGAACATTGAATCAGGGATTGAGCCAGTTGGAGATGTGGATACAAGCCCTAAAGTACCAGAGCCCGATCCAGACGAAGTGGTAGAGAGTAAGTTAGATTCTGATCCAGTTGAAGAGCCGGATGGAAATCTGGAGGTGGAATATTTCTTGACAGTTTTAATAGCTGCATCAGAGGTGGAGAAGCTGGAGGATTCACTTTCAGAATCACTGGAAGTACCGGAGAAAGCAGCCTGACCATGAGCACCTCCAGCAGGAGGTGATTGACTAACCATGGTAACTGATACACCTTCATTCACCTGACCAAAGGTGGTCCCAGAGCCTGATTCAACTGAATCAGGGCTTGATACGGTTGGAGAAGTGGATAAAATTCCGGAACTTGAACCAACTGAACTCGATGAGAGCTTGAAATCGGAACTTACTCCAGTGGTAGAGATGGATGGGACATTAGAAACGGAGTCTGATCCAGTTGTAAATCTGGAAGTGGAAAAGCTGTTACTAGAGGTGGGACTGGAAAATTCACTTCCAGTTTCACTGGAAGTGCTGGAGAAGGCAGCTTGGCCAGGAGTACCTCCAGCAAGGACACCTTCACTAGCCAGATTCAATGCTGCTCCAACAACTTGACCGGATGGCACGAAGCCAGATTCACTTGCGCCAACCGAAGAAGTGGACGAGAACCTTGTGCCAGAACTTAATCCAGTCGAAGAATCAGATGAAAATTTTGATTCAGAGCTGGACTCGGCTGAAGAAGACTGGAGTTGTGAACCAGAGACTAATCCAGGTGAAGAGTTATGGCTCAAACTAGATCCACCTGAAGAACTAGAAGCTATATTAGAGCTAGCAGAAAGATCAGTTGAGGGGGAACTGGGAATTCCACTTCCGGTACTAATGGAGGCTCCAGAGAAGGAAGCCTGACCATGGGAACCTCCAGTTTGCGCACCTTGGCCAGTCACGAACACCGCTACACTATCTGCAACCTGACCGGATGACCCAGATTCTGATCTAGTAAAAGTAGTTGAAAGTCCCGAGTTAGAGGTTGATGCAGCTGAAGTGGATGACAGTCCCGAGTCATGACTTAATGCAGTTGAAGTGGTTGAGAGCCTCGATCCAGGGTTTGATGCAGCTGAAGTGGATGAAAATCTGGAATATGGGCCTAATTCTGATCCAGGTAGAGGAGCAGAAAACTCAGATGTGGAAAATTCATTACCAAAGCCAGCAGAAGTATCAGTAGAAATGGTGGAGGGAACACTTCCAGTACCACTGGAAGTATTGGGGAAGGCAGCCTGACCGTGAGTACCTCCAGTACTAGTTCTTTGACCAGTCACACTCACATTATCGGACCTGACCAAAAGCTAACTCAGAGCCTGATCTAGTGGAACTAGCGGAGAGGGAGCTAGAGCCTACTCCAGTTGAAGAGATCGGATATTCATTACCAGAACCAGCAGAAGCATCTCTGGAGAAGACAGCTTGTCCTTGAACCCCTCCAAGTTGTGCAGCTTGTCCTTGAACCCCTCCAAGTTGTGCAGATTGTTCTCGAACCCCTCCAAGTTGTGAAGCTTGTTCTCGAACCCCTCCATGTTGTGCAGCTTGTCCTTGAACCCCTCCAAGTTGTGCAGCTTGTCCTTGAACCCCTCCAAGTTGTGCAGCTTGTCCTTGAACCCCTCCAAGTTGTGCAACTTGTCCTTGAAGCCCTCCAAGTTGTGCAGCTTGTCCTTGAACCCCTCCAAGTTGTGCAGCTTGTGTTTGAACCCCTCCAAGTTGTGCAGATTGTTCTCGAACCCCTCCAAGTTGTGCAGATTGTTCTCGAACCCCTCCATGTTGTGCAGCTTGTCTTGAACCCCTCCAAGTTGTGCAGCTTGTCCTTGAACCCCTCCAAGTTGTGCAGCTTGTCCTTGAACCCCTCCAAGTTGTGAGGCTTGTTCTCGAACCCCTCCATGTTGTGAGGCTTGTTCTCGAACCCCTCCAAGTTGTGCAGCTTGTTCTCGAACCCCTCCAAGTTGTGAGGCTTGTTCTCGAACCCCTCCATGTTGTGAGGCTTGTTCTCGAACCCCTCCATGTTGTGAGGCTTGTTCTCGAACCCCTCCAAGTTGTGCAGCTTGTCCTTGAACCCCTCCATGTTGTGAGGCTTGTTCTCGAACCCCTCCATGTTGTGAGGCTTGTTCTCGAACCCCTCCATGTTGTGAGGCTTGTTCTCGAACCCCTCCATGTTGTGCAGCTTGTCCTTGAACCCCTCCATGTTGTGAGGCTTGTTCTCGAACCCCTCCATGTTGTGCAGCTTGTCCTTGAACCCCTCCATGTTGTGAGGCTTGTTCTCGAACCCCTCCATGTTGTGAGGCTTGTCCTTGAACCCCTCCAAGTTGTGCAGCTTGGCTGGCCACAGCTGCCCCTCCAGTGACCTGAGAGATGATCCAGAGTCAGATCCAGTTGAAGCGGTTGAAAATTTAGAACCGGAACTTAATCCGGTTGAAGTTTTGGAGGAGAACGCAGATGTGGAAAATTTCTTTTCAGAGCCGGCAGAAGTATCAGAGGTGGAAAAACCAGTGGATCCACTTCTAGAAGCAGTAGCAGCACCGGAGGTGGATGCCTGACTAGGAATACCTCCAACAGTAGCACCCTGGCCAGCCAGAACTACTGCCACTCCTCCATCGAACTGACCAGATGAGCTTAAGCCTGATTCGGCTGAAGAGATGGATGAAAACCTGGAGGTGGATGGATCAGAGATGGAGGAATTAGATAATTTATGTCCAGCATTGCTGGAAGTACTGAAGGCCGCTGGACCATGGGTACTTACAGCAGGAAAACTCTGGCCATCCTGGCGGCTTGGTGCTTCACCTTTACTGGCTTGACCTGATGATAACCCAGAGTTGGAACCAGTTGAAGAAATAGACGAGAACTTTGAGTCCGGTCTTGATCCAATTGTAGAAGTGGATGAGAACCTGGAACCGGATCCAGATGAAGTAGTGGCGAAGGAGCTAGAGCCTGATCCAGTTGAAGATATGGATGAAAACCTAGAGGTAGAAAATCCAGTATTAATTTTGTTAGAAGTAGCGGAACTGGATGATCGGCTTCCAGAATCAATGGAGGCACTGGAGACGGCAGCCTGACCAGGGGCTCTTCCAGCCAAAACCACTGCTACTCCTCCAGACGATCTGGAACCTAGTCCAGTTGAAGAGACAGATGAGAGCCTCGATCTAGAGCCTGATCCACTTGGAGAAGTGGACGAGAGCCTGGAAACTGAGCCTGATCCAGCTGACGTGGTGTGGAGGGAGCTAGAGTCTGATGTAGGTGGCGAAGGAGATGACAACCTTGAGGTGGAAAATCTACTGCCAGAGCCAGAAGAAGCACCAGACAAGGTGGAGGAACTGGCTGATCCCGTTCCAGAATGGCTAGAAGCTCCAGAAGTAGCCTGACCACGAATACTTCCAGCAGGGGTACCGTGACCAGCTAGGATCACTGCTACTTTTCCAGTCTCTTGACCAGATGTCCTGGAAGCTGATGGGATGGAAGCTAACCCGGAGCTACCACCTGATCTAGTGGCAGAGGTAGCCGGGAGAGTTGAACCAGAGCCCGATCCAGTTGATGAGAACCTTGAAAAAGAGCCTGATCCTGCTGAAGTAGTGGACGAGAGCCTAGTGCTGGAGCCTGGTCCAGTCGAGGAGGCGGATGAAAGCTTAGATGCTGAAAATTCATTACCAGAGTCGGGGAAAGCATCAGATATTCTTGAAATGCTGGACGACCCGCTCTCATGATCGCTAGACTCGCTGGACAAGGCAACTTGGCCAGGAGTAACAACCTCAGGAACTCCTTGACCATCCAGGATCCCTGGCACATCGTCTACCTGATCTGAAGATGACCCAGAGCCTGATCCAGTTGGCGAAGAGAGCCTAGAGCTGGAACCCGAGCCTTTAGCTGTGGCTGAAACACCAGTGGCTGAAGGGCCAGCTCTACGAGGAACGCCACCCTGGAGGTTAAGAGATACTTTTTGAGAAGTCGTGGGACCTGACAATTTGTTTCCGGAAGAGAAGCTTGCCGAACCACTTCCAGAACCCCCGGAAGCTGTGGAGAAACCTACTGATTCACTTATGGTTCCACTGGAAGTAGAAGAGTCAGTCGATCCACTTCCAGATCCTCGGGAAACAGTGAATTCTGTTGAGTCACTTCCAGAACTTTTCGAAGAACCGGTAGCAGCAGAGAAGCCTGTTGATCGACTTCCAGACCCTTGTGAAGAACCGGAAGCAGCAGAGTAGCCTGCTGATTCACTTCCAGAGCCTTCTGAAGAACCGGAAGCAGCAGAGAAGCCTTCTGATCGACTTCCAGAACCTTGGGAAGAACCGGAAGCAGCAGAGTAGCTTGCTGATTCACTTCCAGAGCCTTCTGAAGAACCGGAAGCAGCAGAGAAGCCTTCTGATCGACTTCTCAGAACCTTGGGAAGAACCCGAAGCAGCGGAGAAGCCTGATGACGACCCGACGGAAGAGGCAGAATTCCCACGGTGGATCACTGGTCGGAAACCTCTCTCATCAGCTTCGTACTCAACAAGGAAAGTCTCTCCGTTGGGAGCCGTCCACCTGTCGGGCCGAGAGGACAGATGATCAGCTCATAGCAGATGCCTTGTACACCTCAGAGAACCACACACGAGCGCTTGCTCACTCATTCACTCTCTCACATACACATATGAGGGAGGACATATTAATGGGTGTCAGATTGCCACCTCTTATGAAGTGATCTAGTGTGTGGGACGAGCCTTAGGTGCCCTTAATGTACTGGGACGCCCCCCCCCTTTCCCAGTTTGCTAGTTCCTGTGTGTTGGGATTGCTAGCCTTAGAGATGACTTACTGAATATTGGAACCAGCAGATCTGAGGTGACACAGCCTTCTGGAACTGAGAGGGTAATCCTAGTATTGGACCCCAGGCATCAACACCCAGATCGATCCTCACAGAGCTGTTTTGTGGAGGGTAAGAGATCTATTGACCACCACCTGAGATCTAACCCTTAACACCACCAGCAAAGGGATCTTATGGTAGGGGATGAGGATAAAAGTGAAAACCCCCCAAAAAAATAATAACGGGAAAGAGAATAGGATAGAGATGAGGGGGGAAATCAGGATGAATACAAAAGGGCATCACCAAAAGCCTTGTTACATGTGTGTTAAGGTGTGGGATGGAAGCTGGAAGCTACTGGATCTCTTAACTGAAGATTTAAAAAGTAAAATTAATAAGGAAATTGCATGAAAAATCACATGAATTCAGGGAAGAGGCAGAGAGGAAGAACCAGACAACGAGTCAAGAGACACACTTGCTAAGAGGAGAGGCGGAACGAGAATGAATGATAGGTAATGGGTGATAGGTGCTGAGAAAAAGAAATAATAGAGTAAAAAAATGAAACACTGGAAACAGTAAGGAAATGGAACCTCTCAGGCAATGAAGCATTGAGAAAATAACGAAAAAAATGAAGACAGTGAAGGTTATTGTTAATGAAGAGACACTACAGTGCATCAAGACGAACACACACACACACTTCCTTAAAAAGCAGAAAGAGAGAGGAGTAAGCATGTTAGACAGTTGACTCACGAGTAAGGACCCAGGTCACTGGTTGCAGGCTTGTATCTTCGTGAGGGGCTGTTGCATATTCACTGTGTCGGATTGACTCAGCGACAACTGTGAAACGTTCGCCGGTACGATTGACACGACTGTGCCGGTCGTCGATGTTGTGTTGCTGGTTGTCGTGTTGGTGGGCTAGTCCATCCAACTTAGCTGCCACAGCCACACCCACCAGAGCCAAGAGCACCACCTAGAACATTGAGCGAGAGCAAATGAGAAGGGAAGCTCTCGCCTTTCCTGGTTTTAATGAATACGCAGTGTGTTTTTATTTTTTTTTTAGTTGCCAGTTGTCAAAGGCACTTGTCGTTTAGATAGACGTTTGCCTGAGTGAGTGTGCTTTTTTGTACGCGTGGTGTGTGTGACGTATGTGTGGTGTGTGTATATGTGTGTGTGTCGTATATGTATGTGTGGTGTGTGTATATGAGATGTGTATTCGTATATGTTTGTGGTGGTGTGTGTATATGTATGTGTGATGTCGTATATGTATGTGTGGTGTGTGTATTGTGTGTGTGTTGTATATGTATGTGTGGTGTGTATATGTGTGTGTGTGTTTTTATATGTGTGGTTGTGTGTATTGAGTGTGTGCCGGTATATGTATGTGCGGTGTGTGTGTAGTATACTGTATGTGTGGTGTGTGTATATGAGTGTGTGTCGTATATGTATGTGTGGTTTGGGTGTGTTCGTATTTGTGTGGTGTGTGTATTTGTGTGTCGTTATGTGTGTGGTGTGTGTGTATATGAGTGTGTGTCGTATATGTGTGGTGTGTATATGAGTGTGTGTCATATGTGTGTTAGTTACCAAGTTGTCCTAGGCACATGTCGATTAGGACACTAGGCTTGTTGTACATGAGTGTGTGTGCATCATATACTATATTTTTATATATATATATATTATTATTATATATATATATTATATATTTATATAATTTTTATACTTATATATATATATATTTATATGTGTTGTGTGTGTGTGTGTGTGTGTGTGTGTGTGTGTGTGTGTGTGTGTGTGGTGTGTGTGTGTGTGTGTGTGTGTGTACTCACCTTATTTTACTCACCTAATTGTGGTTGCTGGTGTCGAGACTTCAGCTCCTGGGCCCCGCCTCTTCACTGATCGCTACTAGGGCCTCTCCCTCTCTGCTTCCTGAGCTGTCATACCTCTTCTTAAAACTATGTATTGGTTCCTTGCCTCACTACTTCACTTGCTAGGCTATTCCCACTTGGCTGAGAATCTATGAAAAAAAAAAAAAAAACTGGAAGAATACTTCCTAACGTCTTGTGGGACTCGTCTGAGTCTGCAGCTTCCAGTTGTGACTCCTTGTTTTCTGTGTCCCCTCTCTGGAACATCCTATCTCTGTCCACTTGTCTATTCCCCGCAGTATCTCTATTAAGTTGTTTATCTGGCTCCCCTGACCCTTCTGTCTCAGTGTCGTCTTGTCTTCGCTTTCACTCAACTTTCCTCGTACGACATTCCCATGAGATTGGGACTAGCTTGCTGCAAACTTTGTACTTTCTCTAATTCTTGACGTGCTTCTTGACCAGGTGTTGGGTTCCAAAAACTGTTGCTGCATACTCCAGTATGGGCCTACATACACAGTGTACAGTGGTCTTGAACGATTCCTTATTAAGTAAACGGAACGCTTTCTCGGGTTTGCCAGGCGCCCTTGCATACACTCTGGGTCCTTCTTGCCCTACCCAGTCTTCATGACTTTGCATTTGCAGGGTGAATTCGGGTGAAGCCTGTTTCTGGACCACATGTCAGCCTGTGTGTGTGTGTGTGTGTGTGTGTGTGTGTGTGTGTGTGTGTGTGTGTGGTGTGTGTGTGTGTGTGTGTGTGTGTGTGTGTGTGTGTAAAGACCCTCCACCTGGACACAATAAAGATGAGAACAATATCCTCAATGGCACTGCATGACCCGACATCCAATTCTGACCTAATTTATCTGATTTATAAGGGTGACCTGATACCCACGTGTATTGAGGAGATAAACACTGACCTGAGCACGAATTGCCCCGATTTAAACAACCCGCTGCCTTACAATAACCAAATAAAAGACTTGTTGCAGAACAAGCATTTATAAGGACAATGTTTACCATATACTCGCTCGCTTCTCCTACCTGTTGAACTTTTCCCTCACAATGTCTGTAGTACCAGCTTGAACAAACTTAGTGCAGATGAAAACCTTTAAGATCTTGACTAAGTCGTACTGAAGATTCAAAACACAGGATTATAATTACTCCTTGCCTCCTAGTACAGGTGTTTGTATTTTTATTTTGCATTTTATGTATGACTTGATAAACACGTGAAAGGAACGAAACGTAGTCCCATTAATTCTTATTCGGGTATAGTGTTTCTTTTTCTTCACGTACGACCTTGTTAATAAATCATCTTGTATAAATGTGAAGTTTACGAATTACACAAAGGTCCATGTGTCTTCCATTTGTCTTCTGCTGAAGGATATTTGTTTATTTACAAGTGCTTTTCTATGTACCAGAGTTTCCAGTGTTCAGTGTACCAGTGTACCGTGGTACCAGTGTATGTAGTGCATGGAGGCCTCGTGGTGGTCACACGCATGATAACTATTGTTTAACTTGTTGATGACATTGTTGATTAATATCGGTCATGCAGTTACTGTTATACTAATAAACCAACTACCACAACCTCTCCTTGCCACTAAACACACACCACTACCATCCCTGCCACTAACCCACCACTATACTCCCTGCCACTAAACCCACACTTCATGCCACTAACACAACACCACCACCTCTCCCTGCCATAACAACCACCACCATCCAAACTCCCTGCCACTAACACAACCACCACCTCTCCCTCCACTAACACAACCACCACCTCCCATCCCTGCCACTAAAACAACCACAACAACACCACCACTCCCTGCCACTAACATACCACAACACAACCACTCTCCTGCCACTAACACAACCACTACACCCATCCCTGCCACTAAACAACACCACCCCACTCCCTGCCCACTAACACAACCACCACCACTCTCCCTGCCACTAACACCAACTCACACCACCACTCCTGCCACTAACACAACCACTCCCTGTCACAAACAACAACCACACCACTCTGCACTAACACAACCACCACCACCACTCCCTGCCACTAACACAACCACACACTCCCTGCACTAAACACAACCACCACCACCACACTCCCTGCCACTAACACTGCCACTTAACACCACCACCACAAACCACTCCCCCCTGCACCTAACCAACCACACTAACCACTCCCTGCACTAACAACACCACCACCCACCAATCCCTGCACACTAACACCACTCCTGCCACTAACACCCCCCATCCCTGCCACTTAACACAACCACCACTACACTCTATGCCATAAAAGCACACAACTACCACTCCTGCCACCAACACAACACCACTACCACTCCCTGCCACTAACAACCACCACCACCACTCCCTGCCACTAAACACCCCCACTCCTGCTACTAACACAAACCTACCCTACCACTCCCTTGCACTAACACAACCACCACTACCACTCCCTGCCATAACAACCACCGCCACCATTCCTGTCACTAACCAACCCCACTCCCTGCCACTAACACCCACCACTCCCTGGCCACTAACACAATCACCACTACCACTCCCTGCCAACTAACACAATCACCACTACCACTCCCTGCTCACTAATCACAACCACCACTCCCATGCCATTATACTAACACCCTAACACAACACTCCCTGCCACTTAAAACACCCCCCACTCCCTGCCACCTAACTAACCCACTACACAACCACCACTACACATCCTGGCCACTACAACCACCATCCACCATTCCCTGCCAATAAACACCCCCACTCCCTGCCGACTAACAACCACCACTACCACTCCCTGCCACTAAACAAAAACCACCCACCATCCCTGCCACTAACACCAACCACTACTGCCATAACAACCACACTACCACTCCCTGCCACTACACGACCACTTACCACCACCACCACCACTCCTACAACATAACACAAACCACCACCCAACTCCGCCACTAACAACCACACTAACACTCCCCGCACTAGCACAACCTCCAACTACCACTCCAGCCACTAGCACAACCACCACTACTCCAAAATCCCCGCCAACTAAAAAAACCACCCACCTCCCCCGCACTAACAACCACCACACACCACTCCCGCCAACTAAAAACAACCACCCAACCACACTCCCCGCCACCTAAACACAACACCATGGTAATATAAATTACGACAAGTTGATTAGAAAAGAACGTAAGGAAACACTATAAACTTTATTTATTTAGAAAACGTTTTCGGTCCTGGGACCTTGATCACTTCTAACATTAGAGGTAGAAAAGACATTATATATATAGGCGGAGAGTTGAGGATGTGACGACGGGTGACCTGAGGAATGTCGTTAAGAAAACATAGAATGGGGAACACCCCCCTTATGGAAGGCCTACTGGCCATGCGAGGCAGGTCCTTATCAAAACAACCTCTGCCTATGAGAGGACGGGTAGACGATGAATTCATGTGTCTCCTGTGTTGTTGGTTGGTGATTGCTTTAAGTATCATGTATGCCAATGTTTTTGAAAATTTTGTAGTGTCAGTGTTGGTTCTATAGTGTCGGTGACGGACGATTAGTGAGGCTTCTAGGCCCCTTCGGGTCTGAGGTTGGTTTCGGTGAGAACGAGTTGTGCCTCGTTCCAGTCCATCAAATGCCCCGTGGAGTCTCTGTGGGCAGGGACACAGGCGTACCTTACATTCGTCTCTTTAGAGGCATTTCGATGCTCATTCAGGCGGACTGCAGATCTTCTGCCTGTCTTGCCTACATATTTATTGGGACAGAACCCCTCTAGGGATAGTGTAGAGCCTGCGGATGTAGAAGTTAGAGGTGGAGGCTGCGTTTAGTAGTGAGGTCGTTGATGATGATGTTGTTTTTGGTGGAAAAACGTTGATGTTACTCATTAGCAAGTTTGCCCGGCGAGTATTCGTGGCAACATAGCCACATGGGTAGGTACTATGAAAACTGTTTTGGGGGCTGTTCCATGGGAGGTTTGTTGAGGAATAGGCTTGGTGCCTTGAGTCTGCAATCTCGGATGAAGAAAGATGGGAACTGAAGGACGGTAAAGCTTGTGTTATGTAAGTGCATTCTTCTAGAAAACAAGGCTGGAGATGCGAAAGAGCTCTCAAGAAGAAGCCAATGAGGACTCCTCTCTTAGTGCGGGTGTCTTGTGTGGAATAGAAGTGTATAAAGATCGTCCTTGTTGGTAGGTTTTCTATACACTTTGGAAGAGAAGTTTTCTCATGTCGGGAGATCTGTCACAGTAGAAACGTCGTCGGAAAGGAAGTTTGCCATCATTATCGAGTTCAAGTGTAAACTTTATTGATGGTTCAAACTGCATTGATCTTGTTGAGAAGGGCCTGGTATTGAGACGTTCTCGGATAGAATAACAATATACATCAACGTATCTTAGCAGGTAACGGTGTTGGGAATTGGGGTTCCTGGAATTTCTCTGTCTCCAGTTTTCCATGAAGAGGTTGGCAAGCAGCACTGAGGGGTGCCCATTCGCCATCCCAAAGCATTGTTTGTAACAGTTGTCCTGATACTTGAAAGTTGACATTACACAAAGTTCACTAGATTGATGAAATCTAGAAGAGGTAAAGGTCGAGGTCGTGGTTTTCAGTGAGGCCTCTCTGTCTCAGAATGTTGATTGCAGCGTCAGTAGGGAAACGTTGGTTAAGTGGGCTGTGACCATCGAAGGAAGCCTGCTTTTGTTTTGACATTCAGAGTTTGGAAAATTGGGAGAGAAGGTCACATGAGTGTTGAGGTGCGGCTTGACTGATGGTGCCAGAAGCGCTGAAACAGGTATTTGGCAAAGTGGCCGGCTTGTCTGTGTGGTGCGCTCCCTATGCACGAAGTTGATATGGCCGTAGTGGGATAGCCAGGTTGTGTGTCTTAGGAAGGGCCATTACGGCGTGCTGGTTTCGGTTGACCTGAGTAAAAAGGTTTAATGTAGTTTCTGCCTTGTTCTGATTTTTGGTAAGATGCAGAGCCTTTTGAAGGAAACAGTCTGGGCTCTTTGAAGTAGACTGATTCCGATACAGGCTGGTATGTGTTGGCACGTTGAGAAGAATCAGTGCTACATTTCAAAAGTGCCCAGACTTTCCTTCAAAAGGCTCGGAGCTATCTTACGAAAATCAGAACATGGCATGAAAACTACTTACTTTACCAGGTCAACCGAACCAGCACGCCTGTTAGGCCTTCCTAAAGACACTCAAACCTGGCCATCCCACTACGGCCTATCAATTCGGGCATAGTGGAGCGAACAACAGACTAGCCGGACCACTTTGCCAAATACCTTTCCAGCGCTTCTAGGGCCACCATCAGTCAGCCCACTCAAACACTCAGGTGACCTTCTCTCCCGAATTACAATCCTGAATGTCAAAAACAAAGCATTGCTTCCTTCGTTGTCCAGCATCTTTACCAACGTTCCTACTGACGCCTGCAATCTACATTCTGAGACAGAGGCTCTCTGTACAACCAACGAAACTCCCTTTCCTCTTTCTAGATTTCATCAATCTAGTGGAATTTGTGTTAAATTTCAAACTCTTCTTCTAGTATCTGGACAACTGTTACAAAAACAAGTGCGTTGGGATGGCACATGGGCAGCCCGCCTCAGTGCTGTGCTTGGCCAACTCTTCATGGAAAAACCTGGGATCACAGAGAAATTCAGCACCCTCATCCCAACACCGTTACCTGGCTAAGATACGTTGATGATTTATTGGCTTTTCTATCCGGACGTCTCATTTCCAGGCCCTTATCAACAAGATCAAAGCAGTTGAACCATCAATAAGTTTACACTTGAACTCGAAAATGTGGCAACTTTCCTTTCCTCGACGTTCTTACTGTGCAGAATCTCCCGACATGTGAGAAAACTTCTCTTCAAAGTGTGCATAGGGAAAAACCTACACAGGACGATCTTGTACACTTCTTTTAACCACCAAGACACCCGCAACTAAGAGTGGAGTCCTCATTTGGCTTCTTGAGAGCTCTTCGCATCTCCAGCCCTTGTTTTCTAGAAGAAGAACCTGCACTTACATAACACAAAGCCTTTACCGTCTTTAAGTTCCCATCTTTCTTCAGCCGAGATTGCAGACCTCAAGGCACAAGCTATCTCTCAACAAAACCGCCCATGAACAGCCCCCATAACTGTTCTTTAGTTACTCCCATGTGGCGATGTTGCCACGAAATACTCGCGGGCACTTGCTCATGAGTACTAAACGTTTCCACCATAAACAATATCTATCAAAGACCTCAATACGAAACGCAGCCCCACACCTCTTACTTCTACAGCAGCGTCTACACTATCCTTGTGGGTCTCTGTCCCAAGAAATAGTTAGGGAGGACAGCAGAGATCTTGCAGTCCGCCTGAATGAGCATCGAAATGCTCTAACAGAGGACGTGTAGGTAGCCTGTGTCTCCACAGGACTCCCACGGGGCATTTGATGTACTGGAACGAGGCACAAACTCGTTCTCACCGAACCAGGACCTCAGACGCCGGACGGTGCCAAGAAGCCTCACTAATCGCCGTCACCGACACTATAGAACGCAACACTGGAAATACAAAATTATCCAAAAACATTGGCATACATGTACTTAAGCAGCACAACCAAACACACACAGAAGTCCACATGATTTCATCGTCTACCCCGTCCTCATATAGGCTAGAGGTTGTTTTGATAAGGACCTTCCTCGCATGGGCCCAGTAGGCCTTATACAGTGTTCCTCCCATTATGTTCTTTGACATTCCTCAGGTCACGTGCCCGTCACATCTCACTCTCCGAATATATCTATATATATATATATATATATATTACTATATTTATATATATATATATATATATATATATATTTTTAATATTATATATGTATATTGTGTGTTGGTGTGTTTCTACCTCTGTATGTTAGAAGTGATCAATGGTCCCAGGAACCGAAACGTTTTCTAATAAAATATGTTATAGTGTTTGCTTACGTTGTCTTTCTAAACCAACAACCAACACTACCCACTCCGCCACTTAAAACCACCACTACCCACTCCCCACCACTAACACACCACCACTACCACTACCCGCCACTAACAACAACCTCCACTACCACTCCCCGCACTAAACACAAACACCACTAACCACTCCCCAGCCACTAACACGATCCCTACCACCACCACTCCCTGCCACTAACACCATCAACACACATTCATGCCACTAAAACGAACCCCGCCACTAACACAACCACAACCACCATACCCTGCATAACACAACCACCACTACCACTCTCCTTGCACTAACAACCACACACTCCCTGCACTAACATGACCCTGCACTAACACGACCCTTCCCACCAACCACTCCTGTCACTAACACTAACACAATCACCACCATTCCCTACCATAACACATACCACCAACATCACCACCACACTGCCTACTAACACTACCACAACCACCACTCCTGCCACTAACACCACCACCACTCCCTGCCGCTACAACCACCACCACCACTCCCTGCCACTAACAACCACACCACTCCTGATCACTAACAATACCACATACCACCACTCCCTGCCACGTAACACAAACACAAACCACCACACTCCCTGCCACTAACACCACCACTCCCTGCCAATAAACAATCCACACCACCACTCCCTGTCACTAACAAACCACCCACCTCCATCCCTCGCCACATAACACAACCACCACAACCACTCCCGCCACTAACACAACCACCACCACACTCCCTGGCACTAACACACCACTCCCTGCCATTTACACACCACTTCCTGCACTAAACACCACCACTCCCTTGCCAATTTACACCACCACCACTCCCTGCCACTAACACCCCACCAACCACTCCCTGCCACTAGCACCACCACACCCACTCCCTGCCACGAAACACCACCACTTACCACCACTCCCTGCCACTAACACCACCACTACCACCACTCCCTGCCACTAAACCACCACATCCACCACCACTCCCTGCACCAACACAACACCACATCACTTCCTGCCACCAAAACCACCACTCCTGCCACTAACAACCACCACTCCTGCACTAACACACCACTCCCTGCCACTAACACCACCACTTCCCTGCCCATAACACACCACTCCCTGCCACTAACACCACCACTCCCTGCCACTAACACCACCACTCCCTGCCACTAACACCACCACTCCCTGCCACTAACACCACCACTCTCCCTGCCACTAACACCACCACTCCCTGCCACTAACACCACCACTCCCTGCCACTAACACCACCACTCCCTGCCACTAACACCACACACTCCCTGCCACTAACACCACCACTTCCCTGCCACTAACACCACCACTCCCTGCCACTAACACCACCACTCCCTGCCACTAACACCACCACTCCCTGCCACTAACACCACCACTCCCTGCCACTAACACCACCACTCCCTGCCACTAACACCACCACTCCCTGCCACTAACACCACCACTCCCTGCCACTAACACCACCACTCCCTGCCACTAACACCACCACTCCTGCCACTAACACCACACATCCCTGCCACTAACACCACCATCCCTGCCACTAACACCACCACTTCCTGCCACTAACACCACCACTTCCTGCCACTAACCACCACCACTCCCTGCCACTAACACCACCAACTCCCTGCCACTAACACCACCACCACCACTCCCTGCCACCAACACCACCACCAGTCTTCCAGTAAACACAGCCACCACGACCTCTTTGCCACTAACACAACCACAACCCCTCCCTTGTCACTAACATTACCACTACCACACCATCACTCCCTGTCACAAACAACCACCACTACCACCACCATCACTCCCTGTCACAAACAACACCACTACCACCACCATCACTCCCTGTCACAAACACACCCACTACCACCACCCTCACCACTTCCTGCCACTTACACAACCACTATCACCACCACCACCACCAGTTCCTGTCACTAACACAACCACTACCACCACCCTCACCACTTCCTGCCACTTACACAACCACTATCACCACCACCACCACCAGTTTCCTGCCACTAACACAACCACTACCACCACCCTCACCACTTCCTGCCACTTACACAACCACTATCACACTTCCTCATATCACCAAAACTACAATTACTAACACAAATAACCCGCACATAAAAGAGAGAAGCTTACGACGACGTTTTCGGTCCGACTTGGACTTTGTCAATGGTCCAAGTCGGACCGAAACGTCGTCGTAAGCTTCTCTCTTTAATGTGCGGGTTATTTGTGTATTGTTCCAGTCACGGTATTGTGCCTTTTTGTTAGTTATTTACAATTACTATCACTACCACCACTACCACTAGTACAACCATCAGTCCCTGCCATAAATCTACCACCATTCCTTGCTTCTAACGCAACCACAAGTATCAAAACCACTACAAGTACAGCTGTCATTAACAACCACTATCAGCCACCACCATCACTGCTACCACCATCACTGCTACCACCATCACTGCTACCACCATCACTGCTACCACCATCACTGCTACCACCATCACTGCTACCACCATCACTGCTACCACCATCACTGCTACCACTATCACCACTGCCACCACCATCACTGCTACCACTTTAGGTTAGGTTAGGTAAAGTTTGTCAGGAAACAGGACAAGTGTTTCTTGACGCTGGTCTTAATCATATGATCTGCAGCTGGAGCTTTTGGTCATTTGACAGTGGCCTTCCGCTGGCTTACCCCTCCACCCCTTTAAAAATTATGGTTTACCACCACCACTGCTACCACCATTACCACTGCTACCACCATCACCACTGCTACCACTATCACCACTACCACCTCACAGCAGACTCACGGTGGGTTTCATCCTGGCTGCTGGACTGGGCTCGCCAGTGTGCTGGAAGAACGAGTTACTCTGCCTTATATACCCAGCCTTCCTGTCCTCTCTCTCTCTCTCTCTCTCTCTCTCTCTCTCTCTCTCTTCTCTTTCTCTCTCCCCCCCCCCCAACAACTCTTACCTTCCCTCCTTACGGGACGCCACTACCTTTGTCTTTCCCCTACCTCCCCCTTTTTCTCCCGTCCATCTTCCTTCCTTCAATCTCTAATCCCCTCCATCTCCCTCTGTAACAGGACTCCGCCCAGTTGCTTTTTTTTTGCTTTCCCCCTCTCCCGTTCCTTCCCTCCGTTATTCCCTCCCTTTCTCCATTGTCGTTTTATGTTCTTTTTCACGCGCCTTTCCATCGTTATGTTCTTGACTTCCTCTCCCTCTGTCTTCCACAGTGGTTGCTTGACAATGTTGCCATCATCCTACTAACGAGTCTAACCATATCTTGATACTCTAAGAAAGTTTATTTAGGTAGAGGTACACATAAGTAGAATTATCATACACAGTAACATGTATAAATTACCTAAGATAATCCCCCAAAAAAGTCAAAGTGAATTATCTTAATCAGGGTCCCAGTGATATCTTGTTATTTAATGTCTAGCTGTTAGATACAGTAGAAATCAGGTCCTGGTGTGCCAGACTTGTCCCGTGTGATGGACCACTGGCTAGGAAACATTGCTAGTTTTTTTCTCACTATATAACCGTGTAACTGTTAGTCTTATTGTGGACACACACACAGTGTGTGTGTCCCCACAATAAGACTAACACAGTACAGTGGAAGCTGTGCTGCAAAATTTACAAAACACTGGCAGTGTTGTTATTCAGTGCCTTTTAACATAGCCATAGGTAAGCGTTATTAATAATTCTGTCTCCTTTATATTCTTTTTTGTTATATAAACACTGATTCAACCAGTGCCAATTCTTTGCTGTTTTCTTGTCAAATTCCAAATACGGTAACACAATCAAAACAACACCAAATAATTAGTCACAGTCCGTACCAGGTCCATAATTAACTCAAGTTTCTGGCTGGAAGTCACGGTAAATTTGGGCTAAAAGGGAAATCTCTCCGCTGTTTAGACCAAACATGGGTTGCTGACTTATTAGTGAGGCACTGAGGTGTCCAGACCTCTCCTCCAGGGTGAGGTGACTTCAGCGTCGGGCAGAGGCACAGACCCACCACCTCTTTACTCCATTCTTTATTCTCGCGTCCCTATTACCCATTTACCAGTGCTTCTCCCACAACACTCATCCTTCCCTTCCTGCTCCTCACTGTTTTAAATATTCCTCGCCCGGTGGCCTGGTGGCTAAAGCTCCCGCTTCACACACGGAGGGCCCGGGTTCGATTCCCGGCGGGTGGAAACATTCGACACGTTTCCTTACACCTGTTGTCCTGTTCACCTAGCAGCAAATAGGTACCTGGGTGTTAGTCGACTGGTGTGGGTCGCATCCTGGGGGACAAGATTAAGGACCCCAATGGAAATAAGTTAGACAGTCCTCGATGACGCACTGACTTTCTTGGGTTATCCTGGGTGGCTAACCCTCCGGGGTTAAAAATCCGAACGAAATCTTATCTCTCTTATCTTATCTTTTGAGTTTTTGTTCCTCTATTTTTAGTGACTTTCCCTACGTTCACTTTTCTCCTATATACGCCTCTTTTTTAATCCCTACTGTTTCACATTCTTTATACCTCTCCTGTCCCACATGGTTTCTCCCTTCCCTGAAGCATATATTATCTCCCACTGCAAGCTCATATGCTACTTCCTTCCCTTCTGTCTCTTATGCTCACTCTCTTCCCTCCTGTCTCATTTGCTCCCTCCCTCCCTTCCTTCCTTCCATTCTCACACGTTCCCTCCTCCCCGTCTTCACGTAGACCACTTTTCATACCACGTTACTGGTGGGGTCAGAACATGGTCAGATATAATGTTATCTGTATTTCTTCCCTTCCTCTTTTTTTTTTCTTCCGTTTCTAATAATTTTACTGGCCACCGCTGTGGGGTGATACGTTGTAAAGATTCCATGTGTGTTGTGTGTGGGAGAGGTCACCCTGGGAGAGGTCACCCTGGGAGAGGCCACCCTGGGAGAGGTCACCCTGGGAGAGGCCACCCTGGGAGAGGCCACCCTGGGAGAGGCCAACGGTAAACAATATGATGTTCAATGAGGACAAATTCCAACTACTCCGTTATGGAAAACTGGAGGAGATAATAACTAGAACAGAGTATACTACTGACTCCGGCCATACAATAGAGCGGAAAAATAATGTAAGGGACCTGGGAGTAGTAATGTCTGAGGATCTCACTTTCAAGGATCACAACAGTGCCACGATCGCACGTGCAAAGAAAATGATAGGATGGATAATGAGAACTTTCAAAACGAGAGATGCCAAGCCCATGATGATCCTTTTCAAATCACTTGTTCTCTCTAGGCTGGAATACTGCTGTACATTAACATCTCCATACAAAGTAGGTGAAATCGCAGATCTAGAGAGTGTACAGAGATCCTTTACTGCACGTATAAGTTCTGTCAAGCACCTTAACTACTGGGAACGCTTGGAAGCACTTGACTTGTACTCGTTGGAACGCAGGAGGGAGAGATATATCACTTGGAAAATCTTGGAAGGAATGGTCCCAAATCTGCACACAGAAATCACTCCCTACGAAAGTAAAAGACTGGGCAGGCGATGCAAAATGCCGCCAATAAAAAGTAGGGGCGCCATTGGTACACTAAGAGAAAACACCATAAGTGTCCGGGGCCCAAAACTGTTCAACAGCCTCCCATCAAGCATTAGGGGAATTGCCAATAAACCCCTGGCTGCCTTCAAGAGAGAGCTGGACAGATACCTAAAGTCAGTGCCGGATCAGCCGGGCTGTGGCTCGTACGTCGGACTGCGTGCGGCCAGCAGTAACAGCCTAGTTGATCAGGCCCTGATCCATCGGGAGGCCTGGTCATGGACCGGGCCGCGGGGGCGTTGATCCCCGGAATAACCTCCAGGTAACCTCCAGGGAGAGGCCACCCTGGGAGAGGCCATCTTGAGAGACGATAATTGTCAAGTGATAGTAACTGCAGCTGTGCTGGAAGGTGACCTTTGATGCTGTCGTAGCTGATGAACCTTTAATGGTATACTGCACGATATTCTCATTGTTGACACTACTGAAGTCTGCCAGCTCAGACTGACACCACTGAAGTCTGCCAGCTCAGACTGACACTACTGAAGTCTGCCAGCTCAGGCTGACACTACTGAAGTCTGCCAGCTCAGGCTGACACCACTGAAGTCTGCCAGCTCAGACTGACACTACTGAAGTCTGCCAGCTCAGACTGACACCACTGAAGTCTGCCAGCTCAGACTGACACTACTGAAGTCTGCCAGCTCAGACTGACACCACTGAAGTCTGCCAGCTCAGACTGACACTACTGAAGTCTGCCAGCTCAGGCTGACACTACTGAAGTCTGCCAGCTCAGACTGACACCACTGAAGTCTGCCAGCTCAGACTGACACCACTGAAGTCTGCCAGCTCAGACTGACACCACTGAAGTCTGCCAGCTCAGACTGACACCACTGAAGTCTGCCAGCTCAGACTGACACCACTGAAGTCTGCCAGCTCAGACTGACACCACTGAAGTCTGCCAGCTCAGACTGACACCACTGAAGTCTGCCAGCTCAGACTGACACCACTGAAGTCTGCCAGCTCAGACTGACACCACTGAAGTCTGCCAGCTCAGTCTGACACCACTGAAGTCTACCAGCTCAGTCTGACACCACTGAACTCTCCCAGCTCAGGCTGACACTACCGAACTCTCCAGCTCAGGCTGACACTACCGAATCTCCCAGCTCAGGCTGACACTACCGAACTCTCCCAGCTCAGGCTGACACTACCGAACTCTCCCAGCTCAGGCTGACACTACCGAACTCTCCCAGCTCAGGCTGACACTACCGAACTCTCCCAGCTCAGGCTGACACTACCGAACTCTCCCAGCTCAGGCTGACACTACCGAACTCTCCCAGCTCAGGCTGACACTACCGAACTCTCCCAGCTCAGGCTGACACTACGAACTCTCCAGCTCAGGCTGACACTACCGAACTCTCCAGCTCAGGCTGACACTACCGAACTCTCCCAGCTCAGGCTGACACTACCGAACTCTCCCGCTCAGGCTGACACTACCGAAACTCTCCAGCTCAGGCTGACACTACCGAACTTCCCAGCTCAGGCTGACACTACCGAACTCTCCCAGCTCAGGCTGACACTACCGAACTCTCCCAGCTCAGGCTGACACTACCGAACTCTCCCAGCTCAGGCTGACACTACCGAACTCTCCCAGCTCAGGCTGACACTACCGAACTCTCCCAGCTCAGGCTGACACTAACCGAACTCTCCAGCTCAGGCTGACACTACCGAACTCTCCCAGCTCAGGCTGACACTACCGAACTCTCCCAGCTCAGGCTGACACTACCGAACTCATCCAGCTCAGGCTGACACTACCGAACTCTCTCCAGCTCAGGCTGACACTACCGAACTCTCCCAGCTCAGGCTGACACTACCGAACTCCCCAGCTCAGGCTGACACTACCGAACTCTCCCAGCTCAGGCTGACACTACCGAACTCTCCCAGCTCAGGCTGACACTACCGAACTCTCCCAGCTCAGGCTGACACTACCGAACTCTCCCAGCTCAGGCTGACACTACCGAACTCTCCCAGCTCAGGCTGACACTACCGAACTCTCCCAGCTCAGGCTGACACTACCGAACTCTCCCAGCTCAGGCTGACACTACCGAACTCTCCAGCTCAGGCTGACACTACCGAACTCTCCCAGCTCAGGCTGACACTACCGAACTCTCCCAGCTCAGGCTGACACTACCGAACTCTCCCAGCTCAGGCTGACACTACCGAACTCTCCCAGCTCAGGCTGACACTACCGAACTCTCCCAGCTCAGGCTGACACTACCGAACTCTCCCAGCTCAGGCTGACACTACCGAACTCTCCCAGCTCAGGCTGACACATTTCAACACTATGTATGCGAGTCATCCTGTGTGATGAAATATAACAAGGGAAACAGCTAGATTTCGTTCCCACTGTGTAACTGTCACATAGACTAGGGTATTACCTGGAGTTTACCTGGAGAGAGTTCCGGGGGTCAACGCCCCGCGGCCCGGTCTGTGACCAGGCCTCCTGGTATCAGCACACTGCTGATGTATCCAATTTTGATGAAAAAAGAAATACCTGCCTCACCCTCCATACTGTTTCACCCTCCATACTGTTTCACCCTCCATACTGTTTCACCCACATCTGCTTCCAGAATTGTGTGGCCACCTAGTATGTTGGTCTTGGGACACGCCCTCTCTCACTCTCACACTGTTGCGTATACACGAGGCCAAGAGCTATGAATCGACCCCTGCAACAACAAATAGGCGAGTACACATCAAATGTAATGAACTTTGGGAACACATTGATTTTGTTCTCGGTGAGTTGATAACTTGCGTGTCATAAGAGGCTGGGGCACTTTTACCGTGGCCCTGGAGGGTGTGGCAGCGTATATGGCACCTGCAGAGTGTCATGTGTGCCGTGTGTGTGTGTGTGTGTGTGTGTGTGTGTGTGTGTGTGTGTGTGTGTGTGTGTGTGTGTGTGTGTGTGTCCGTCCTTTCTGAACAAGCATTACTCCCTGGTACTCTGGCTCATTTGCGTTTATGTACCAACTGTGTCTTCTTGTTCCAGCTTTCTGCCTCACAACCATCTCTGCT
Source organism: Cherax quadricarinatus (assembly GCF_026875155.1). Taxonomy (NCBI): domain Eukaryota; kingdom Metazoa; phylum Arthropoda; class Malacostraca; order Decapoda; family Parastacidae; genus Cherax; species Cherax quadricarinatus. The sequence continues at coordinate 28,379,861 of NC_069447.1, read as the reverse complement.
CTTTTCCCATCCTCTCAAGTATTCCGAGTATCTTTTAAGTCGTGATTATGTCTCACCTGGTTCTTTCGTCTTCTAAGATGAGGTGTCGATCTTGTGTTCCCACTTCACTGGCAGATTATTGGGAGACTCTCACAATAACACTGATTACGATATACCCACAAGAACACCCAAGGTCAACTTTAATAACAAAAATAACTACTGCACAAACACAACACTAAATTTCGGTAGTCAGTATCAGTTAAATGCTCCATTAAATTGGCAAATGTTAAGAGAGTTTCCAAAAAAACATTCCCATAGGTGCCCACAAACACCTTGATAGTTATATAAACTACGAGGCGAGCGAAGAGGCCTAGACGCTGAGTAAGCAAGTGAAATATGTTGTAGGCAGGTGCTCGCAAGAAAAGAAGAAGAAGAAGAAGGAAGAAGAAGAAGAAGAAGAAGAAGAAGAAGAAGAAGAAGAAGAAGAAGAAAGAAGAAGAAGAAGAAGAAAGAAAAAGAAGAAGAAGAAGAAGAAGAAGAAGAAGATAGTATGTTAGTATAGTTAGGTAGTAGTAGTAGTATTTTAGT
>NC_069447.1:28308210-28378794 GCF_026875155.1 Cherax quadricarinatus | reverse complement strand
TCCACAGTGCCATGACTACCATGTTTCAAAAGAGTATCCACAGCCCTCAGAACTTACAAGAAACATCCCTGTTACTTGTAATGTGTAATATAAAATATAGAAAAATAGTAATAAACAACATTCCATATCGTATGTGTAAATATTTTCTGTACACAACATAATGACAACATTGTATTACTCCCTTAATGTGTAGTTTTGAAAAAGAAATAACTACAAAATACTGATAAGATGCCTCAGCGGCCATAAAAGTTACTCAAAAGAAAAATTAAAAAATAATTGAAAATAGTACAAAAAAAAGTAAATAGAAAAATACCGGGTGATGGCAGTTGGCGATGTTACCATATGTTGTTCAATTTTGGCAAATTTCATGCCTCCATATCTCGGTAAGTATTGACGTTAAAATTTTTTTGTTTAGCCTATAATGTTTAGAAAAAAAAACTCTATTTTTTCATAAGAAAAAATAATTTTTTTTTTTTGAAATTTGGCCGACCCTGAGAACGAGTTTCGGAGAGGGCCTGTCGACCCTCAAAGGGTTAAGCTAAGAAACTGGAGGTGTCCTCCACTTCCTCGAATTGATTCTCTTTACCTCATTCGTGAGATGTTGTATGACTTCTACAGATTTATCATTATGATCATGGGGAGCACTAAACCCATAAGGAATATACAGCACCTGTGGGGGAGAAGGCATTCAGGCTCAATTCAGGGAACTAGAGCACAGATTAAATTTCTTAAATCAAGACCCTCTTACCAGCATCAAGGACCTCCCTTGATGGGCCCTATGGGTTTAGCATTTTCCCATAAATTTGAATTCTCTTGCATATAATTACAGCCTCTCCTCCATGCGCCGTACTCTTTTACCGATGACTTGGACTTACCATGGGCTCTCTGACCATATACATATCTAAATAATGTATACAAGAGCTGATATCCTCAACTGTTGTTTTATTAACAATATACTGAACAATGCACTATAAACCATTTAACCAGTAGCAAAATTTAATATATGGTGCAAAGGTAACATTAAAAAAATATAAAAAATGGTTGACACAAACTCACTATCATTACAGTAGGCTCCTCATTTAGCGATGAATTCGTTTACGACGTGGGTCTTAGGAACGGAACACCGTTGTAAAGTGAGGAGAGGCTGTAATCCTATTCCCAACGATTGAAAACTACATTTTTGTTACAAAATGGTTACACATTACACAGTACATGATGAGAACAATTAACCTCCGACGTTTTTTTTTTTAACAAGTCGGCCGTCTCCCACCGAGGCAAGGTGAGCTAAAAAGAAAGAGAATCCTCCAAAAAGAAAATACTTTCATCATCCACTCAACACATTCACACCTCACTCATATACATAAATTCACTGTTCTTTGCAAGCGCTCATATACGACAATAGCTAGAAGGGCCCTCCAAACTGTCAATATCCCAGACCCCTCGTTTAAGAGTGCAGGGCATTTGTACTTCCCCATTTCCAGGACACAAGTCCGGCTAAAATCTATAAAAACCGGTTCCCTGAATCCCTTCACTAAATAAAAAAGCTAACTTCAATTTCTTATTAGTAATCCAATACAACGTAAAAAGGTTACTAGCCCCATTTTCCCGGCATTTAAACAACACACATGCTTATGAGGAAAGATTCTTATTCCACTTCCCCATGGATATGAAATGAAAAGCACAAAGAACAAGAACTATTAAGATAAAATCAAAGAACAACTCAGATGAGTGTGTATACATAAACGTGTAACATGTAGCTGTAGGTGACCTAAATGTCATGAATTAGAAACGTACCTTTATATGAAATAAAATAGGAACTTTAGTGAATTTATTGGGTTTTTCCATGATTTATTCAATTTAATCAATTTAATTTTGCACATGATACATCATTTCCAACAAAATTGGATGAAATTTACATCTCCTCACATGGAAAGTCTCTTAATTATGTTGAGGCTTGTACGATTAAGCTTAAACCTAATTTAACGTCTAGAAGGACTGTAGTATTTATATATAGCCTCACCTCACTTAACCAACGGAGTTCCTTCCTAAGACCATGTCGGTAAATACGAATTTGTCAATAAGCAAGGAGCAAGCACCATAATGTGTAGCAGTTGCGTGTCAAACATCATTGATATTGTTTTAATGTCACCTTTGTGCAACCATTATAAACATCCGTTATATCATTTTAAATGTTAAACAGTAGTGTCTGTAATATTTGTAATACACAGAATAGAGTACTGAATATGTTATAAAAACAATGATTTTCACAATAGATCACATGAATATTAACCATTAGCATGTAAATGAAACATAAATTATAAACATTATTATTATTATAATCAAGGGAGAACGCTAAACCCGTGGATTACACAGCGCCTTGTAGGATGTGGCAAGGCATTCAGGCTTAATTTCGGGGAAACAGGAGCACAGATTCAATTCCCTAAATCAAGAGCCCCTCACACAACATCAAGGAACCTTTCCCTGAGGGGATAAATTATAAACAAAATTAACAAAGAGTGAAACTAGTTATCTGTACTATGTCCGATGTGATAAGGATATATGTTACATCATTGTATGATTGTCGGTAAAACAGATTCAGTGAGAATGACTCAATGTATAGGGACAGATAAAAATCCTAGCAAGTAAATGACAAAAGAATTCACTCAGAATTATACAATAATAAAAATAATAATTATGATAGAATGATGCTAGTTACATGAAGTGTTGGCATATATGAAAAATTGTTGTCAGGATCACATTAAGGTAAAGAGGTACGGGGGGGGTATAAATGGGGGTAATAATAAAAAAAAAAAAAAAATTATGGGGTCAGTAGCTTTGAAGTGGTTGGGCTGATAGGGAACATCCGGAATCTTCAGGCAAGAGGCCCCACATGTTTGGTCCTTTCATGCATATATTTTTTAACACAGATTGAGTTGGAATACGGAATACTATATATTTGTTTCTAATATGATGCCATGACTTTTACATTATAGTAATTTTATTATTATATTCAAACGAAGCGCTAAGCCTACAAGGGTCCATACAGCACAGGGTTTACAAATATAATTGAGTTTCTGAAGTGTGAGGAAGGAGTGTGTTGCCTGCACTAAACTGGTGATCATTTTTACAGCCCCTTTTTGCTTTGACTTTAGGTGATTTGCTGTATGGTTCCCCCAGGACAATAAGCGTAAGTGATGTAAGGGTAAGATTAGAGTATGTAATGCAAGTAGTGCTATTTGAGGTACATATTAACGTATCTGTGATAGGAATTGCCCAACTCGATTACGATACCTTCTTTTGTGCTGTTTTTGAATTTCAACGTTTGCTGTCGAAGTACAGACCGAAAAAAAAAAAAAAGAAATACTTCCTTCAACTTTTGTCTGCAATTATTATTGTAAACAAACAATAAGAGCTAAACCCACTATGTCATGACAACACTAACGATTTGTCATGCAACTGGAAAACCATAAATCAAACCATTCAGCTAGACATTTGCGCTTGTTTCCCCAAACCTCACATAGGTCTTTATCAATTTAAGAGTAAGCTTATTAGTATCATCCAGATTGATTTGTAAGAGCTCCTCAAGACAGTGTTACTAAAGTGATTATATTTGATGGAATATGGCAAAAGTTTCTGTAAACAGAACAGGTTTTATGTTTGTTGAGAAGCTATGGAAGATCATTGAGTACATAAATGAGGAAAAGCAGAGAGGGGCTATTTCATGGTGTAGTAGAAAAATGGAAAACATACTACTGTAGTGAAATTGAAAGGAATTTTGGGGGGTAACCCTTAAACTGACCAAGACGTAGATATACGTTGATGTGCGGCAGGCACCAACAACGTTATCTGATTTTATATTTACAATGCTTTCAAATGGTGAAAAACAAGGGCAGAGCGCTGCGCACATGAATGTAGATCCCTATGCTTGACAATTTAAGGTGTTAAGTCAGTTTTTAGGACAGTATTATTATTATTATAATCAGGGGCAGCACTAAACCAGTAGAATATAGGCATGTGCGAGGTGGGGAGGTGGGGGTGCTGAAAACATACAGGTTCAATTCAGGAACTGGAACAGATCCAATTCCCTAAATCAAGAAGCCCCTCCACCAGCATCAAGGAACCTCCCATGAGGGTTTTTTTTAGATAGAATTTTTTTTTTTTCTTTTTTCACAAGACCGCCGAGCTCCCACTGAGGCATGGTGACCCAAAAAAAAGAAAATCCCCAAAAATAAAATACTTCATCATCATTCAACACTTTTTAACCTCACTCACACAAAATCAACTGATTTTTTGCAAGAGGTGCTTCAGACACCAACAGTTTTAGAAAAAGCATATACATACTTATAAAGATACACACATATCCCTCCAAACTGCTAATATCCCAAAAAAAAAAAAACGAACCCACCCTTTAGAGTGCAGGCATTGATACTTCCATTTCCCAGGATACAAGGTCCGGCTACATAAAAATAACGCTGATTCCCGAATCCCTTCACTAAATATTACCTCTGCTCACACTCCAACAGGTCGTCAGTCCCCAAATACCATCCGTCCTCCATTCACTCCTATCGAACACCTCATTCACCCTGCAGGAAGACCCAAGCCCCTCGCCACAAAACCTCCCTTAACCCTTCCTTCCAGCCTTTTCGAGGATGGAACCCTACCCCGCCTTCCTTCTCCTACATACTTAAATGCACTCCATGTCCTCATTCAACGTTGATCCATTCTCTCTAAATGACCAAAACCACCTCAACAACCCCCTCTTCATCCCTCTGACTAATAGGGGGGAAAAAAAAAAAACTTTTAAATAACTCCACACCTTCTCCTAATTTTCACACTCCGATTTACTGCATAATATTTACAACCCACAACATTGCCCTTAGACTGACATCTCTCCTGTCTCCAACCGCCTCCCTCGCTGCTGCATTCCACACAACCCAAGCTTCACATCCATAAAGAGTGTGTTGTACTACTATACATTCATACATTACCTTCTTTGTCTCCATAGATAACGTTTTTGACTCCACATATACCTCAATGCACCACTCACGTTTTTTTCCTCATCAATTTCTTCAATGATTAAACCCAATCCTCATAAATCCATCCGCCGACACATCAACTCCAAGTATCTGAAACCATCACACTTCTTCCCAATACTCCCTCCTCCCCAATTTGCGATCTGATACCAATATTTCTTCTCATTATCTAAATCAATTGCATACCACACCACCTTACTCTCTTTTCTAAGTTCACTTTCAACTTTCTGCCTTGACACACACTCCAACTCATTCACTACCTTTGCAATTTTTTCTTTAGAATCTCCCATAAGCACAGTAATCATCAGCAAAGTAACTGTGTCCTAATTCCCATTTTGTATTTGAATCCCCATAATTTAATCCCAACCCACCCCTCTCCCGAACACCCAGCATTTACTTCTTTACAACCACCCATCTATAAATATATTGAACAACCAGGTGACAGTTACACATCCCTGTCCTAAGACCAAATTTTATACCATGAAGTAGTCTCCCTCTCTTCTACAACACCCAACCTGATCCCACACTATCCTCATAACTCTTTACCAGCATTTATTAAACTTACACCTATTCCCTATACTTGACAACACTGGCCACATTGCTCCTCTATCCACTCTATCATATGTCTTCTTTCCTAAATCCATAAATTCAATAAAAACTTTTCAACTACCTTTATCTAAATACTGTTCACACGTATGCTTCAATGTCAACACTTGATCTAACAACATCCCCTACCCACTCTGAAACCACTTCTCATCATGGCAATTCCTTCTTACTTACATTCTATCTTACCTCTAATTCTTTCCACATAATAACCCTATCACACACTTTTCCTGGTATACTCAGTAAACTTAATCCCCCTATAATTTTTTACAATCTCTTTTGTTCCCCCTTCCCTTTATATAAATGACTATACATGCTCCCCGCCAAACCCCTAGTACCTTCCCCTCATTCGCATACATTAAAAAAAAGTACCCAACCTACGTCCAACACTAAAATCCCATCCCCCCCCCCTGCTATAAACAAGATTGTCATAATCCCATCATTCCCCGCTGACTTAAACCCACTTCATTCTACGTAATGCCTCATGTACCTCCCCTCCTCCCACACTTACTTTCTGCTTCTTCTTCACGACCTAAAAGATGGTATACTTCCCTGGCCAAGTGCACAAATTACCGCCTCCCTTTCTTCTCAACATGTAAAAGTCCTCAAAATATTCTTGCCATCTACCTAATACCTCCCACTCCCCATCTACTAACTCCCCACTCTGTTTTTAAATAACTGACAAATCCATACTTCCCTAGGCTGTTCCTTAACATTGTTTAACCAATCCAAAATTTTTTTCTTTAATTTATTCATTTAAAATTTCTTGACGAGTGCCTCCCCCCCACACATATCATCTGCTCTCCTTTGCACTCTCTTCACCTTTCTTTTACTCTCTATTACTCTGCTCTTTTAAAAACTTTGCTTTGTAAAACCTCTAAAGCTAAACTTTTTTCTTTTATCACACCCTTTCTTATCATTCCCACCAAACACTCCCCTTTCCTCCCGCCCCCCCCCTCCATAACCACAATAATAAATACATGGACCCCCGCATAACGAGGCATCGCATAGCGATTTTTCCGCATAAACGATTACTTTTATCGCAAAATTTTTGCCCGCATCATTAAAAAACCCCTACCGATTTTCGTCCGGACGCGTCCAATGTGCCCTCACATGTCCCGGCCCCCCCATTGTTTACCACCGCCCCCGCGGTAACACCAGCATACACTCGGAAAATTTTGAAAATTACAGTGTTTTCGGGGGTGTTTTTGGAAAATAAGTGACCATGGGGCCCCCAAAAAGCTTCTAGTGCCAAACCCGTGGGAAAAAGGTGAGATTTGATGGAAATTAAGAAAAATTTTTGAAGGGTTTGGGGGTAACCCGGAAGCCCTTTCCATTGTGGGAAACCATTTTCCCTTCAAAAATTAAGAAAGTGGCAGATGGGTTTTAACTGCAAACCTTTATAGATGAAAATCACCCTGACACAGTGTTGCAGCCGTCTGGGACTATTTCAATGACAATGTTAAAAGGCCCTTTTAGGAAAATCTAAGAAACGGAGGTACAAGCTCTATGGACAGATTGTTGGCCACAGAGGGCCAGGACTCGAAGCGTCCTAGTGCATTTTAAAAAAGAAGGGAAATAACCCCCGAAAAGGGCTTGCTACCTCAAGTCCTAAGGAAGGGGGTTCCCCCTTTAAACAGTAAGAAGATAATGCCTCCCCTCCTCCCAACCCTCAATCCACCAACTTCAATAAAATAATGTCATGTAATTGTTTCATGCCTTTTTCATTTTTGTGTTATTAAAATTAACTTTCATGGGGAAAAAAAAATTTTTTTTATACTTTTTGGGCGTCTTGCAGGGATTAATTTTTTTTCCCCTTATTTTTTTGGGGGAAAATTTAATTCGCATAACATTTTTTCCCCAAAACGATGACCCCTTTTGACGGTTAAAATCGTTAACCGGGGGTCCACTGAAAACCTTTTTTTTATTATGGGGAAGCGCTAAACCCATAGGATTTTAAAAATGCCGGGGGGGGGGGGAAAGGAAGGCATTGAGGGTTAAATTTAGGGAACTGAAGCAGATAATTCCCTAGTCAAGACCCTCATCCCTTGAGGGGGTTTTTTTAAAAGGGAAAAATAGCCAAAAAAGGGCCTAAATTGGGGGCGAAATGGAAAATTTTTGGCAATGTTGCGGGTTAAAAGGGGAATTTTACCCTCCCCCCCGGGGTCTTTTTTAAAGGGGTTTTTAACCGGGAAAATGGTCAAATCATGAAAAAGCATTTTTGGTTGTGGTGGGGAAAATGTAAAATTTTTGGTAAAAAGGGCTTTTTAAAATGGGACGGCAAGTTTTTATGCGGGAAAAGGCCGGGAAATTATGATTAAAGAACAGAGGAAACATTTTGCTTTAGTGGTTGAAATTCCCTTTTTCCCCTTTTTTCCTTTGGGTTGTCTTTTTTTCCCCTTCTGCCCGGGATATTTTTTTTCTTTTTTTTCTTATTTTTTTTTTCTACCCTCGATGTTCTTCCCTTTTTTACCCTCTGTGGGCACCAGCTCTTTTTGCAGTGCCCTCTTTTTTAAGAAAATTTAAACTGGTCCCTCCTCTCTTACAAACCCCCCCACTACTATACTTCCTTCCACCCCCACTACAAACTACTTCTCCCAACCTACGCCTATAAAAACCCACCCTGCTCTTTTTTTCCCATTAGTGGATTTTTGAAAAGGTTTCCAAGTCAGACTGAAACGTCTTTTCGTAAGCTCCTCTCCATGGTGGGTTTTTTGTGTTTTCCTCCATTTTAGAAGACAACTTTTTTTTTTTTTTAAAATAAACCTTGAAGTTTGTAAATGGTGTGGAAAAGGAAAAGGGGGAAAATTTTTGTGGTCTCAAAACCCCTAACCCCAAAGGCCCCACAGCTCAATTTCAGTCGAAGGGAAAATGTCTATGGCTTGGGGCCCCCAAATTTTTTAAAGATTATTTGATTATTCAACTTTTTTCCCGTGTGTAAAATCAAAAATTTCCTGAGCTATTAAATTTTTTTTGACAAAAGTTTTTGCATCACTTTAAAAAAAAAATTTACAAAATTTGGAAGTTGTTTTTTAAAAAAGACTTACTGTTTTAATGTTAATTTTTTTCTTTCAGAAAGGACAGTTGCAAAAAATTTTACACTTAACACAGTTTTAATGAAAATAAAACGGTTATATATAGGGGGGAACCCAGTTTTAGTTTCCCCTATTTCCTGCAGAAAAACAAATAGTTATTCCTATAAAAAGGGTTTTTTTTGTTAATATTTTTGGTTTTCGGGAAATTGGTTTAAATTGGACTGACATTATTTATGGGAAATATTAACAAAAAAAACTTTTTAAAAAAGGAAAAACTATATTTTTTTTAACATGCAGATTTTGGCATCCAAAAAACCAAAGGTTCCACTGTATTTAAAGGGAACAATAATATTCTTCTTATTTTTTTAGAAATTTTATTACGGGAAAAAAGGGTTATTTACCTATTTTTTCCGGGTTTTTTAAATTTGGGACTTTTACAACACGCATGGTTTAAACAGAGGAAAAATTCTTTTTCCCCCACTTCCCCAGGGAAATTAAAAAAAAAGTAATAAAAACAAGAACTATTAAGATAAAAAAAAGAAAACTCAGATGAGTTTTTGGGGTTGATAAACGTGTCATGTATGTGTAGTGTGACCTAAGTGTAAGAAAAAAGTGCAAGACAAAACCTTTTAATTTTGGGCATATTTTTGAGACAGAAAAAAGACACCAGCAATCCTACCATCTTTGTAAAACAATTAAAGTTTTTCGTTTTACACTCACTTGGCGGGAAAAATAAAACCTTTCCCCTGGGTGGTTTTTTTTGGGTCACCCTGCCTGTTGAGAAAGATTTTTTTAAAAAAAAAAACCAAATTTTTGTTGTAAAAAGGGTTTTTAAAAACAAAACTGACATGGCATTTTGCTTTTTTTTTGCTACTTGTTTTAAAACAATGAAATTTTTTTTAATGTTTTTTGGAAAAAAAAAAATTTGACTAAAAGAAATTGTACCCTTAAAGGAAATTTTAATCGATACGGGGGAAAGGGGGCTTTTAAATTAAAAAAAATTTGGGGAACTCCCCCCCCTTTCCCTCAAATCAAACCTAACGGGCCCTCCAATTTCCAAAGGTGCTCTATGACCCTTTGGGTTTAAACAATTCCCACGAAAATTGATAATGCAATTACAGTGGACCCTGGGTTTATGGGCCCGGGTCCAAATATCAGGAAAACACCCCCAATTCAAATTTCCCGGCCACTTTTTTGGCTGAAAAATTTTTTTTTCCGGGTTTTTTTTGGCTATCTTTTCGGAGATCGGGGCCCCCGTAGTGGAGGGGTAAAAATTCACTCTTGGGTACTTTAAATGTCTTTTTTGGTTGATATAAAACATTTTCATTAATCCTCTTTTATACTTATTTTAAAAAATTATACGAGTAACACGTTACATAGCTATAATTATAAATGCTTTTAAACATGAAACGTTTTTTATGAATCGAGTGGGAGTACCGGCGAATCAAGGCCCGGGGGAAAGGGAGGAGGGTGGAGGGTAAAAATTACATTTTCTCTAAATTCAAGCTAAAAAAAACGGGAGTCGGGGGTCTGTTCCAGCCTTGCCCTAAATAAGCATTTGTTTAAAATTTCCCTTGGCATAAATTATTCATACTTCTCCCTTTTTTTAAAGAGGGCATCAAAAGGTAGTTAAAAAAATTGAACCCCCGGTGAACGGGCACCCCAAAGAAATTTGAGGGGCCTGTAGTATAGCCGGGGGGGGGCTACATACGTTCCCTACATCTACGGGCTACCTATATTTAAAATTCCAAACAAAAAACTACTCGCCTCCGCCCTAAAAAAAAAGACTACAAATTTTTTTAAAGTAAGTAATGAATGTACTGGGTATATAAAAAGCCCTAAAGGGGGCTTTGATATTTTTAAGTCCTTTTTGGAAAAGGGATTCCCAACTACTTCTCCCCTTTTCCCGCCTTCAAAACCCCAAACAAGGGGTCTTAAATTAAAGGTATCAAATGTTCATTTATCTTTAAAAATTTTTTTTTTAAATTTTATTTCTCATTTTTTGGTATGTAAAACATAGTTATTCTCTAAAAAAATGTATATTTTGTTAATATTTTGGGGTTTCCCTGAAAGGGAAATTAACTAAATTTAAAAATTTAAATTTCTTATGGGAAAAAAATTTGGGGTTTTCTTTTTTTTTCGGATTTAGGCCGCCCTTCTGGGAGGGTTTAAAGGGGGCCGAAAAAACCAAAGGGGTCCACTGAAATGAAATTTAAAGGGTAAAATTTTTCAAATAAAAAATTTGCTAAAGACGTTAAAAAATACCTGCTGAGAAAAAGTTTTTGCCAAAGAAAAGTATCATTTTCAAACCCAAGTGCAAGGGACTAAAGGGGCCATTTCAAAAAAATTTTAAATCAAGTTTATAAATGAATTACCTTCTAGAGTTGCATTTTTTTAAACCCTAAATGGGGCAAAAAAATATATTTTCCCACAAGACTAAATTTTGGTGCTAATTTAACCTATGATCCCAAAAGAAAACAAAAAAAGTTTAAAAAGCCCCATTTTGCAATAAAAAAATTGCCACAAGACTTTTCAACAATACAAAAAAATAAAGCTTCTCCCCCCCAAAATAAAAGAATAATAAAACCTACTTGTTTTCCCAAATTCAAGCCTGGCAGAAACAAAGGGAAAAGGGCATTAGTGTACGGGTAAAAGGGGTTTTTTTGTTTAATTACTTTGGATTCAGGGTTTAAAATAGTTTTTATTTTATTTAATCAAAAAAAAAGGCGTTTAACCCAAAAGGGGTGGTTCTGAATAGAAAAATGAAACTTATCCCAAAAATTTTTACGGGAAGTTAAAAGCTAATATTTTTCATGTACGGGAAAGCATAAATTATAATTAAGGCAGGTATTTTTTAAAAGATTTAAAAAAACCTTTTTAACATTCTGAATGTTTTGAAAATGCAGTAATCTAATCTAGGTTTTTTTAAAATAACTATTAGAAACCATCCATGAATCGGTCAATATGTCCCCAGTTAATAATATAATTTTTTTCCCACTTCAATAAAAATTTTTGCAGGGCCAAATTTTTAATTCTTGTGCTAAAATTATATTATTTGCAGTAAACAACTAACTGTGTTTGCAGGGGTTTAGAAAATTGACTCTTACAGAAAAACCAAAATTTAAAAATATCTATAAAAAAAAAAATAAAAAGAAAAAGTGGGAATGAATAAAAAAAAAACTCATGAATTAAAAAATATGGCAGAAAAACAAACAAATGTAAATACCACATAAAACCCTGAGGGCATGAACGGGTCAGTGTTAAGAAAGAACAAAAATTTTTAAAGACATTTTTACATTCTGGGGATTTATTTTCGTACCACTTTCAAAGGGACACAAATACATCAGCCATACTTTTGTACTGTACTTCTTTTTGCGGGAATTACATGACAAAAGGTTTTTAAAAATAGATAAAAACATTTAAAGAAAGGCACCCCCTTTTTTCATTTATCTTCCTAGAATTTAAAATTTTAATTTTTGCAAAAAAAAAAGGGAAAAGGGTTGTGGGGTACAAAAAAAAAGAAAACTTCAAAAAATTTTTAAAGCAGGGGGGTAAGGGCCCAAATTTCCCTTTAATTAGGACAGGGAGGGAAAGATAGGGGTTTTTTCAAAAATGCTTTAACCCTTGAGGGGGGGGAAAAAAACCGAACTGAAGCTTGTCTAAATTGTGATTAAGGATATAGCAAATTGAGAAAATAAAGGGAAAAACTTAAAATTTTTTTTTTTCAAAAGAAAATGAAGTCATCATTGATTAAGCCCTTAAAACCGTTACAAAATTTATAATTTTTGGGAATCCAAAAAAATTAAAAATTTGCTCCATCACTTTTAAATAAAACAGCAGCAAAAAAAAAACTACTGAAAAGCCATTATAGTTTCCATTAAGCACTCCACAAACATCAAGAAATGTGTTTTTTAAAATTGCATTTTGACAAAAAAAAGAAAAAAAGGGTTTTTTTTAAAAACATATCATTTGCCCCTTTTTTTAACCTTTGCCCCTTAACATTTCACCATATTTAAATGGATTTAAATATATCCATATTTGAAATTCACAAAACCCTCAGGTCTTGCACAATGTATCTAGTAAAATTCCAAGACAAAAAATTTTCCCGTATTTTCTAAGATTTCTCTTTGCTTCCCAATTTTTTAGAAGGGGTTTGGGGTTTTTTAAGGGGTTACAATCATGGCACTTGCAACTGTGGGCCTCCCTACCAAAGATTTTTACCCCAAAACCAAAAACCCCCAACCACAATTGCAAGGGTGAAAAAGGAGAATTTTGGGCACCACTGGTTTCCTTGCTTTATACAGGAAATTTAAAATTTAAAAACTGAAGACTTAAAAGTTGGGATTAAAAAGCAAAGGGCATTTCATTTAAAAAGTTAACCCGAACATTAAAAAACCCAAAGGGAAAAAAAGGGGAATAACAATTTTTTTTTTTTTTTTTTTATTATCCCCCCGGGGGGATTCCCCCCCCAAGGGGAGGGTGGCCGAAAAAGAAAAACTTTTTACCATCATTCCCTCCCCTCAAATGTTTTTTGCCAGAAGGGTTTCTTTCACTTTCGTTTTTAACTGCAAAAATTAAAAACCCCCCCTTCAAGTGCAGGCAATGTAAATTCCCCCTCTTTCCGGACTCAAGTCCGGCCCCGCCGGTTTCCCCGAATCCCTTTATAAAAGTTTTCTTTTCTCACACTCCAACACAACGTCAAGTATTAAAAACCATTTGTCCCCCATTCACTCCTATCAAACAAGCTAAAACATGCCCCTTTGGGGGGGCCAAGCCCCTCGCACACAAAACCCCCTTTAACCCCCCCCCATTTCCCCCAACCTTCCTAGGGCCCACCCCTACCCCCCCTTCCTTTCCCCTACAGACTGAACATCTTTAAAGTCCCTTCTGTTTTTTGCTCCCATTCTCTCTAAAATGTCCCAAAACCAAACCCCAACAACCCCTTCCCCCGCCCTTGGACAAAAGTTTTGGGAATCCCCCCACCTCCTCCCAACTTCCAAACTTTCGAATTTTTCTGCATTATATTTACACCACACATTGCCCTCAGCCCTGAATCTCCAAATGCCTCCAGCCTCTCCTCGCTGCCCCAAAATTCATCACCCACGCTTAAAACCCATATAAGACGTTTTGGTTTTAAAAATTTACTCCCTACAATTTCCCCCTTTGCCTCCCAAAGGGCAAAGTTCTTTTTCTCCACAGAAATCCTAAGTGCAACCCTAAATCTTTTTCCCCCCATCATTTCTATGATTCACCTCATCTTTCTTTGACCCCTCCGCTGGGCCGTCCACTCCCAAAAAATCTGAATACGTCACCCCCCCCCAAAACTCCTCCCAATTGATATTCCCAAACTTCATCACCTAATCTTTTTTGGGGGGGGGCCCCATAACCTTAAAATCTTTCCCTTTTTCACCTTTAATTTTCTTCTTTTTCACCCCTCCCAAAATTAAACCCCCCCAAAAACTCTGCAACTTCTCTTCGGGAAACTCCCAAGAGCACAGTGTCATCAGCAAAGACAGCTGTGACAACTCCCCCTTTGTGTGTGATTCTTTATCTTTTTTTAACTCCACGCCTCTTGCCAAGACCCCCGGGAATTTTTTTCCTTCAAACCCCCTCTATAAATATAAATTTTAAAAAACCACGGTGACATCACCATCCCTTTTTAAGGGTACTTTTACTGGGAAAAAAAATTTTCCCTTTTTTTCCCACATTCTCTTAAATTGGCCTCACAAACCTCCCAAAAAACTCTTCACGCTTTTAGTAACCCCACCTCCTACACCAACACTTTCAACATCTGCCACATTGCCCCCCTACCCCCTGGTAAAACCCTTTTTTCCCAAACCATAAAAGCCACCCAAAAACCCCTTTAGGGCCCTTTTCTAAATATGTTCACTTATATGTTTCACTGTAAAAACCCCCTGGGCCCCAACCCCCCCCCTACCTTTTCCCAAAACCCCCTTGTTCATCTGCTATCCTATTCTCCGTCTTACCTTAAATTTTTTTCCAATTTTAACTCTAACCCTAAAAACTTTACCAGGTACAAAACCCAAAAGATTTTTCCCCCCATAATTTTTGCAAATCTCTTTTTCCCCCTTTTCCTTTTTAAAAAGGGAAAATGCATGCTCTCTGCCAATCCTAGGGACCTTACCCCCTTTTCCCTTCATTTATTTTAAAAAATTGCACCAACCACTCCAAAAAAAAAAAATTTCCCCCCCTGTTTTAAATTTTTAAACTTATCCCATCAATCCCGGGTGCCCCCACCCCCTTTTTAAATTTTTCCCACGCCTTTAAAGAACTTCCCCCCCACTCACAACCGGCTCTTTTCCCACTCCACAAGATGTTATTCCTCCTTGCCCTATACACGAAATCACAGTTCCCTATCTTTATAAAAATTTTAAAAATTCCCCCAAAATTTTTCCTTCCATTTCCAATACCCCTAACTCCCCCATTTTAAAAAAAAAAATCCCCCCCCCCCCCCTCTCCTTTTTAACCCGACAAAACCATTTGTTCTCTAGCTTTCAAACCTTTTTAATCTCACTCCAAAACTTTTTTCTTATTTTCAAACAAAATTTGTTTATAACACTCACCCACTCTCTCATTTTTCTCTCTTTTTTCTTTCCAACCCCTCCCCTTACCCCCTCTTTTTTCCCATATACTCTTCCCCCCTTGCATCAAATTCTACTTTGTTTAAAAACCCTTTCATATGCTAACTTTTTTCTCCCTTCTTTCTTCTTTACATCATCCCTTCCACCAATTTCCCCCTCTTCCCCCCTGCACCCCCTTTCCTGTAACCACAAACTTCTGCGGGAAAACTCTAAACACTACATTTTTAAACCCAAACCCCCTACCTCTTCGCCCCATTGCCTATGCTCTCATTAGCCCATCTATTCCAATAGCTGTTATTTTTTTAACCCAACTGCCTCCTTTTTTAGTTTATAAACCTTCACCTCTCTCTTCCCCGAAGTTCCCATTCTCCCTTTTATCCCCAACTCCTTTTACTCTAGTGTAAATAAAAAACTTGAAAGTGATTGATAAATCCCGTGGCCCCTCTATAAAACATGTACACCTGGGAAATCTACTCAACAGTCTTTTATCTACCAAACTAATCCAACAAAACTACTGCATTTCGCCCTACATAAAATCGTGTAACTTATTTATCCTCTTTTTTTTAAAAAATGTATTACCCATAACTAAAACCCCCTTTCTATACAAAGTTCAAACAAAGGGCTTCCCCTTAAACATTTACACCTGGCACCCCAACTTACCCACCACAAACCCCCTCTAAAAGTTTCTCCTCTTTAGAAAAAAGTCCCCTACCCCAAATTTCTCTCTCCTTGGGGTTTAAAGGCTCCTATACATTCACTTAAAATCTCCCAAAAACTCTCTCTCCCCTCTCATTCCTTCTTCTCCAGGTGCATTCACGCTTATTATGACCCACCTTTTTCCCCATCCAACCTTTACTTTTAATCCCCATAAAAACTTTAATTTAACATTCATATTCTCTTTTTCTCCTTCCATAACGAACATTTAACATTACTGCTTTCCCCCCCTTTGGGTCTAAATCTCTCAGATACTCCAGATTTAATCCCAATTTTTTTTCCCCCCCCTGAAACTTCCTACCCCCTTTAGCTTTGTTTGCTTAGGGGGCCCGGACAAACCAACTTTTTTTCATTCAAACATCACAAAATCTTTTTCTTGTCCCAAAACCCCACTACTCCACGCCATTTAAGCAAACCCAATTTTTATAAGTTTTTCTTCTTCTTTTTTTAAAAATTGTATACAGGAGAAGGGGTTCTAGCCCAAATTTCTCCCGGAATTTTTGTCCCCCTCATACGGGCACGCATGGCTTTCGGGGGGAAAATTCTTTTCCACTTCCCCCTGGACCCAAAAGAAGAAAAAAAAAAGAAAAAAGAGCTATTTAGAAAAAAGGGGAAAAAAACCCGATGTATGTATTATATATATGCAAAGTGCTGGGCTGTGAAGGGGGGGGAAACCCCCCAAAGTGTTTGTAGGGGTAGCAAGATTTCCCCCGTTTTTCTTAAACGTTTTATTAGCAGAAAAAGAAAAACCCGCAAACCCCACCCTCATGCAAAACAATACAGGTTTTTTTTCACAGTTTATCTGGCAGGCGGTGTACTTCCCCCGGGGGGTTTCTGTCTACCCAAAACCCAAATACCAACGAGAATAACAATCTGGTCATTTAATACACAGGAAAAAAAACACGTTAAAAATGAAATGAAAGAAGGGGTAAAAAAAAAAAAAAGAAAAAAAAAAGTTCACAGGACATTCACAACCTTTTATACCTCTTCCCCCTTCGTTACACAAAAGGAATTTGTGAGTTAAAATAATAAAATATTTTACAGGGGGAAAAGAAAAAAGTACATGAAGAGATGGAAAAGGCTAAAGCCAAAACATTTTTTTAAAAATTTTAAAGGGTTTATTAAAATTAAAATCAGTGAGGAAAATGTTTTATTTAACATGTAAACTCCCAAACCTGTAAGAATCACACAACACTGCACAGCAGTGAAAGATATGAAATGGAAAAGGGGGGGGGTGGAGAGGCCCAGGAAGTTTATGGCAAAAAGGGGAAACAGTAAAGGGAAAGGGGGAGATAGGTCACAGTCATTGTACAAAATGGGGGCAGATAAGAAATCAGTGTCTACACTGCAGGTGGGACCACTGGGGAGGAAATGCTTTTTATTAATACAGCAAATTTGGGAGTGAAGTCCTTTTGCAGCAGTGGCCAAGCTTCTGCATTTATGATTAATGTTCTGACATACATTTATAAGCCCAAAATAAACAAAAAAATTCAAGTCCATTTCTTGGGAGTCCAAAACATCCAAATTTTATTTTTCAGGTCAGCCATCACTAATCGGCCCCATTGGAACCTGTTTGTGTTTCCGGATTAAAAGAGTTTGCCGGGTTCAGAGTAGTTATGTTAGAATACTTTAAATTTTAACCCATTCCCAAAAGAGGACTTTCGCTACTTTATCTTTTAATTTTTTTTCACTTTCTTTCTCCTCCCCCGGGGGTTTCTGCTGTGGATTTACAACCATTGCAAAAATTTTCCCAGTCAGTATAAAGATAAATCGAATTATGCCCAACCGAAATTAGTGCCGGAATTTGGGATGGAAACCCGGGTAAAATGATTGAAGATTATGTGGCTGACCGGAAAATCACAAACTAAAATTTCCAGCAAAATTTTTATTTTAAAAAGGAAAACCCTTCCGCTAATTTTGGGGGGGAAAAAAAAAAAAAAAAGAAGAGGTCTGGGTTTCCCCGGGCCCGGCATTTAAACTGCTTTAAACCCCCTCAATGAAAAGAATTATCTAAATATTTTTAAAAAAAAACCCCAGCGTCAGATAACAAAAAGCTACCAGGGACTACTATAAATTGGGGCTTCTTTCCCCTTGTATTGAGCTGAATGAAAACTCAAGTTTAAACACTTATGAGAATTATTTTTTTTTTTAAAAACCCCGGGCCAAATTTCCCCCTGAGGCAGGGCCCTTTTAAAAAAAAAAACCCAAAAATTTTTCTTTTTAAATTTGATAAGTTATACAGGAGAATGGGTTATTAACCCCTTGCTCCCAGGAGTATTAATATTACAGAATATCTGTGATAAGAATGTATATAATATCTGTGAGAAGAATGTATACAATTTTTTTTGTAGTCCTGTATGGTAGAAGAGTATTATGAATATTCTGTAAGTGTAAATATCAAACAGATGTACTGAATGCTGATGTATTAATAGCATTTCAACAGGCTGAAATACTGAACAGTGAATTTTTACAACATGATTGCACATTGCACTATTTTGTTGTAACAACTTAAAAAGTACAAATAAAAAATTGATTAGTGTGGAAAAATCTTACTACACTACTTTTCAGAAATATACAGTGGACCCCCACATAACGATTACCTCCGAATGTGACCAATTATGTAAGTGTATTTATGTAAGTGCGTTTGTATGTGTATGTTTGGGGGTCTGAAATGGACTAATCTACTTCACAATATTTCTTATGGGAACAAATTCGGTCAGTACTGGCACCTGAACATACTTCTGGAGTGAAAAAATATCGTTAACCGGGGGTCCACTGTATCTTGCATGTTATGAGTGGGTTTATTGTATTAATAATGCATCAGAAATACTTTCAAAATCAGTACAGTACATACAATGCTGTCAAAATCGGTATATGTAGACAAAATATAGACAGTAAGCCTACTGCTACTTCTCATAGGCTTCCCTTGGAGTGAGTTTGTTGTGGGCCTAGTTCCCCTGAATGCCCACCAGAGGGCACTGCCTCAAGTTATACATATCCAAAAATGCCTCGCTCTCGCTCCTAGACCTGCGGCCTTTCAGTTAATAAGTTCCCATCCTGGATTGGTTTCCGCACACCTCACACTGCCCACTGTGAACTCCATTATTCCAATAAAGACGAAGCTAGTCAATGGCCGTATATCTCGCCTTCCTCTACACTACTAGGCAAGTTACTAGATCAACCCAAAAAGGCAGTTAAAACATATAGTACAAAATTAGTACACTATAATACCTTCTAATAATACCATTTATTGTTGTAATAAAATACTGCATAAAGAATTTTTGTCTTGCATACTTGATTAGAAGAGCAAAATCATATCTCAACATCAAAATGCCATATTGCTGATACTTGTCTTAAAGGTTAATGTTTTTTATTAACTCCATTTAAAGAAGTTTTATTTAACAGTTTCAAAGACAAGTCACCTGTGCAACTTTCTCCAATGGTCTGGATTCTTCGCGGTCACAGAGTAATAGTGAAGGCCGGTAAATGGAAAGTCGGGGGAAATTTAACTTCTGAACCAGTTCCTCCACCTCTCCTGAAAAGTGGAGACAATAATCAATAAATGAATTATAAAGAAGTGTTGTTATTTTGTTTATACTGAAGCCAATGTGTCACTGAACACCCACCTATCAAACCAAAAGAGAAAAAGTGTAATGTTCAAGTGACTTGAATAGGCAAGTACAACTACTAAGCATCATATCCATTAAGGTTTTCATTAATTAAACTCAGTATAGCTATGCTAGTTAATTCATGCTGCTACAATTACATTTTTGTTATTCTATGGCCTTCCAACTGTGGTATTCCCATCTCTTATGCAATGCACCATTCTCTAAGGCACCAACCTTTTAACAGTCAGGCAGAGTAAAGGGTATGATTAACTACCAGTATTTATGATTACTGGTACCTATTTGTAGCTACCCTAACATTGGGGTGCTATGATGCTGGTGAAAAGCTCTTGATCAAAGGAACTGGAACTACCCTCTGCTTCTTTGGTTTAAATTTGATTATCTCCCATTCTGTATGTGTTGCATGATCCCTATGTGTTTAATGCTTTTCCATGATCATAGCAGTTGTAGCTACACATGACCATAACACAAGGCACAGATCACTCTTTGATGTTCCCTGTGTCCATCTCGCACTATGTAAAAACTCAATTCACATAAAAGGCCCAAAAATCTTGAATGCATTACCTGTGAATATAAAAGAAATACTGTCTGTTTATCAATTCAAGACTTCTTAAAAACCACATACTCAACCACAACTAAATAAATACTGAATAACTGAATCTCATAAATGTATAACCTGTGACCCTATCAAACTGTTTTTATTTACATTACCTAATAGAATACTCCACTCTCTAGAATGCACAGTAATTCATCTAATGACCATATGACCTGTTTCTGCACTACAAATCATTGATTTTACTCGATCTGATTTGATTATATTATACATTGTTATGCTACAAATTTATACAACTTTAAAGCTTCTTATTTGAAATACTCATTTGTACTTCATGTTGTAATTTGCTTACTGTAATTTTTAACACTGAATACACGTATATCATTGCTTAGTTAATCTTAAGTTAATTTTAAGCCTGCCCATAATGCTCTGCATACAAGGGGGGGCTTTTGGCATGTACACCCAATCACTATATTTCTTTGTACAACTATGTATCATGTCCTAAAAAAAAAATAAATAAATAAATATATAAAACAAACTTAAGGTATGTTCAAATGAGTACAGTATTAGCATAAAAAGCCTCTTGGGTTCAACATTATCTATATACATAATTGCTATATTTGATAAACATTTTTTTCTTCTTTCTTTCAATAAACCGACCGTATCCCACTGAGGCAGGGTGGCCCAAAAAGAAAAACGAAAGTTTCTCTTTTTAAATTTAGTACGTAATTTATACAGGAGAAGGGGTTACCAGCTCTTTGCTCCCGGCATTTTAGTCGCCTCTTATGACATGCATGGCTTACAGAGGAAGAATTCTGTTCCACTTCCTTATGGAGAGATCTTTTTATTCTTAGTAATACCAAGCTGTGCATATTTTTTGATTTGACATAATTAGGGATGGGACGATACCAAAAATTCTCCGATACCAATACTATATTTTAGGCCTATATCGATACCATCAAAATTAGACGATACCCACCGTCACTGATACCTTTGCATATCCCTTGGTATAATACACACAATTAGTGTAATTACCTTTGGTCTTACTGTAGAGAAAAAATGAATTCTTATTAGCATTGGCGGCAGTTACCAGGTGAAAGTGTGAGCAACCTGCTTCCCTCAAGAGCCGGGCCGCATGACTCACATAGTCTCGGTCAACCTGAACAAACCCCTTAGCACCAGCCTTTGCCCTTGTAGTTCCCAGACAGCAGTATGCAACCTAAAAGATCAGAGGCAATTTGACACTTGGAAATTTATTTGATAATTTATATAAAAGGTGGTTTTTATAATGCACAATAATTTAGAGAGCAAAGTAACCTTTGTAACTACACAGCATAATACAGTAGAATGCCTGTATCTGCAGGGAACAAATTACAAGGACCTGCTGCAGATACCAAAACTGCAGATAGTAGAAAACCCTAAATACAACTCCTAGACATACCTATTATAAAGTTTAATTGATAAATTATGCACAATAAGTGGAGAATTATCACTTTTTCACTGATGGGAAGCACTTCATGGCATCTTTTAGGCTTTGAAGAACTGCCAACTTCTCTACTTTTGGCTTTGGGGCCACTATGCAAAATTAAGAAGTATTTTTGGGCCACAGTAAACCATGGATAAATGAAACTGCAGATACAGAATCAGTGGATACAGAGGCTCTACTGTATATGCAAATTTGGCTGCAGCTGCTGTTTTCAATTTAATAATATATTTAACGTGCAAAATCTCATAATAAGACCAGTTTCATGAAAAATTATATATGAATGAACAGCATCAAAAAAGTTAAGGATTGAAATTACCAATTTATGACTAATATTACTGTAATTTATTCATGGAAAGTGCTAGGCCCATTAGAATTATAAAGTAGGTGTAGAATGGGAAGTATTGTAATTAGGTTAACCCAAGAGTCCTCCAGTAGAATCAAGGCAACCCATTACTATCTTGAAGGGTAATTAATAATATTGGCCAAAAAGGTGCTAAACTAGTATCATTAAGGACGGTCCACAATTTATTATACACGTACAGCACTGTACTGTGCTATCAAATAACTAAGTGCATCATTGCTAACCTGTGCACCTTCAAATGCTTCTTTGTAGTCATCTAACTTCTCAAAATCAACAATTTTTTGCTCTGCCTTTTCACTCTCGATGTTTAATTGGCGTCTGGCAACTAAATGACACGGGAGAAAGCAGCATTGTTGATGAGCTCTCGGACCAGTTGTTTGCCTATCTCCCCTGAACCCCCTAGCACCAGTGCAGTTATACCTTCACTCATGGCACTCAAGATGCTGAAAGTAGAAAATTCATTAAACCAATATTCTTCATTCGTAGATATGAATAATATAGCATCACAAAATGGGGCCTATACTGTATAAAGCAGTACAGAATTAAGTTTATTCAGGTACAGGTACACAAAAATAGTTACATAAATTATCATACATAGCAGCATGTGTGTAGATTACCTAGGATAACAAAAAAAAAAAAGTCAAAAAGTGACTTATTACTATTGGGGTCCTTTTAATATCTTATTATTTAAACCTTAACAGTTAAAAAATGCTAAATAACTCGACCATGTGAAAAACAGATATAATACAGTGGACCCTCGACCAACGGTATTAATCCGTTCCTGAGAGCTCATCGTTAATCGAAATTATCATTAGTCGAGTTAATTTTCCCCATAAGAAATAATGGAAATCAAATTAATCCGTGCAAGACACCCAAAAGTATTGAAAATTTTTTTTTTTACCACATGAAATATTAATTTTAATACACACAAACTGAAGAAGACATGCACAATTACATGACACTTACCTTTATTGAAGATCTGGTGATGACTGATGGGATGGGAGGAGGGGAGACTGTGGATGGTGTTAGTGTTTAGAAGGGGAATCCCCTTCCATTAGGACTTGAGGTGTCAAGTCCTTTTCTGGGGTTACTTACCTTCTTTTAATGCCACTAGGACCAGCTTGAGAGTCACTGGACCTCTGTCGCACAACATATCTGTCCATAGAGGCCTGTACCTCCGTTCCTTTATGACATTCCTAAAGTGTTTCACAACATTGTCAGTGTCACAATTAAACACTTGCTCAGGTTTCAATTCTTCACTGTCTATGTACTCCTTGAATTCCTGCACATATTTTTCAGCTGCTTTTTGGTCCAAACTGGCAGCCTCACCATGCCTTATCACACTATGTATGCCACTACAATTCTTAAATCTCTCAAACCAACCTTTGCTGGCTTAAATTCACTCACATCACCACTAGTTGCAGGCATTTTTCTAATTAAATCCTCATGCAACTTCCTAGCCTTTTCACACATGATCGCTTGAGAGATGCTATCTCCTGCTATCTGTTTTTCGTTTATCCACACCAATAACAGTCTCTCAACATCTTCTATCACTTGCGATCTCAGTTTCGAAAACATAGTTGCACCTTTGGCAAGAACAGCTTCCTTGATTGCCGTTTTCTTGGCCACAATGGTTGATGGCGATGGTTGATTGGGGTTTTGTGTACAACCTGGCCAGCTCGGAGACACACACTCCACTTTCATACTTAGCAATGATCTCTTTCTTCACATCCACAGTAATTCTCACCCTTTTTGCTGTAGGGTTGGCACTAGAAGCTTTCTTGGGGCCCATGGTGACTTATTTTGCAGGTGCAATCACTAAAAACGCTGTGATAATATGAAATGTTCCGATTGTATGTTTGGATGGGACCGCGGTGGCTGGCTGGCTTGTAAACACTGGCCACAAGTGGACGCGTCTCAGACGGAACGAATCGTGTTGGTCGAGTTTTTTAGCGCTAGTCGAGGCAAAATTTTTGCGTTAAAATGTATCGTTAGTCCACTGTACAGGGAGATATACTAGGGATAAGGTAAACTGAGTTATTTATAATAACATTAAAGAGAAGATCAGATCACAGTAATAGGTACATGACTGTTACAGTTGTAGATAATTTAACTATACAGAAATCATTCTCCTTCCTTTCCATAGCTTCATTCATTAAGTACCTTTTAGCTCTCTTCCTGAACTGGTTCATAAATGACAAGCTCTGGCATGTGCAGGCAGTCCATTACACTCCTTTACTGCTGTATTATAGGTGTTTGAAGCCTGACCACCTAATGTGGGCACAACAAGTGTGTTCCCTTTCCCTAGTACTATACTTGTTTTGGTTCCCAGTCTTGATAAAACAGGCAGCAAGATACCCTAGACTTTGCTTGTGAGCAATTTTATAAACGTGATTTAATTACAGTTGTTCTGCTGTCTTCATCACTCATATTCATATAATTTATTTGGACATGATACACAGTTGTACAAGTTATTATAGCAGTTGGGTGTACACGCCAAAAGCCCCTTGTATGCAGAGCATTATGGGCAGGCTTAAAATTAACTTAAAATTAACAAGCAATGAAGGTTCAGTGGTAAAAATTACTGTAAGCAATTTACAATAAGACGTATAATTGAAGTAGAAGGACAAGTGCAACTAATGTGACATTTTCATTGTGGCAATGTTTTGCTCTCCAGGAGCTTTGTCAAGCTCCATGATTTACTGTGGCCCAAAAATACTTCTTAATTTTGCATAGTAACGGCTTGACCAAGCTCCTGGAGAGCGAAATGTTGCCACAATAAAAATGTCACATTAGCTGCACTTGTTTCCTTTTACTTTACATATTATTGGTAATTCTACCAACATTATTAAAGTACAATTGAGTATTTGCAACAATGAAACTTGAACATTTCGATAATGAAGCATTACAGTTGTACAAATTTGTCGCACTACAATGTATAACAAACAAGATGATCAATTTGCTGTATGTTGTCTTGAAGTTTTAAGATTTAAGTAATTGGGAGAATTATTGGTAATGTTAAATATTGAGTATTGATTATTTAGTCCTGGGCGAGTAAGTGGTTTTTTAGAAGAGTCTTATATTGATTTTCAGGCCTGGTTACTGTAATATGTTCTGGTAATGAATTCCAAATTTTGGGGCTCTTTATGTGCATAGAGTTTTTACACAGTGTGATATGGACACAGGGTACATCAAAAAGAGATCTGTGTCTTGGATATTCTTTATGGCAAACAAATTTGGACTTTTGAATAGAGGTGTTGCAAAAGGGAATTTGTTATTATTCTGATTGCAGCCTTTTGCTGGGTTATTAGAGGCCTTAGGTGATTTGATGTTGTTGATCCCCATGCACAAATTCCCATGTGAGATAAGGGTAGATGAGTGAATGATACAGTACAAGGAGAGCTGATTGTGAAACATAGTACCGTATCTTTGACAGTAAGCCCACTGTCTTAGAGATTTTCTTGGAAATTTGTTGTGTGGTGTGTCTGGAATTTGAGGCTACTGTCTAGGTAGATTCCTAAGAATATTCCCTCTGTGAGTCTTGTGATGGGTGATCCATTTATTGTTATGTTAAGTGGAACATTTGCAGCTCTGGTTCCAAACTGAATAAAATAGGTTTTGTCAGTATTTAGGGTAAGTTTATTCGTCATCATCCAAGTAGATATTTTCTGCAATTCAGCATTGATAGTGTTGGCGAGTATGGCTGGGTTTGGGTGTGAGAAGACATATGTAGTGTCATCTGCAAATAATATGGGTTTGAGTAGCTGTGATGCATTCGGTAGGTCATTGATGTAGATGATACAGAGCATATCCAGTTGTAATTCATCCTGGCCTACAAGCTCTCTTGGACCCAGGTCCAAGATAAATCTCACCATTTGCAAATTCATTTTAATAATAATCCTTTATAAATCAGGAGCTTTGTTTATTAACAATCACATATACAGTATTTTTTTTAATGGGAACAAATTCTCAAAAAATATTAACTAGAAATAAAAAAAATTCTATTAATGACCAAGGCATTCAAGTATAAAGTTTTGACACAATAAGCTATTACCAACTGAAGTAAATCTACGATTTAACAGACTAAGAGGGGGGAAGAGGGAGGCTGATAATGGCAACTATGGAGGGTAGAGATGAGACTGTTTAGCTATGATCATAACAACGATGGACAATTCTGTACCTAACAAACTTTTGTTATTTCCAAATCAACTTACCCAGCAGATTCTGTTCCATGTTTCCAAAGCCTGTTATTTCAAGGTTTTGCTGTGCTAAAATGCACACAAAAAATATGAAAAAAAAAAAAAAAAAAATTAAAATTTCAATAAAATTAATAAATCAGCCTAATTCACTTTTTGAGTCGAGAATTAATAACAAAATACCCATTTTATGCAGGAAGTTAGTAAAACCTTTAAGTCTTTACTTACTATCTAGAGTGGCTCTAGAAGTTTGATGACATTCGATTTTATGATAAAATCTATCTTAGTTTTTATTCAATTTAATTTATGTACAGTTATTAGTATAATTAAACTGTTTTAAGAACTGTAAAACTGCAATGTTATATATAGTCATAAATAAACAATAGTAATATTTTATGATGGCTTAACCTAGAATATTTCCACAATTCCTCAAAAGGACTTATATACATTGTGATTCCTAATAGCTTCTTGGTAGTAAATGCTCAAAAGAAACCATGACATGACTATGACCCATCTGCTGTTAAATACTGTGGTATAAACAAGTAATTTATAGTCAGGATTAATCTGATTGATTATTCAAGCTGAGTAACTGCTGAGAAAATGAAGCTCAAGTGGAAAGGAATGTAATGTTTGACTTTGTTCAGTTTTCTTACATGATTATTAACCCTGGGGGGGGGGATAAGGGGAAGGGTGACATGGAAGGCTAATAATCCAAGTTAAACTAAGCAGTGGGAGGTATTTTCACTGGGGTCCCTATGACATGACTCACAATACTCAACCTCAATGGAATTAAGTCACTGACTTTTTTTTGGGTTATCTTAAGTATCTAATTTACACTATGTATGATAATTGTACTTATGTGTACCTGTGCCATAATAAACTTACTTATAAACTGCTAGGTAACAGGAGCAGCAAGTTAGGAAACATGCCATTACATATCTCCCCCCCCTCCCCCAGGACTGAACCTGGGTTCTTTCTGTTGTGAACCTAATGCTGTGGCACTGTGCTCTGACATACCTAGGTTATGTACATAAATTCGAGGGGAAAGAGCTAAACCTGTAGGGGTCATAGCACCTGGTGAATGGGAGGGAATCATGTTTAATCCAATAGATACATCCAATTTCCTGGATCAAGAGCCCTTCATCAAGGTACCCCCCCAGAAGGGAAGGAATCAATAGTTTAAATCTACAAAACAAATTAATAAAAATACACATGAATTCCTGCAATAACATACCTATGTGCCCTTGTTACTGATAAAACCTTATCACCAACAAATACACCATGACAAAACCACACACATTAACAATGATTATACAACAAATACACCGAGAAATACACCATAAAAATCACACAACAGCAATGATTATAGATTATACAACAAATACACCAAGATAAAAACCAATTAAAAACAAATACACCATGATAAAAACCCACACATTAACAATTATACAACAAATACACCATGATAAAAACCCACACATTAACAATGATTATACAACAAATACACCATGATACACAACGTCTCCCCGGAGAACGAGTCCAAAATAATGGCAGTACAGTATTCAAATTATTGGCATTCCTGGGCAATGCCCTGTGGGTGGAGCTGAGGCCCACCAGTACCCAGCTTACCACTGATCGGTTACCACATGGAGGGGGGACTATGTAGTGGGTGAAATGCATGACATACATGTTAACTGGGTGTTACGTGGCCCTGTACCTGACTGGAGTCTGGTGGAGGAGTGTGTGTCTGGGTGCTGGTCAGCTTGTGGTGACTGCTGCTGTGACTGGTAGTGCTGAGCTGGCTAAGTCACCCCTCCCTCCCTATGGTCACCCCCTCCCAACTTATGGTCACCCCCTCCCACCCCAGGGTCACCCCTTCCACCCAATGGTCACCCCCTCCTACGCTACGGTCGCCCCCTCCCACTCAATGGTCACCCACTCCTACCCTATGGTTACCCCCAAAAAACCTATGGTCACCCCAAGAAGCCTATGGTCACCCACTTCTACCCTATGGTCACCCCCAACAAGCCTATGGTCACCCACTCCTACCTTATGGTGACCCCAACAAGCCTATGGTCACCCACTCCTACCCTATGGTCATCCCCAAGAAGCCTATGGTCGCCCCAAAGAAGCCTATGGTCACCCACTCCTACCCTATGGTCACCCACTCCTACCCTATGGTCACCCACTCCTACCCTACGGTCACCCACTCCTACCCTATGGTCACCCCCAAGAAACCTATGGTCACCCACTCCTACCATATGGTCCCCCCAAGAAGCCTATGGTCACCCACTCCTACCCTAACGTCACCCCCAAGAAGCCTATGATCACCCACTCCTACCCTATGGTCACCCCCAAGAAGCCTATGGTCACTCACTCCTACCCTATGGTCACTCCCAAGAACCCTATAATCACCCACTCCTACCCTATGGTCACCCACTCCTACACTATGGTCACCCCAAGACCCGTATGGTCACCAACTTGTACTCTATGGCCACCCCCTTCCAACCTTATGGTCACCCCCCATCTGGTCACCACTCCTACCCTATGATTACCCACTTCTACCCTAGGGTCACCGCTTCCACCCTATGGTCACCCTTCCTACTCTAGGTCACAGACCAGGCCGCGGGGGCGTTGATCCCCGAAACCTTCTCCAGGTATACCCCTCCTACCCTATGCTCACCTCTACCCTTGGGTCACCCCTTTTACCCTATGGTCACCCATCCACCCTGATGTCACCCATCCCATCCTATGGTCACCCCTCCCAACTTTTGGTCTTAGTCACCCCTCCCTTCCTACGTTCTTACTCGATCCTTCCTTCCTAAGCTTCTACTCACCCCTCTCACTTTAAATCTTTAGTCAACCCTTCCCTCTAAATCCTTAAGTCGCCTCCCCCTCTCCTGCCTCCCGAAGCTCGTCCTCACCCCTCCCTCACTCTTAGCCTTTGCTCACCTGTCCCTCACTCAAAGCCTTTGCTCACCCCTCCCTCACTCTATACTCCTCACTACTAAAAAAAATTGTCCCACACAAAGCACATTACATGAAACCGTTCAATACAGATCGTTGGGCGTGAGGTGGCTAGTCACAGCTTAGTCATCCCTATTCCTTATTGACCCTGAGCCTTTGATCGTATCAAGCCTTGTCCCTTGACCTTAATCTCTCGCATAATCCCTATCTTCTAATCACCCATACCTCTCTATCCCTAAATCCACCCTATCACCCTATCCCTAAATCACATTGGTAAGCAATGGAACGGTTAATTAACTGAATGTGATCAGAGATGTCTACCCAGTGGAAATTTGTGAGTGTATGTAAATAAGTACGTTTATTTAGGAACAGGTGCACTTAAGTACAATTATCATACATAGTAACATAGGCAAAATAACCACTGTGAAAAAAAATGAATATCCAAGAGCATTCGTGATTTCTCACACTATCAAGGATCTGTGAGAAATCACGAAAGCATTTGGAAATTCAATATTTTTTCACAGTGGTTATTTTTGATATTGTAATATCACCTGTTTACTGTGATCTTATTAAATAGTAGCATGCCGGAAAAAATCCCCCCCCCTCCCAGTACCAACAATACCACCAGTCCGATGATATTCTTCTTTGCAAGTATACAGGGTCTAAAGCCAGCAACAAACAACAAAATACCTTTCATCCGTGGACTGCTTGCAGTGACAAAGGCAATGTTCGCGGCTTTCACTGAGACCCACATAAAGGATCGCTTGGACAACGAAATATGGATCCCAGGTTACAACCTATACAGATGCGACAGAGTGAACAGGCAAAAGGGGGGGATTGGCCTGTACATTGCAGAGTCACTTGTTTGCACAGAACTGCTTAATGCCTCAAATGATGTAGTGGAAGTTTTAGCAGTAAAGATTGAGAACCAAAACATAGTCATTGTGATAATCTACAAGCCTCCGGATGCAACATCCCAGCCATTCCAGGAACAGCTGTTAAAAATTGGCCACTGTCTGGAAAATCTGCCGGCTCCTGCACCCAACATCTTGCTCCTGGGGGATTTCAACTTAAGGCACCTAAAATGGAGGAATATGCAAATAATATTGTTGCAGAAATAACACCAGGAGGCAGCTCTGATGAAAACTCACTCACACGAGCTTTTAAATCTTTGCACATAATTCAATTTAAACCAGCAAATAATAGAGCCTACTAGAATGGAGAATACACTAGACCTCATCTTCACTAACAATGATGATCTGATACGAAATGTCACCATATCAAAAACAATATACTCAGATCACAACATAAATGAGGTTCAGACATGTATGCACGGAGCCCCAGACCGACATAATGAGATTAGTCACGAGGGAGCATTCACCAAATTCAACTTCAATAACAAAAACATAAAGTGGGACCAAGTAAACCAAGTCCTAACCGATATAAGCTGGAAGATATACTAAGCAACACAGACCCCAACTTATGCCTAGAACAGATTAACTCGGTGGCACTCGATGTATGGAGGAGTAGATGTAAAATAGAAAGAGACAGGCGCTCCCTTTACAGGCGACGGAAAAGAATAACAGAGCGGCTAAAAGAGGTCAATATATCTGAAATACGTAGGGAGACACTGGTCAGAGAAATAGCAAGCATCGAACTTAAGCTAAAGGAATCTTATAGGAGTCAGGAATCGCGGGAAGAACTAAAAGCCATTAATGAAATCGAAAGAAACCCAAAGTATTTCTTCTCCTATGCCAAATCAAAGTCGAGAACAACGTCCAGTATTGGGCCCCTACTTAAACAAGATGGGTCCTACACAGATGACAGAAAGGAAATGAGTGAGCTACTCAAGTCCCAATATGACTCAGTTTTTAGCAAGCCGCTAACCAGACTGAGAGTCGAAGATCAAAATGAATTTTTTATGAGAGCCACAGAATTTGGTTAACACAAGCCTCTCTGATGTTATCCTGACGCCAAATGACTTCGAACAGGCGATAAATGACATGCCCATGCACTCTGCCCCAGGGCCAGACTCATGGAACTCCGTGTTCATCAAGAACTGCAAGAAGCCCTTATCACGAGCTTTTACCATCCTATGGAGAGGGAGCATGGACACGGGGGTCGTCCCACAGCTACTAAAAACAACAGACATAGCCCCACTCCACAAAGGGAGCAGTAAAGCAATAGCAAAGTACTACAGACCGATAGCACTAACATCCCATATCATAAAAATCTTTGAAAGGGTCCTAAGAAGCAAGATCACCACCCATCTAGAAACCCATCAATTACACAACCCAGGGCAACATGGGTTTAGAACAGGTCGCTCCTGTCTGTCTCAACTATTGGATCACTACGACAAGGTCCTAGATGCACTAGAAGACAAAAAGAATGCAGATGTAATATATACAGACTTTGCAAAAGCCTTCGACAAGTGTGACCATGGCGTAATAGCGTGCTAAAGGAATAACAGGAAAAGTCGGTCGATGGATCTATAATTTCCTCACTAACAGAACACAGAGAGTAGTAGTCAACAGAGTAAAGTCCGAGGCAGCTACGGTGAAAAGCTCTGTTCCACAAGGCACAGCACTCGCTCCCATCTTGTTCCTCATCCTCATATCTGACATAGACAAGGATGTCAGCCACAGCACCGTGTCTTCCTTTGCAGATGACACCCGAATCTGCATGACAGTTGTCTTCCATTGCAGACACTGCAAGGCTCCAGGCGGACATCAACCAAATCTTTCAGTGGGCTGCAGAAAACAATATGAAGTTCAACGATGAGAAATTTCAATTACTCAGATAGGTAAACAGAGGAAATTAAATCTTCATCAGAGTACAAAACAAATTCTGGCCACAAAATAGAGCGAAACACCAACGTCAAAGACCTGGGAGTGATCATGTCGGAGGATCTCACCTTCAAGGACCATAACATTGTATCAATCGCATCTGCTAGAAAAATGACAGGATGGATAATGAGAACCTTCAAAACTAGGGATGCCAAGCCCATGTGACACTCTTCAGGTTACTTGTTCTATCTAGGCTGGAATATTGCTGCACACTAACAGCACCTTTCAAGGCAGGTGAAATTGCTGCCCTAGAAAATGTACAGAGAACCTTCACTGCGCGCATAACGGAGATAAAACACCACAATTACTGGGAGCGCTTGAGGTTCCTGAACCTGTATTCCCTGGAATGCAGGCGGGAGAGATACATGATTATATACACCTGGAAAATCCTAGAGGGACTAGTACCGAACTTGCACACGAAAATCACTCACTACGAAAGCAAAAGACTTGGCAGACGATGCAACATCCCCCAATGAAAAGCAGGGGTGTCACTAGCACGTTAAGAGACCATACAATAAGTGTCAGGGGCCCGAGACTGTTCAACTGCCTCCCAGCATACATAAGGGAGATTACCAACAGACCCCTGGCAGTCTTCAAGCTGGCACTGGACAAGCACCTAAAGTCGGTTCCTGACCAGCCGGGCTGTGGCTTGTACGTTGGTTTGCTTGCAGCCAGCAGTAACAGCCTGGTTGATCAGGCTCTGATCCACCAGGAGGCCTGGTCACAGACCGGGCCGCGGGGGCGTTGACCCCTGGAACTCTCTCCAGGTAAACTCCAGGTTTCCAGGAACTGGAAGCGCTAATGCAGGAAATGAAATGTGTGCCTGGCCGTAAATGACTTTTGGCTGAGGGCAATGCATATTTGCCAGTGCTCGCTGCAAGGGGTGGATAAGAAGCAGCAGGGTAATACAAGGTGAGATTTGTAGCGTAGGAAGTCCGTCTGTAGTCGGGCATAGTGAAGGGGATAAATAAGATTCTTAGTCACAAGTTTACAGCCGGGGAGAGAGGGAAGGCTCCTGTTATGCGAAGAGCAGAATTTTGAATAGGCATGAATAGGTTTAGAGTGGAGGGCATCGGAGACCAATACGTGACAATAATATTTTCAAATTTACTCTTTACTGATGCCTTATAAAGAATGAGAAGCATAGACCGAGCCACACTTCACCTCACTAACATGATACTGAGTCGTTTAGCGGAAGACTTTTTTTTTTAAAGCACCATTCTAAGTTATTTGTGAGAAATACTACTACTTGGAGGTATGTAGAATCAACAGTAAGTTTGGGAAATCTACTGTGGCGTTTCCGAGTGAAATACACTAGTCTGCACTTAATAACATTCATCATTAGGCCCTTAGGTAGCAATGTCTCATGTTGCAAGAAATGTATCAGACATCCGTCTATTGTTAAAGATCTCCAGTATGGAAGAAGATTGTTTTATGGGAGATGTGGAAAATACTGTATATTTTCCGGAAATATGGTAATTTATAGGTAAATTGATGATCTATATTGTATTTAATAAAAATTATGTTATAAAAAATGGGAAGCTGCGCCTGCGCAGACGAGACTCGCCATGTTTGAACTGGACAACACAAACGTTAGTGAATAACGAGAAGAATTTTTCGTGCTCTAGAGATTAAAATTTGGCTGACACCTTTCAAATAGGAGCCGAAATTGTTGGATGTGCATTCCTGTATAACGTGAGATATCAGGCGACTGGACAAGACAGCTCCAGGAACCTCAGATAAGTTTGTTTATGTTTGTAACTCTGGCCAATGTTATTTTCATGTATAGACAGTGAGGTTTTCTGAGTATGATACACCTTGATCTCCAGTCAAATTGCTGAGTGATATTAAGATATATTCTCTCTATATGTTATATATATATTATATATATATATATATATATATATATATATATATATATATATATATATATATATATATATATATATATATATATATAATCAATTATTAATTTTAATATACAGTCCACAAATTTATATATTTACCAGAATTCCTGGTGATGTATATTTCATTTGTAATTAATAGGTCTAGAGCAACTTGTGGATATGACAGTGGTAGGTATCGAAGGGGGACATTTTTTGTGACCTAGGTGTCCCAAATTCCTACTTGTCTATGTAACTCTGATAAATAATAATTATCTTTGTTATTTACTGGTATGTACTTTATGAGTTACATACAGATAAATGCAATTTTCCACAGGAGATATGACAGAAAGGTGTTGAAGATTAAGACAGGAGACTGTGCTGTATTGTGTCGAAGACATAAAATTTCTGACTCGAGCTCTAAATGGGCAAAAACTCGCACTAGGCATTTAAATGAGCAGCCAGAAATGAAAGGACGGTCCATCCTGTTGTTTTTTTTTGTATTTTTGAAGACGTGGTAAAGTGACGTGCCAGGAAGGTTGCATGGTTGTTGAAAGTATAATATTCTAGCCATCGATATGTGACGGATATGTAGACATTGTGCACCTACTTGATATGCTCTTAAATAATACTCACGCAGGACTAGTCGAATATTAAAGCGATACAATGAAGAAAAAAAAAACTCAGAACATGCGACGAGCTGGGAATAACGTTTGCTGGTAAACTGTAACGATACTCCTGACGATGTACTTTGTCGCCTGTGGCGGTGCTCTTTGTCGCCCGTGACGGTGCTCTTTGTCTGTCGCCTGTGACGGTGCTCTTTGTCGCCTGTGACGGTGCTCTTTGTCGCCTGTGACTGTGCTCTTTGTCTGTCGCCTGTGATGGTGCTCTTTGTCGCCTGTGACGGTGCTCTTTGTCGTCGCCTGTGACGGTGCTCTTTTGTCGCCTGTACGTGCTCTTTGTCGCCTGTGACGGTGCTCTTTGTCGCCTGTGACGGTGTTTGTCGTCTGTGACGTGTCTTGTCGCCTGTGACGGTGCTCTTTGTCGCCTGTGACGATGCTCTTTGTCTGTCGCCTGTGACGGTGCTCTTTGTCGCCTGTGACGGTGCTCTTTGTCGCCTGTGACGGTGCTCTTTGTCGCCTGTGACGGTGCTCTTTGTCTGTCGCCTGTGAGCTGTGCCTGACTCTTTGTCTGTCGCCTGTGACGGTGCTCTTTGTCTGTCGCCTGTACGGTGCTCTTTGTCTGTCGCCTGTGACGGTGCTCTTTGTCTGTCGTCCTGTTGCTGTTGCTCTTTGTCTTTTCGCCTGTGACGGTGCTCTTGTCGCCTGTGATGGTGCTCTTTGTCGCCTGTGACGGTGCTCTTTGTCTGTCGCCTGTGACGGTGCTCTTTGTCTGTCGCCTGTGACGGTGCTCTTTGTCGCCTGTGACGGTGCTCTTTGTCTGTCGCCTGTGACGGTGCTCTTTGTCGCCTGTGACGGTGCTCTTTGTCTGTCGCCTGTGACGGTGCTCTTTGTCGCCTGTAACGGTGCTCTTTGTCCGCCCTGTGACGGTGCTCTTTGTCCCCTGTGACGGTGCTCTTTGTCGTGTCGCCTGTGACGGTGCTCTTTGTCGTCCTGTGACGGTGCTCTTTGTCGCCTGTGACGGTGCTCTTTTCTGTCGCCTGTGACGGTGCTCTTTGTCGCCTGTAACGGTGCTCTTTGTCGCCTGTGACGGTGCTCTTTGTCGCCTGTAACGGTGCCTTGTGCCTAACTGTGCTCTTGTTCGCCTGTGACGGTGCTCTTTGTCGCCTGTGACGGTGCTCTTTGTCGCCTGTAACGGTGCTCTTTGTCTGTCGCCTGTGACGGTGCTCTTTGTCGCCTGTGACGGTGCTCTTTGTCTGTCGCCTGTGACGGTGCTCTTTGTCGCCTGTGACGGTGCTCTTTGTCGCCTGTAACGGTGCTCTTTGTCGCCTGTGACGGTGCTCTTTGTCTGTCGCCTGTGACGGTGCTCTTTGTCGCCTGTGACGGTGCTCTTTGTCTGTCGCCTGTGACGGTGCTCTTTTGTCGCCTGTGACGGTGCTCTTTGTCTGTCGCCTGTGACGGTGCTCTTTGTCGCCTGTGACGGTGCTCTTTGTCGCCTGTGACGGTGCTCTTTGTCGCCTGTGACGGTGCTCTTTGTCGCCTGTGACGGTGCTCTTTGTCGCCCCTGACGGTGCTCTGTCGCCGTGACGGTGCTCTTTGTCTTGCGTCGCTCTGGCCGGACGGTGCTCTTGTCTGTCGCCCTGTGACGGTGCTCTTGTCGTCGCCTGTGACGGTGCTCTTTGTCGCCTGTGACGGTGCTCTTCGTCTGTCGCCCGTAGACGGTGCTCTTTGTCGCCCGTGACGGCGCTTTTTGTCGCCTGTGACGGTGCTCTTTGTCTGTCGCCTGTGACGGTGCTTTGTCGCCTGTAACGGTGCTCTTTGTCTGTCGCCTGTGACGGTGCTCTTTGTCGCCTGTGACGGTGCTCTTTGTCGCCTGTGACGGTGCTCTTTGTCGCCCGTGACGGTGCTCTTTGCCGCCCGTGACGGTGCTCTTTGCCGCTCGTGACGGTGCTCTTTGTCGCCTGTGACGGTGCTCTTTGTCTGTCGCCTGTGACGGTGCTCTTTGTCGCCTGTGACGGTGCTCTTTGTCTGTCGCCTGTGATGGTGCTCTTTGTCGCCTGTGACGGTGCTCTTTGTCGCCTGTGACGGTGCTCTTTGTCGCCTGTGACGGTGCTCTTTGTCTGTCGCCTGTGACGGTGCTCTTTGTCGCCTGTAGACGGTGCTCTTTGTCGGCCTGTAACGGTGCTCTTTGTCGCCTGTGACGGTGCTCTTTTGTCGCCTGGACGGTGCTCTTTGTCGCCTGTGACGGTGCTCTTTGTCGCCTGTACGGTGCTCTTTCTGTCGCCGATGTGCTTTTGTCGCCGTGGACGGTGCCTTTGTTGTCGCCTGTGAGGTGCTCTTTGTTGTCGCCTGTGACGGTGCTCTTTGTCGCCTGTACGGTGCTCTTTGTCTGCGCTGTGACGGTGCTCTTTGTCGCCTGTGACGGTGCTCTTTGTCTGTCGCCTGTGACGGTGCTCTTTGTCGCCTGTAACGGTGCTCTTTGTCGCCTGTGACGGTGCTCTTTGTCGCCTGTAACGGTGCTCTTTGTCTGTCGCCTGTGACGGTGCTCTTTGTCGCCTGTGACGGTGCTCTTTGTCGCCTGTAACGGTGCTCTTTGTCTGTCGCCTGTGACGGTGCTCTTTGTCGCCTGTAACGGTGCTCTTTGTCTGTCGCCTGTGACGGTGCTCTTTGTCGCCTGTAACGGTGCTCTTTGTCGCTGTCGCGTTACGGTGCTCTTTGTCTGTCGCCTGTGACGGTGCCTTGTCTGTCGCTACGGTGCCTGCGCCTGTAACGGTGCTCTTTGTCTGTCGCCTGTTACGGTGCTCTTTGTCGCCTGTAACGGTGCTCTTTGTCTGTCACCTGTAACGGTGCTCTTTGTCGCCTGTAACGGTGCTCTTTGTCTGTCGCCTGTGACGGTGCTCTTTGTCGACTGTGACGGTGCTCTTTGTCGCCTGTAACGGTGCTCTTTGTCTGTCGCCTGTTACGGTGCTCTTTGTCGCCTGTAACGGTGCTCTTTGTCTGTCGCCTGTGACGGTGCTCTTTGTCGCCTGTAACGTGTCTTTGTCCTGTAACGGTGCTCTTTGTCTGTCGCCTGTGACGGTGCTCTTTGTCGCCTGTAACGGTGCTCTTTGTCTGTCGCCTGTTACGGTGCTCTTTGTCGCCTGTAACGGTGCTCTTTGTCTGTCGCCTGTGACGGTGCTCTTTGTCGCCTGTAACGGTGCTCTTTGTCTGTCGCCTGTTACGGTGCTCTTTGTCGCCTGTAACGGTGCTCTTTGTCTGTCACCTGTAACGGTGCTCTTTGTCGCCTGTAACGGTGCTCTTTGTCGCCTGTAACGGTGCTCATTTGTCTGTCACTGTAACGGTGCTCTTTGTCACCTGTAACGGTGCTCTTTGTCTGTCCTGTACGGTGCTCTTTGTCGCCTGTAACGGTGCTCATTGTCTATTCGCCTGTAACGTTTCATTATATTGTAACTATACATGTACTGTACTTATAATAATGTATTATTATTATTATTATTATTATTATTATTATTATTATTATTATTATTATTATTATTATATTGTAATACGAGAAAACTCTAGAGGTGTAAGTTTGTCTGAGAAAATGGTATGTAACGAAGTTTGATTTAAGGCAGGGGAGGTTAGTTTTTAGGAAAGAGAATTTAGCTTCAATTTCCTGGATCAAGAGCCCTTCACCGGCATCAAGGCACCCCCACCAGAGGGTTTACTAAACAATTAAAGAATATTTAAGAAGACAAGCGTGGACATCATGTGTATGGTCCTTGTGGCGTCTCGTTGCCATGACAACGTATATGCAATACACAACAACTACGTTACCAGACGTAGGATCAATTTACATTATATAATTTTCATTGTATATAGACAAAATAGCCATAAACAACGATTGGAAAAATTCTAATGTCGATGTTCACAGCGTTACTGAAGTGACTATCATGTTTCCGAGACGCAGTTGAGGAATTTGTTGGGTGCAAGATGGTGGTGCATGGTAGGCTGGTGCAGGGTGGTCATTATAGTATTATGTGAGTCAGTAGGAGCAACGTGATGGTGGGTGATGGTGTTGATGCTCACTTGCCTGCCCTCACTACCTCGCTCACACTAAGGGTCACCCAGCATCATCATGACCTGAGATGACCTCGTAGTCCGCTGGTCTACGTCGCGTGGCTCACATTTCTACTCCAACCAGTTGGCTTCTGTTTAGTCTACCGTTAAAACAGGTAAAATAGGCCTAATTGACGTTATAACAGATGTAATAAGCCTACCTGATGTATTTTACGCTTAATTTTATTATAAGT
Organism: Cherax quadricarinatus; assembly: GCF_026875155.1. NCBI lineage: Eukaryota > Metazoa > Arthropoda > Malacostraca > Decapoda > Parastacidae > Cherax > Cherax quadricarinatus. Next base: position 28,339,977 of record NC_069447.1, on the reverse strand, counting down.
TTTCAATTTGGAAATGTATAGCCAGAAAAGTCAATGATTATAAGTATCATTTTGTGCATATGTCAACGAGAACTCAACCACATAGCAAGATGGATTGCATGGGTGAGTTATATCAGGCGGATGACAAAATGCATTACTAGTATAGAACGATATATGAGAGTGGTTATTTACATTGCTATGTTAATAATAAGATGTGGCAGTTGTCTTGTATTTAATCTCTTAGTAGAGATTTATATTTGATATGAGCTGCCGTACTGTGTTGGAGTGAGATATTACTTGAGGGATATACGAAGGATGTTTTCGGGGGTCAACGCCCCCCGAATCCCGGTCCTAGACCTGGTGGACGATCAGGGTTAACATTTGAACTAATACGAAGTTTATGTTACAAATCACACAGTGATTTGTGAGTTATTGAAGCCGACGTAATATTGTACTCACCTAATTGTGGTTGCAGGGGTCGAGACTCAGCTCCTGGCCCCGCCTCTTCACTGATCGCTACTAGGTCCTCTCCCTCTCTGCTTCCTGAGCTTTGTCATACCTCTTCTTAAAACTATGTATGGTTCCTGCCTCCACTACTTCACTTGCTAGGCTATTCCACTTCCTGACGACTCCGTGACTGAAGAAATACTTCCTAACATCCCTCTGACTCGTCTGAGTCTTCAGCTTCCAACTGTGACCCCTTGTTTCTGTGTCCCCTCTCTGGAACATCCTGTCTCTGTCCACCTTGTCTATTCCCCGCAGTATCTTGTATGTCGTTATCATGTCTCCCCTGACGTGTGTGTGTGTGTGTGTGTGTGTGTGTGTGTGTGTGTGTGTGTGTGTGTGTGTGTGTGTTGTGTGTGTGTGTGTGTGTATGTGTGTGTGTTGTCATCCATGTATATTTTCTAGCTAATATAATATATTATTTAGGGAAAACTCATTTATTCTGATACAGAGTAGATTATTATTATTATTATTATTATTATTATTATTATTATTATTATTATTATTATTATTATTATTATTATTATTATTATCATTATTATTATTATATTCACTCTTCAGGTAAAACCCGTTTGCATCATTCAGCTCTAGGGAATAGGAATTAATTAGGCTTGATACATGTAAAGGGAAGGTACCTTCAATTCCTTGGATGAAAAGCCCTTCACCAGGGTGTCAAGATACCTCTCTGAAGGGAAGGAATGACAGAGGACCCAGGACACTGCCTTCTGGCACACCAGTGTTCATGACTAGAAGTGAGGGAGCAGTGACTTGAACAGTGACACTTTTGTAGCTGTCTCTGAGGTGACACATGATACAAATGACTGTGTCACCTCTTAGCCCATTGTAACCTAGTTTATAATGAAAGACGAATAAGACATGTGTAGTTTTCAGGTATGTTTACTGTGGAGACGTTTCGCTCACTAGTGGCTTTATCAGTCCAATACACAGAATAACACTGGAGACAGTGGAAGGCATGACAACCCTCAGAACTGATGAATCTGTTTGAGGCAGCAGAGGGCATGAAGTAGTCTGAGGTGATCAGTCCTCAGCCTTGAAGGAGGTGTTCAGGTCATCAGTCTTGACGAATTTTTATGATTACAATAAGTTAGGAAGCTGGAAAGAAAGATGTGTGGGAAGGAAGGAAGGAAGGAAGGAGGAGCTAAGGGAGGGCGAATGAAGGCAATTAAAAGAGAAAAAACAATGATAAAAGGGTTCTTCTTTTACCTCTTCTTCCTGCTATTATTATTATTATTATTATTATTTTTATTATTATTATTATTATTATTATTATTATTATTATTTATTATTATTATTATTATTTATTATTATTATTATTATTATTATTTATTATTATTAGAGAAGTGAATATTATCAACTTCACTGAACTTTGTACAATATAGAGAAAAACTAACAGTGAATGAATCACTTGGTGAATTAACTACCCAATCACACTGGGAATATGCAGAACGCTGAACCCAGAACTAGTCTGCGGTGTTATGACGTCAAGGTACACTGAAGGTCTGCTGGACACAGGACAATACACTAGTCTGCGGTGTTATGACGCCAAGGTACACTGAAGGTCTGCTGGACACAGGACAATACACTAGTCTGCGGTGTTATGACGCCAAGGTACACTGAAGGTCTGCTGGACACAGGACAATACACTAGTCTGCGGTGTTATGACGCCAAGGTACACTGAAGGTCTGCTGGACACAGGACAATACACTAGTCTGCGGTGTTATGACGCCAAGGTACACTGAAGGTCTGCTGGACACAGGACAGTACACTAGTCTGCGGCCCTATGAAAGCAGGTCAAGGTGTTCAGTGAAAACACGAGAAAAGACATAAGTCAAGGGTAAATAATCATTTAAGGGGAGGGAGGGAAAAGGGTGCCTTCATGCTGGCAAAGGGTTTCTGATTGAAGGTATTAGAACTACCGTCCTCTTAGATCAAGCTGGATTACCTCCCATTCCCCTGATGCGGTGTTCATTGCTGGTTTAGAACTTCCACATGATTATAATTAAGGCCTAATGAGTGTAGAGATTGAGAGTGACACACATGCCATTAACAAAATATTTATTGAGGATAAGTTTTACCCACCAGGTGCGAAACGTTTCCTCAATAAATGTCTTGATAATCGCATACGTAGTTTTTTTTCACATACATGTGAGTGAATCACCAAGTGTGACGTGAGAAGAGAGAGGATGTCTGGAGGAAGCAAATGTGATGCTTCACGCTGACTCACGTTCGCACCATTTCACTATTCTGTCAACAGTGACAAAATGAAATGGTCTATATGTAGTTCTAGTTAGTTAAGTGGCTTAATCAACTCCATCTGGGTGAAATATCGGGGGTTCACTTGTGAACACTGCCTGAGCATACTCTGAAAAGATGCCGAATCCTGGAAGGATGTTAATGTGTTTAGTTAGGATGATTAACTGATATATCATAAAAACACTGTCAGTCATCGAGTCAGAGCTGTATGTTACTACCAGTATATCTTACCGGCAGCCTTGACTGCTACCTCTGAGCTGTACACTTCCAAGTTTGGCCATTAATATCGTCTTCACCATTACCAGAGGTCTGTAAGTGACGATTTCTGAGCACTGTAACACAGCCAGGCGCAACACGGGGTCTTGCTACGGCCATTGTTGGTCATTAAGGTAGTGCCATCCATAACACCAGATACTTCTAGATTATTACTAAATTTACGGGGAAGCGCCATGGCAGTTACAGTTCATACATCGCCTTGGAATGGGAGATCATCAACTTTAATCCGGTCCCCTTGAAGATAGATGCTTGTGAAGGTACTTCATATCTACAGTTTGTTTCATAAGAGAAGTTTGTGCGTCTCTTTCCCGAGTGATAGTGGTAGCTATTGCATGGTGGATATGCATGACTGGTGCAGACGACGTTGACTGTTGCATGAATCCCGTGCATGTGTGCGCTCGCACGATCTGACCTGTGGCAACACACGCATCCGCGTCAAAATTAATATATTGGACCAACGTCCTTGACCCCTTCCCTCTCCCTACCCAGATTTTTCTCCCCTTGATGTAATGTAATTTGGAGGTATATCAAATTATGTCTTGTTTTTTCCTTGACGTAACATGAAGTACGGACCATCCATGATCAGGGTGAAGCAAGATAAATTTGATTGTGTCTTCTTTTACTGATCGTTAGTTTACCTGGAGAGGGTTTCGGGGGTCAATGCCCCCGCGGCCCGGTCTGAGAACAGGCCTCATGGTAGATCAGGGTCTGATCAACCAGGCTGTTACTGCTGGACGCACGCAAGCTGACGTACGAACCACAGCCCGGTTAGTGTTGAGTTGAACATATTCACTAAATATTCACAATTAAGAGAGGAACGTTACAGCAACGTTTCGGTCTACCCTGGACCATTGTGACTTGACAGTGGTCCAGGGTAGACCGAAACATATTTTACTCTTGCAAATTCACGTGTTGCTTTTATAAGCTGTGGACTTCTACTTTAATCTGAATGTAATCTGCTGTCCAGGATTTTTTTTTCTATTTAAACTTTCAAAATCAAGGGCACCCCCTTAGACAGGGTGGGGGTGTATCTACCAACTGACGTTGTGTTACGTATAGTGAACTACACCTCATCCGCGTCGAACATCATAATACGGAATCCTAATATCCAACTCGGAACTAATGATAAGGATATCAGGCTCAGATCTCAAGAACGCATAGTGAATCTGCATATATATATTATTTATATATATATATATATATATTATATATAATTTATATATATATATATATATATATATTATATATATATATATATATATATATATATATTTATTATTTATTATCACACCGGCCGATTCCCACCAAGGCAGGGTGGCCCGAAAAAGAAAAACTTTCACCATCATTCACTCCATCACTGTCTTGCCAGAAGGGTGCTTTACACTACAGTTTTTAAACTGCAACATTAACACCCCTCCTTCAGAGTGCAGGCACTGTACTTCCCATCTCCGGGGACTCAAGTCCGGCCTGCCGGTTTCCCTGAACCCCTTCATAAATGTTACTTTGCTCACACTCCAACAGCACGTCAAGTATTAAAAACCATTTGTCTCCATTCACTCCTATCAAACACGCTCACGCATGCCTGCTGGAAGTCCAAGCCCTCGCACACAAAACCTCCTTTACCCCTCCTCCAACCCTTCCTAGGCCGACCCTACCCGCCTTCCTTCCACTACAGACTGATACACTCTTGAAGTCATTCTGTTTCGCTCCATTCTCTCTACATGTCCGAACCACCTCAACAACCCTTCCTCAGCCCTCTGGACAACAGTTTTGGTAATCCCGCACCTCCTCCTAACTTCCAAACTACGAATTCTCTGCATTATATTCACACCACACATTGCCCTCAGACATGACATCTCCACTGCCTCCAGCCTTCTCCTCGCTGCAACATTCATCACCCACGCTTCACACCCATATAAGAGCGTTGGTAAAACTATACTCTCATACATTCCCCTCTTTGCCTCCAAGGACAAAGTTCTTTGTCTCCACAGACTCCTAAGTGCACCACTCACTCTTTTTCCCTCATCAATTCTATGATTCACCTCATCTTTCATAGACCCATCCGCTGACACGTCCACTCCCAAATATCTGAATACGTTCACCTCCTCCATACTCTCTCCCCCCAATCTGATATTCAATCTTTCATCACCTAATCTTTTTGTTATCCTCATAACCTTACTCTTTCCTGTATTCACCTTTAATTTTCTTCTTTTGCACACCCTACCAAATTCATCCACCAATCTCTGCAACTTCTCTTCAGAATCTCCAAGAGCACAGTGTCATCGGCAAAGAGCAGCTGTGACAACTCCCACTTTGTGTGTGATTCTTTATCTTTTAACTCCACGCTCTTGCCAGACCCTCGCATTTACTTCTCTTACAACCCCATCTATAAATATATTAAACAACCACGGTGACATCACACATCCTTGTCTAAGGCCTACTTTTACTGGGAAAAAATTTCCCTCTTTCCTACATACTCTAACTTGAGCCTCACTATCCTCGTAAAAAACTCTTCACTGCTTTCAGTAACCTACCTCCTACACCATTACACTTGCAACATCTGCCACATTGCCCCCCTATCCACCCTGTCATACGCCTTTTCCAAATCCATAAATGCCACAAAAGACCTCTTTAGCCTTATCTAAATACTGTTCACTTATATGTTTCACTGTAAACACCTGGTCCACACACCCCCTACCTTTCCTAAAGCCTCCTTGTTCATCTGCTATCCTATTCTCCGTCTTACTCTTAATTCTTCAATTATAACTCTACCATACACTTTACCAGGTACACTCAACAGACTTATCCCCTATAATTTTTGCACTCTCTTTTATCCCCTTTGCCTTTATACAAAGGAACTATGCATGCTCTCTGCCAATCCCTAGGTACCTTACCCTCTTCCATACATTTATTAAATAATTGCACCAACCACTCCAAAACTATATCCCCACCTGCTTTTAACATTTCTATCTTTATCCCATCAATCCCGGCTGCCTTACCCCCTTTCATTTTACCTACTGCTCACGAACTTCCCCCACACTCACAACTGGCTCTTCCTCACTCCTACAAGATGTTATTCCTCCTTGCCCTATACACGAAATCACAGCTTCCCTATCTTCATCAACATTTAACAATTCCTCAAAATATTCCTTCCATCTTCCCAATACCTCTACCTCTCCATTTAATAACTCTCCTCTCCTATTTTTAACTGACAAATTCCATTTTGTTCTCTAGGCTTTCTTAACTTGTTAATCTCACCCAAAACTTTTTTTTATTTTCAACAAAATTTGTTGATAACATCTCACCCACTCTCTCATTTGCTCTTCTTTTTACATTGCTTCACCACTCTCTTAACTTCTCTCTTTTTCCCCATATACTCTTCCCCTCCTTGCATCACTTCAACTTTTTTTAAAAAACTTCTCATATGCTAACTTTTTCTCCCTTACTACTCTCTTTACATCATCATTCCACCAAATCGCTCCTCTTCCCTCCTGCACCCATTTTTCCCTGTAAACAAACTTCTGCTGAACACTCTAACACTACATTTTTAAACCTCCCCCATACCTCTTCGACCCCATTGCCTATGCTCTCATTACCCCAAATCTATCCTCCATAGCTTTTTTTAAAATCTTACCCAAAACTGCCTCCTCTTTTAGTTTATAAACTTCACCTCTCTCTTCCCTGATGCTTCTATCTCCTTGTATCCATCTACCTTTTACTCTCAGTGTAGCTCAACTAGAAAGTGATCTGATATATCTGTGGCCCCTCTATAACATGGTACTCCTGAAGTTATAAACAGTCTTTTATCCCAATACATAATCCAACAAACTACTGTCATTTCGCCTCCCTTTTATCGTTTTATACTTATTTATCCTCTTTTTCTTAAAATATGTATTACCTATAACAAAACCCCCTTTCTATACAAAGTTCAATCAAAGGGCTCCCATTATCATTTACACCTGGCACCCCAAACTTCCCTACCACACCCTTCTAAAAGTTTCTCCTACTTTTAGCATTCAAGTCCCCTACCACAATTACTCTCTCACTTGGTTCAAAGGCTCCTATACATTCACTTAACATCTCCCAAAATCTCTCTCTTCCCCTGCATTCCTCTCTTCTCCCGGTGCATACACGCTTATTATGGGCCCCCTTCTCGCATCCAACCTTTACTTTAATCCCCATAATTCTTGAAAATTTACACATTCATATTTTCTTTTTTCCTTCCATAACTGTTTATTTAACATTACTGCTACCCCTTCCTTTGCTCTAACTCTCTCAGATACTCCAGATTTAATCCCATTTTTTCCCCCCACTGAAAAAATCTCCTACCCCCTCAGCTTGTTTCGCTTAGGGCCAGGACATCCAACTTCTTTTCATTCATAACATCAGCAATCATCTGTTTCTTGTCATCCGCACTACATTTCCCCGCACATTTAAGCAACCCAAATTTTATAAAGTTTTTCATTAAAGTTTTTCTTCTTCTCTTTTTTTTGTAATTGTAAAACAGGAGAAGGGGTTACTAGCCCATTGCTCCCGGCATTTTAGTCGCCTCATACGACACGCATGGCTTACGGAGGAAAGATTCTTTTCCACTTCCCCATGGACAATAGAAGAAATAAAAAAGAACAAGAGCTATTTAGAAAAAGGAGAAAAACCTAGATGTATGTATATATATATATGCATGTGCGTGTCTGTGAAGTGTGACCAAAGTGTAAGTAGGAGTAGCAAGATATCCCTGTTATCTTAGCGTGTTTATGAGACAGAAAAAGAAACCAGCAATCCTACCATCATGCAAAACATATATATATATATATACACATACGTAGTACAGTAGATTAGCGACTATTAAGGCAGACGTCCGAGCACTTGCTCTCACGTAATCCCTGACACATGGAGAAGGATTATCGAGCTGTCTTGAAAGACAATGTAGCTGCCTCGCCTCAGCACATGGTGTAATCAGGGGAGGGGTTGTGGGGTGAGAACGTTCTAGCTTGGAGAGAGAGAAAGGGAAGTTGGGGTGCCTACCAGAACCCTTTAAGGGGATTACCTGCTCTTCCCTAGCTGGCGCGTCCTTCAACAACAGCAGTGGGGGTTGTGTGGGGGAGTGAGATGTGGGGAGGTTGTCTGACACTAGCGATGTCTATCCTTGACATGACAGCCTTTTCTTAACAACTGCCTTTGCAGGCATCCACCTCCCTTGCAAGGACATCAGACACACAACAACCTTGAAAAGGTGCGTCATTGTACTCACGTCTTGACTCTCTGTAGACAGTGTGAAGAAAATACACATTATATATGAGTTGTTGAGTGCAGCGTGCTGCTGTTGACTTACCACTGTGTCCCGTGAAACAACTGTTATCCAAACAACTTCGCATCAATCACAAAATACTTGAGGGAAGCATTAGAGGGCGACTGTGTGACCGCCGCCGGAACATCGATTGTCTGGAAAATTGCTTCATGGTGTCTGGACTAGCGTAATTTGTTAGCATTCTCTCTCTCTCTCTCTCCCTGTTTCTACCCTAATTTACACCTGGCTCATGAATGTAGTTTTCCACTTTTTTCTACTTGTACCATGGACTTACACGTAATATAAGCTTGTAACACACGCAAGCAAAACACACACACACACACACACACACACACACACACACACACACACACACACACACACACACACACACACACACACACACACACACACACACACACACACACACTTCTAACGAGAGATTGACACAATAACTTATTCTAAGAATTTTCCTAAGCGAAATCTAATTTCCTCCCTTAATGTTTGCTTATTACTGAAAAGTGCAGGCGAATCTATTTTTACCCCCCTCACAGTTTTTCGATTATAAGTGCGGTGTTTTCTTTTCCAGGTACGTGTTCTGGAATGTGTGTGTATGTGTGTTATTTTTGCTTGAGTTGATGGTGCGTGTTTGCGCGGTAATACCCCGTGATTTGTCATAAATGTGTGTGTGTGTGTGTGTGTGTTTGTTTCATGACGAGAGGTCTAGTAGGAGGGGAGTCCATTAGTTGTGTTGACGGAGAATGTTAAGTCTGTCATTACCGCTCACCCTGACCTGGTGTCTTACCCTTCCATGCTGTCTAGCCACCTCATTCTACGTATAATAATGCATTTCTGTCTGTCTGCCTGTCCGTCTGTCTGTCTGTCTGTTTGTCTGTTTGTCTGCCTGTCTCTGTGGGTATGTGGAAGGTCTCAGGTTCGGTACCCGAGGCTTGGCTAGATGTACTACCATGTTCCCCAGCATTAAATAGCTATTCAGGTGTTGAAGTTTGTAGGTGGCTTCTTAGCAGAGGGCCCCAGTGGACCATTTACTTTGTATATGGTCCACTGGGGTCCGACTTAGACCATTTACTTTATAAATGGTCTAAGTCGGACCAAAACGTCGTGGTAAGCTCCTCTCTCTTACGTTCGGGTTATCTGTTTATTGTTCCAGTCACGGTATTGTGCCTTTGTGTTTTTTATTGGGTTATCCTGGGTTAATAACTTTCCTGGGTTAAATAATCCTCGAGATATTTTCACTGTTATGTATATTCTTGGATCTTTCTGTCTGTAACGTATTGTCTGTACATCTGGTATTTTTCCTGGCCTTTTTATTCATAATTGTGAGCGGCGTTCCACATGCGTCACCTTTGGACCCTTTGTCCATAGTCGATACAAATTGCTATGTAGTGCTGAGGACACAAAAAATAGGCCGAGAAATAAATTCTGATGTTACCGGAGATCATTTTACACAATGATAATAAATTCGGCCGGAAAAATAATCGGATGTTAGTTTTAGAAAACTGTCCACTCACAGGTATTGCTGGTGCCACAAAACACCTGATTTACCAGTACTGGAGCTTCATGGGGTGATTAACATATGTTAAGGGTGTAGTTATTAACACATGTTAACGTTGTAGTTAAAAAGGTGACAAAAGTCCCAATACTAGGGTAAGAATTTAAACTAAATACTGAACTCTGGCTCTTAATCACTCCCGGTTAAAAAAATTTATATTGGAGTATTGGAGTTGTGGGTATCAATTTATTTTTAAGCGCTCAACCAATGTGGGTCGTTCGGCGCAAGATGTAGTGGATGCTTGATCCTCCGTTTGCTGAGCGCCAGACAGACGCACTTCCTATTTGCAGTCACCAAAACAACAGAACTTAAGTGTATTTAATATGGCTAACAGATAGCTTGGCTTCTTATCAAGAATTATGAGTAAGAGAACTTAAAGGAGGGCGCCTCGATGTTGAGATGAGGAATATGAGCTGCCTTCCTATTCCTTAGATCATATCTGATTGCATCCTATTCTTCAAGCGCTTTAAGTCCCTTCCGTGTTTAGTGCTTCCTTATGAATATGATATTAAGTGAGAGAAGTGATTATGTTGTGTTGTTATCCGTAGAGAGGGGTGAGGGAGGGATGGATGATCGTACGGTAGACAAGATCTTCTCCGGCAGCCTGGAGACACTACCACCCGTCAGCTCCAAGGTGTGTCGTATCTTCACCTCCTCCACCTTTACAGGTATGTCCCCTTCTGCCCTAAACAACCTCCACAGCCTCTCCGTCTCTCCCTCCACTTTCCCCTTCCATCTCCATCGTAATTTTGCCCCTGTCATCTGCTCTCCACCTCAATCATACCTTCTACCACCTCAACCTGTCGTTCACTTCAGGTTCAACCTTCCCTCTTCCTTTGCTTTACCATCCTCTAGTTACACACCTAGATGATGCACGACACTCCTTAATCTACGTAGAAGTATGTAGTTCTTCTGAGCAGTTAACCTCGGTGTGGCCTTCCTAGCCGTCTGCTACCTGTCTTTGCCATGTACCTCCACGTAGTCCCATGTATTCCATTATATCACCTCAGTAACAAACCTTTTATCCATGTTAATCGAATTCATATGAGGTACGTCTCTTACTGACATTCTTGTATTAAAGGTTTGTGAATACACGTGTTATTAAACTCTATATAAGACTTCAAATATTAATTAATGCCTCACACTACTCCTGACGTTATATATCTCTGTAACTTCACGCTTAAGGTTGTAATTTATACATTATTTCAATCATCAGTAGGATTCTGTATTTTTTTTCTATATGAACAATACTTTAATACACTGTCATCATAATTATCCTCCCCATTTTTATAATTACCACTATCATCATCATTACCTGCATCACTGTCATCCTCACCGTTATCATCATATTTTTTTAACAGTTTCAACGTGAGTGTTGCTCTTACAATGTGTTACAGACATGTTGATGGAGCGGAACACCTTGATGGCGGAGGTGTACCCAAGACTGAAGGAATTTTGCAGGGAGAAGCACGGTCTTGAGTTCCAGGTAAGTGCCACGCACCTGGCCCACCTGGCCCACCTGGCCCACCTGGCCCACCTGGCCCGATTTCGGCTCTTAGCCCTTCCCGTTTCTTAATTACATACAACTGTTTTCACACGTTTCTTGCTTCATGGAATCCTATAGTGCCTGTCCTTAAAGCTGTGTGTTGTTATGTTGTTGCAGGTGGTGGATATGAGGTGGGGTGTGAGGGACGAGGCCACTGATGACCACATGACCACTGAGCTCTGCATGAGGGAGATCGACAACTGCCAGAGGCTCTCCATGGGACCCAACTTCGTGGTAAGGTCCCCATTATTATAGCTGCATTCATGGGGAAGCACCAAACCCGTAGAGAGTCACAGAAAACATGGGGTAAGAATGGAAGGTAACCACGTTCCATGTAAGGACTGCCAGGATAAGTTTCTTTAATCAAGAGCCACTTAACAGAATGAAGGCACCTCTCTCTCTCTCTCTCTCTCTCTCTCTCTCTGTTACAACATTATTTTACAAAAATGTTCAAGATTTACTGCAATTACAAAACTGTATTTTGTAAAGGTAATGATACCAGTACATTGTAACAGTCGTTGGTGGACCAGACAGTACCAGTGATACGTACCATCATTATGTACCGTCAATATGTATATTTATTGTATACCGTCATTATGACGATGTGTTCACTTACAGTATCCCTTCAAGTGGGATGTCTTCATGGTGGTGAAGGGCTCTTGATCCAAGGAAATTGAGCTACACTCTTCCTTGGATGAAAACAGATTGCGTCCCATTCCTCATTCATCCTATGACTTACGGGTTTGACCCTTCTCCATGAATATAATAATAATAATAATAATAATAATAATAATAATATAATAATAATAAAAATAAATAATATTAATAATAATAATAATGTTGACAGTAATACTACTACTACTACTACTAATTATTATTATTATTATTATTATTATTATTATTATTATTATTATTATTATTTAACATGGCCGTCTCCCACCGAGGCAGGGCGACCCAAAAAGAAAGAAAATCCCCAGAAAGAAAATACTTTCATCATCATTCAACACTCATACATAATCACTGATACAACAGTTTAGAAGCATATATAAAGATATATAACATATCCCTCCATACTGCCATATCCCGAACCCCTCCTTTACAGTGCAGGCATTGTACTTCCCATTTCCAGGACTCAGGTCCGGCTATATAAAAATAACCGGTTTCCCTGAATCCCTTCACTAAATATTACCCTGCTCACACTCCAACAGATCGTCAGGTCCCAAAAACAAAAATATTAATATGAACACCCAGACTCTCCCTCCCACAGTCTGGCACCATGGCTCTAAAATTCCCGGCCAGTGTGTTAACCACTGGGCCAGCTGGCTCTTATTATTATTATTATTATTATTATTACTATTATTATTATTATTATTATTATTATTATTATTATTATTATTATTATTATTATTATTATTATTATTATTATTATTATTATTATTATTATTATTATTTCTGTCAATATAAACTACAGAACGAGAGCAGCTGGCCAAAATCTTAAAGATAATTTCTTATTACGTTGAATCTTTATATCATCTGTCTTGTTAAGTCTGTTTCCTTTCCATTCTTCCGTCTAACTCTGCTTCTCTCTTCACTCTTGAAAACAGTTAATACTCTACGTAAACTCCTTTAAAACACAATGTCTGCACTATAAAGGAGGGAGTTGGGATATTGGCTGCTCGGAGGAACATCTAAACTGTCGTATCTGAGGGGGTTATCTTATGTTATCATTACTTATCGTAAACTACTTGATTTAACCCATGTCTAGCTGAAACAACTGCGTATTGTTTACCGTGATTGTGTAAACGGTGTATAGTCTGTCAAACAATATGAGGAGGCACTAAATTAAGCTTATTTAAAGTTCCTCCTGTCGAGGTTGACCTTGACCCTTGCTAATGAGAGGACGCCCAAGGTCTCGCGGCTTCAACTTCCCCAAACTTCTATTATCAGAGAACTTGACGTCAAACTTCGAAGCTCCTTCTCTCGCCGTCAAAATTAACATTAATTTTCACGTAACCAATTCCGCGTATTCGTAAAATTTTGTCAGATACGTACGCAAAATTGGTGATTCGGTTATTTCTGCTATTTAATACAATAGAAGTGTAGCGTAATTATACCGAGGGAATTTGCATTACCCTTTATTTAACAATGCCGAGAAATGTGCGCAAAACTAACGCTTAAGATTCATATGGCTGCAGTTTTCTGTTACGTTTACAGCTCTGCAACACGGAATGAAATCTCTTTGTGAACTCACGCCAATCTCATGCCATAAATAGCCGTGCGGGAGGATATCCAGCCAGTGTGTGTGTGTGTGTGTGTGTGTGTGTGTGTGTGTGTGTGTGTGTGTGTGTGTGTGTGTGTGTGTGTGTGTGTGTGTGTGTGTGTGTGTGTGTTGTTTCCAGGGTTCAACAGAACCTCTTGGAGGGAGACAGTATTATAACTGCGTTTATATAATATAAACAACGATAATTCAGGGGGCTGGTTGGCTGATGCTCATAATAATAAGTATAAGAACTCTACTGTTATTATTACTACTACTACTACTATTACTACTACTACTACGACTGCTACTACCACTACTACTACGACTGCTACTACCACTACTACTACGACTACTACTACTACTACTACTACTACTACTACTACTACGACTACTGCTACTATTGCTCTGCTATTGGAGTTCATAGGCTCGAACCTACAGGGTTTTGATAACATACATTTATAAACCTACTACTGTTTCTACTATCATTGGTACCAATACTATTACTACTAGCACGGGTACCACACCACTACTACTAGTACCACCACCATTACTACTACTACTATTGCAGCTGCTCTCTGCAGTATTACCTGCAGTTAAGCTGAATAGATCTCATTTTGCTAATTCATGGTGTTGTCCAGTTCTTCGGTGGTCAGAAGTACGGGTACCGCCCCATCCCCACGGTGATCCTGGGCTCTGAGTTGCTTATGCTGCGGGAAGCTCTGGTCACCATGGGTGTTGATACCATCCTCATCGATACCTGGTACAAGAAGGATTCCAACGCTGTGCCTTTCGTTTACATCCTACAACCCATCTCTTCTATCCTCGTCAATTTCAATAACAAGGTGGGTCTGAGAGAGCTGGGGAGGAGGTGGAGGGGTTGATTGGGGAGGGAGGGTGGGAAGGAAGGAGAGGGATGGAGGGGAAAGGGAAGGAGGGGAGAAGGAAGGAAGGGGCTGTAAGAAAGCGAACTAATGCTATATATAACGTGCATATTACGTGTACATTTGTGATTAACCATTCAACTTACCAATCATGCATTTGACATACGAATTGTAAATTCTCTCCTTATCACATCTTTCCCTCTTTCTTTCTTCCATCTTCTCTTTTTCCCTCTGTTCATCTCTACCTTCACCTATCTCTACTCTCCACCCTACCATCTCCACTCTGTTCTCTTGCTGTATACATCCTTTATTAATCTCCTGTCTTCCTTATTACTCTCCTTGTTACCCTGTCGTCTCCTCCCCACATTTCTCACTGGTTCCCTGTCGTCTCCTTGTCCCTCCTTCCCTCCCTCCCTGCATTACCCTGTCGTCTCCTTGTCCCTCTCTCCCTCCCTCCCTGCATCACCCTGTCGTCTCCTTGTCCCTCCCTCCCTCCCTCATTACTCTCCCTGCATCACCCTGTCGTCTCCTTATCCCTCCCTCCCTCACTACTCTCCCTGCTACTCCGTTACTCTCCTTCACCGTGTCCTATGGCCTGTCTCCGTGGGTGGGTACAGAGAGTGCCCAAGCTGCAGGCTCAGGACCAGGCTACATGGTGGGACACGCTGGCCAAGATGCAGAAGCTACTGAGGAAGGCAGCACAGGCCTGCTACAACACTCACAAGATGGACAAGGAAGCTATGCATAACTACTTCATGTCAGGTACTGTGTTTTGCTCTCTGAAGGGGACGGGTGGGTTTGGGAAGGTGGGTGGCTAAGTGGGTGTGTGGATAGTTTAGTGTGTGGACTGGCAGGTGCGTGGATGCGTACGTGGATGGTCTTTGATCAAAATAATATTAGAATTAGGTCTATGTGTGTGTTAATTTGACGAAATGACAAATTAAAATCCAGTGGGCGAATAATCTTGATTATGAATGAAAAAAAGGCACAATACCGTGAGCGGAACAATACACAAACAATCCGCACGAAGGAGACAAACTTGTGACGACGTGTCGGTCCGAAACATCGTCACAAGTTTCGGTCTCCTGTGTACCGGTTATTTGTGTATCTAGAGTGTGTAAATAAGAAAAATAGAAGATATACAGAAGATTCCGCTGGAAAAGTGTGGTTAGAAACAATTTTGTTTATGTAGTTCATTGTACAGGATGAGTTCCCTCTCTCCCCACTCAACCCTCCCTCTCTCTCTCTCTCTCCCCACTTTCAACCCTCCCTCTCTCTCCTCTCTCTCTTCTCTAACTCAACCCTCCCTCTCTCTCTCTCTCCTCTCTCCCCACTCACCCTCCCCCTCTCTCTCCTCTCCCCCCACTCAACCCTCCTCTCTCTCCTCTCCCCTCTCAACCTCCCTCTCTCTTCTCTCTCTCTCCTCCCAATCAACCCTCCCTCTCTCTTCTCTCTCCCCACTCAACCCTCCCTCTCTCTCTCTCCTCCCCCTCAACCCTCCCTCTCTCTCTCCTCTCTCCCACTCACCTTCCCTCTTCTCTCTCTCTCTCTCTCCCCTCTCAACCCTCCCTCTCTCTCTCTCTGTCCATTCTACCCCGTCTCTCTCTCTCTCTCTCTCTCCTGCTCTCTTCTCTCTCTATCTCCTCATTCTCTTCTCTACTACTCTCTCTTCTCACTCTATCTCCCTCATTCTCTCTCTACTACCTTCCAATTTGTTTCAATGCCCTCTTCTATTTACTCTCGTCTACCTTTCTTCTCTCTCTTTTCTGCTTCCTTTCTCTATCTTTCCTTCTACCTTCTCTCGTTCTTCCTACTCCTCCTCTCCCTCCTCTCTCTCTCTCTCTCTCTCCCTCTCTCTCTCTCTCTCACACTCCCACTACTGCAGTTTGCTCACACGTCTTCCTTAAAAAGCAGCGATCACTGTTAGTGTCACGGAAGTGCCACCCTATGGACTGACACTGCTGCATTGACTCCCAACAAAATACATTTCGTTTCCTCTCTTTTTTTCTCTCTCAGAGAAAAACTACGAAGTGTGGCGACTGTGAACATATTCATATATATAATATAAAATATATAAATATATATATATTAATATATATTTTATATATATATTATAAATAATTTATATATTATTATATATATTGTATATTGTGGGTCTGTCATTATATGCGAATTTGCCTTTACTGCGAAGCATACTTTCGTCTCATGCTTGATGCCACTCAGACGCCGTCCTGACGACCCCTGTTTAGCCGCGAGGAATAATACATATGGACTGCGCGAGCGCACTCGCGTGGTCGACACTGTGTCACCTGCGCCATTGTGGCGCATTCGTGCGTCTCCGTCACTAAACCCTAACCTATTGTTTATCACTGTTTTTTGTTCTCTTCTTTTCTCTCCTTTTTACACAGGGATTTGACAGGTAGGTTAAAGTTTTCTAGCTTTAATGACAAGCTCTATACAAGTCAAGGATTCCTAACTTTATTGGCAAGCTAAGAGCTGTTACCTACATCAGCTCATTTGAAAGCATTTTTATTGTTATGAGACATACAAGTAGGGAACAGGATGAAGTTGGAGCCATCTGTGGGCCAGCATTTTCATTTGATCAACTGACTTTATCTCGTTGACATCATTATGCTGTACGAATGTGTTCCATACTCGAGTCATCCTGGGTATATATGATCTCAGATGGAGTGATGGTCTGGAGAAGGGTACAGCCACAGTGAAGTTGCTGCTTTCTGCCCGTCTTGTGGCATAAAAGCTTGTTTCACGTTGTCCTCGAAGTGGATCCAAGTGTGGTATTTTGACAATATTGGCCTTGTACATAACAGTAAGGCCACCCACATCCCTCCTGTGTTGAAGGCTCTGCTGAAATGACAGATCTATCCAGGATGGGTCCAGGCGAGAGATGAGACGTCTTGCTCTGTTCTCTACTCTGTCAAGCAGTCCCAGATGAGGGGGGAGGGGCAGGAAAACCAAAAAAGTGGAGCATACTGAAGGTGTGAGCGTACTTGTGTCTCGTACAGAATCTTGCAACCCCTACTCTTAAGCAGATGCGAGACACGGCGAAGTGCTGCAAGCTTCCTGGCTGCCTTGTTTGCAAGATTTACAACTGGTTTTCATGGTTAGTTTGGAGTCAAATTTCACCCCAAGGATATCAACTTCTTCCTCCAGGTACCAACATCCGTCCCTTCATACTTACTCTGCACCACATTACCATCATGGATGCCTAGAGACCATCATCATTTGCGTTTTTTCAGGTGCAAATGTTACTTGCCATCTATTTCCCCAAGCTGATATAGCTCTTCAGCTGGTGATTGATGTAGCTTAGAGCAGCTGGCATTTCTTCTCTTGGATAAGTGAATGTCAGTGTACAGTCGTCTGCATATGCAATGTGATTCTGGGATGAGATGAAGAAGGTCGTTGAAGTAGACATTCCATAACAGTGGACCCAGCACACTTCCTTGTGGAACGCTTGCCCCAATAGGATGCCTTGCTGATTCCGTTCCATTGAGGACTACACTTAGAGATCTACCATGAAGGTAATCACTGAGGAGACATAGCGTAGAGCCTGCAATTCCCAGTGCTTGAAGTTTTTGCTAAGAGGCCCTGGTGCCACACCCGGTCGAAAGCGCCAGCAATGTCCAGTGCTACCACACAGCTGACTTTGGATTCATCCAGTGACTGGTGCCACTTAGTGGAGAGGTTTAACAACAGATCAGCAGCAGAGTAACCTTTCCTGAAGCCATATTGACGATCACAAAGTAGTGAGTGGTAGTCAAAAAAATCTGTCATTTGTCTTGAGATTATTGTCTCAAGGATCTTACCAGTGATTGACAGGAGTGACACTGGTCTGTAGTTGCTGATTTCTGCTCTGCTCTTCTTTTTGTGAACAGGGACTACATTTGCCTCTTTCCATGGAGAGGGCCATTTACACTGTACTAGGCAGTGCTGAAAGATGCGAGTTAGAGGTGCTGCTAGCTGGTCTGCACATCTTCTCAACAATCTTGGGCTCAACTTGTCTGGGCCCACAGCCCAGAGGATTTGTTCCCTCTGTGGTGGTCAGAGGAATTGTGTTAGAATTCCCAAAGGTAGTGTTTTGAACTCTGTCAGTCTGTGGGACCTTAGCGATGACAGAATTCCACCAGATGTTTACCCCTGAGTTAAGCTCAGTGTGGGACTTCCAGTCTTTGTCAATAGTGTCACCATCAGCTGAGCAACTTGCGTCACTTGATGTAGGCTTGCACTGGCCTTCTACAATAGCTTGTAGGTTATCTAATGATTTGAGGAGCTCATGAAGTGCTTCCCTGTGATGGATTATCTTAGCTGCAACTTTACAACACAGCCCAAGAGGGCAGTCTTGATCTTTGGACAGGAGTCCCTGAGGTAGGACTTCTGAACCTTCCTCCTGTAGCTCCAGGCTTGTATCCACATATACCACAGGATTATGGATATCCTTAAATTTTCTGAAATTTTCAACCTGGCTGCAACAAAATTCTTCTTCTGGAGTGCAATCTGTGTGGCAGTAGTTGGAACAAGTAGGCTCTTTACATCCAAGAAGATCTTTGTCCCTTGTGGTATACCCACAAACACTGCAGTATCTACTGGGACAATAGCCAGATAGCGTAGATAATCTTGCTATTTTGCGGTGTGAAGTCATCCCAGAGGAGGCTTGTATAATTTGAAGTTCCCTCTCTCTCTCTCCCCACTCAACCCTCCCTCTCTCTCTCTCTCTCTCTCCCCACTCAACCCTCCCTCTCTCCCTCTCTCTCTCTCCCCACTCAACCCTCCCTCTCTCCCTCTCTCTCTCTCTCCCCACTCAACCCTCCCTCTCTCTCTCTCTCTCTCCCCCCACTCAACCCTCCCTCTCTCTCTCTCTCTCTCTCTCCCACACTCAACCCTCCCTCTCTCTCTCTCTCTCCCCACTCAACCCTCCCTCTCTCTCTCTCTCCCCCACTCAACCCTCCCTCTCTCTCTCTCTCTCCCCCACTCAACCCTCCCTCTCTCTCTCTCTCTCCCCACTCAAACCCTCCCTCTCTCTCTCTCTGTCCATTCAACCCGTCTCTCTCTCTCTCTCTCTCTCTCCTATCTCCCTCATTCTCTTCTCTACTACTCTCTCTCTCTCTCTCTCTCTCTCTCTCCACTCTATCTCCCTCATTCTCTTCTCTACTACCTTCCATTTTGTTTCAATCTCCCTCCTTCTATTTATTCTCGTCTAACCTTTCTTTCTCTCTCTCTCTTTCTGCTTCCTTTCCTCTATCTTTCCTTCTACCTTCTCTCGTTCTTCCTACTCCTCCCTCCCCCTCTCTCTCTCTCTCTCTCTCTCCCTCTCTCTCTCTCTCCACACTCCCACTACTGCAGTTGCTCACACGTCTTCCTCTAAAGCAGCAGATCACCTGTTAGTATCACGGAGTGCCACCCTTATGGACTGACACTGCTGCATTGACTCCCAACAAAATACATTTCGTTTCCTCTTTTTTTCTCTCTCTCAGAGAAAACAATCGAGTGAGCGAGTGAACCACTAATCATATATATATATATATATATATATATATATATATATTTATATATATATATATATATATATATATATATATATATATATATTATATATATATATATATTATATATATATATATGGGGTCCACCTCTGGTGTAAATTGTGGGACCCACAGCCTCGGAGAAGTGGATAAAAAGGCTTCAAGGAAAAATATTTGGATTTCTTCCTGAAGCCGTTTGAATATTCCACTTCCCCTACCACCCCATCTTTATATATTTTTTTTTTTTTTTTTTTTTTTTTTTTTTTTACTAATAGGAATATTTTATTACATAATATGGTACAAACATATATATATATATATATATATATATATATATATATATATATATATATATATATATATATATATATATATATATATATATATATATATATATATACTGTATATGTGGGGTCTTTATATGCGAATTTGCCATTACTGCGAAGGATATTTAGTCTCATGCTGTGAGTGGATCAGCACGCGGTGAACGACCCACACTGGTTTAGCGCGAGGAATAAATACAATATTGGACTAGCGCAGAGGGCACCGCGTGGTGGACACTGTGTCACCTGCGCCATGTGTGGCGCATTGTGCGTCTCACGTCACTCACTAACCTATTGTTTATCACTCGTGTTTTGATCTCTCTCTCTTTCTCTCTCCTTTTTTCACAGGATTTGACAAAGTTAGGTTAAAGTTCTCTAGCTTTAATGACAAGCTCTATACAAGTCAAGGATTCCTAACTTTATTGACAAGCTAGAGCTGTTACCTACATCAACTCATTTGAAAACATTTTTATTGTTATGAGACATACAAGTAAGGAACAGGATGAAGTTGGAGCCATCTGTGGGCCAGCATTTTCATTTGATCAACTGACGTTATCTCGTTGACATCATTATGCTGTACGAATGTGTTCCATACTCGAGTCATCCTGGGTGTATATGATCTCAGATGGAGTGATGTTCTGGAGAAGGGTACAGCCAGAGTGAAGTTGCTGCTTTCTGCCCGTCTTGTGGCATAAAAGCTTGTTTCACGCTGTCCTCAAAGTGGATCCAAGTGTGGTACTTTGACAATATTGGCCTTGTACATAACAGTAAGGCCACCCACATCCCTCCTGTGTTGAAGGCTCTCCTGAAATGACAGATCTATCCAGGATGGGTCCAGGCGAGAGATGAGACGTCTTGCTCTGTTCTCTACTCTGTCAAGCAGTCCCAGATGAGGGGGGAGGGGCAGGAAAACCAAGAAAGTGGAGCATACTGAAGGTGTGAGCGTACTTGTGTCTCGTACAGAATCTTGCAACCCCTACTCTTAAGCAGATGCGAGACACGGCGAAGTGCTGCAAGCTTCCTGGCTGCCTTGTTTGCAAGATTTACAACGTGGTTGTTCATGGTCAGTTTGGAGTCAAATTTCACCCCAAGGATAGCAACTTCTTCCCCCAGGTACCAACACCCTCCCATTCATACTTACTCGTGCACCGACATTACCATCATGGTACCTAGAGACCATCATCATTTGTGTTTTCTCAGGTGCAAATGTTACTTGCCATCGGTTTCCCCAAACTGATATAGCTCTTAGCTGGTGATTGATGTAACTCAGAGCAGCTGGCATTTCTTCTCTTGGATAAGTGAATGTCAGTGTACAGTCGTCTGCACATGCATGGAATTCTGGGATAAGATGAAGGTCATTGAAGTAGACATTCCATAACAATCGTCTCAGCACACTTCCTTGTGGAACACTTGCTCCTATAGGATGTCTTGCTGATTCTGTTCCATTGAGAACTACCCTTAGTGGAGAGGTTTAACAACAGGTCAGCAGCAGAGTAACCTTTCCTGAAGCCATATTGACGATCACAAAGTAGTGAGTGGTGGTCAAAAAACTCTGTTATTTGTCTTGAGATTATTACCTCAAGGCTTTCTCTCTCTCTCTCTCTCTCTCTCTCTCTCTCTCTCTCTCTCTCTCTCTCTCTCTCTCTCTCTCTCTCTCTCTCTCTCTCTCTCTCTCTCTCTCTGTCTCTCTCTCTCTCTCTCTCTTGTAGGTGAGTAACATTGCCCACGTGGGTTTATAGCATAGCAAAATTACCTGAACTCAACACGAGTGCAACATGTCATGTCAGCTGCAGACAACATGAGTGCAACATGTCAGCTGCAGCCAACATGAGTGCAACATGTCAGCTGCAGCCAACACGAGTGCAACATGTCCACATGTCAGCTGCAGACAACATGAGTGCAACATGTCCACATGTCAGCTGCAGACAACATGAGTGCAACATGTCCACATGTCAGCTGCAGACAACATGAGTGCAACATGTCCACATGTCAGCTGCAGACAACATGAGTGCAACATGTCCACATGTCAGCTGCAGACAACATGAGTGCAACATGTCAGCTGCAGACAACATGAGTGCAACATGTCAGCTGCAGCCAACATGCAACATGGCGCAGTGATAATGTCGGAGAGTTAATAAAGGTAATTTTGTTATTAAGATAAATGAACCGTGAAACTGCGGTGCACTGAAGAACCCGTACCAGTTTAGCGCTTTCTTCTCAATATTGTGATAATTGTAATAATCACAGTAATACAAGTAGTGAAAATACTGATATTAACGTCGCTACTATTACTGCTACTACTACAGTTACTACTACTACTATTACTACTACTATTACTACTACCACTATTACTACTCTACTACTACTACTATAACTACTACTATTACTACTACTATTATTGCTAGTACTATTAATACTACTACTATTATTTCTACTACTATTACTACTACCACTATTACTACTACTGCTATTACTACTACTATTGCTACTACTATTATTACTACTACTACTACTACTACTATTACTACTACTATTACTACTACTACTACTACTACTATTTCTACTACCATTACTACTACTATTAATGCTACTACTACTACTACTACTACTACTACTACTACTACTACTACTACTACTACTACTACTATTTCTACTACCATTACTACTACTACTACTTACTACTACTACTACTACTACTACTACTACTACTATTTCTACTACCATTACTACTACTATTACTACTACTACTACTACTACTACTGCTACTACTTCAACTACTACTACTATTACTACTACTACTACTACTACTACTCATAGCAGCAACCATGCTACTGCTACTACTACTACTAATAATAATAATTAAAAATAATGATAATAATAATAAATAGGAACCTGCCTTTTCAGTAACTGAGAGGGAGGTGATCAACGGGATCCTGAGCGTAAAGAACACCAAGAACCACACTCTTGCCCTCGTCCGTTACATCAACAACATCAACTTACAGAACTTGAGGAGAGCGGCGAACTTCATCGACATTGTCAATCGTCAGATTGATGGTGAGGCCATGAAGTTGCTCTCTGACCTGAGGGACGTCAGGCTTCCAGCCAGGATAGAGTCTACTAATTACCACAGGTGAGCCCTGAAGATAGATGGATGGATGGGGTCTGTTTTCTGTTTTTGTGGGTGAGAGTGAAGATAGACGGATGAAGCACGTTATCTATCGTGAATGAAGTGGGGATGGAAGGGGAAGAGTCTGTCAAGTATCACCCGGTAACAGGCGTGTTTACCTACACCTGTTGTCCCCGTTCACCTAGCAAGCAAGTAGGTACTTGGGTGTTAGTCGACTGGTGTGGGTCGCATCCTGGGGACAAAATTTAAAGACCCTAATGGATTTATATAAGACAGACAGTCCTCGATGAAGCACTGCCTTTCTTGGGTTATTCTGGGTGGCTAACCCTCCGAGGTTGAAAATCCGAACAAAATCTTATTTAATCTTCGCTAGAATAAATCTAATTTACGACTTTAATTTTTATGAGACTGGGTTGGTACATTCCATAGCTCACAACCATAACACAGCTACCACTCCCAGACGATATTCAAGTATGAACCTACATCATTTTATTTGCGTTTGCCTTTTTTCCTGCGGCTCAGGTACACGGTGGAGTGGATCGGTCGGGAGGGCCTGGCAAAGGAGAACCCACGGTGAGTACCTGCAGGAGTTCTGCACCCACTTCTACAAGGGCATGACCAAACTCATCGACCGAGCCATGCGCAAGGAAGACTCCTCAGCCCAGGGACAGATCATCACAGAAATTCTGCAGCACCTTGCACGCTTGCAAGAACTCCGTAACTGTGAGTACTTTTTTCACGGTCTCCCTCCCCCCTTATTCTTGCCGTTTCTCCACCCTCGTTGGTGTCTCCTCCCTCTCCTCTTCTGCTGTTATCTCCTCTCCTCGTTCATGCTGTTACCTCCCTCCTCTGTTCTTGCTGTTACCTCCTTCCCTCCTTGTTCTTGTTGTTAGTAGACACATCAACATTGGTATCTTATTTCAACGTTTCCTACTAGCTTTACCTCCGGTACCCGAACTTTGATAGATACCTACTGTTGCTATGTTTTACTAACAATCTGTCGTTTTATACATTTATGTCACTCCTTGTTCTTGCTGGTACCTCCCTCCCTCCTTGTTCTTGCTGTTATCTCCCTCCCTCCCTCCTCGTTCTTGCTGTTACCTCCCTCCCTCCATCCTTGTTCTTGCTGTTACCTCCCTCCCTCCTCGTTCTTGGTGTTACCTCCCTCCCTCTCTCCTCGTTCTTGCTGTTATCTCCCTCCCTCCTCGTTCCTGCTGTTACCTCCCTCCCTCCTTGTTCTTGCTGTTACCTCCTTCCCTCCTTGTTCTTGCTGGTACTCTCCTCCTCTTTCTCTCCTTGTTCTTGCTGGTTACCTCCCTCCTCCTTCCTCGTTCCTGCTGTTACCTCCCTCCCTCCATCCTCGTCCATGCTGTTACCTCCCTTTCTCCCTCATTGTTCTTGCTATTACCTCTCGCTGCCACCGGTTCTTCCTTAAAGCTGAAAAGTTGGCGAAATCTTGCAGTAAGCTTGCAGTATGCTTGAATTATGCTTGCAGCAAGCTCGTCAAGCTCCTCCAGCTGGTCTTGGTCACGCTTCCCGCTGCTGTTATATGAGAGATTACCTGCGTAACATTTTTACAGTTGCATATAACCTGCTTTTAGGGAAATTATATTACATTACTTTGTTACTCTCTCTGCACAGTATAAACCCAGAAGTTCCTCTCTGGTTATAGAGAAGCTCCCTGGTTATAGAGAAGCTCCCTGATTATAGAGAAGCTCCCTGAGTTATAGAGAAGCTCCCTGGTTATAGAGAAGCTCCCTGGTTATAGAGAAGCTCCCTGGTTATAGAGAAGCTCCCTGGTTATAGAGAAGCTCCCTGATTATAGAGAAGCTCCCTGGTTATTGAGAAGTTCCCTGGTTATAGAGAAGCTCCCTGGTTATAGAGAAGTTCCCTGATTATAGAGAAGCTCCCTGGTTATAGAGAAGCTCCCTGGTTATAGAGAAGCTCCCTGGTTATAGAGAAGTTCCCTGGTTATAGAGAAGCTCCCTGGTTATAGAGAAGCTCCCTGATTATAGAGAAGCTCCCTGGTTATAGAGAAGCTCCCTGGTTATAGAGAAGTTCCCTGGTTATAGAGAAGCTCCCTGGTTATAGAGAAGCTCCCTGGTTATAGAGAAGTTCCCTGGTTATAGAGAAGTTCCCTGGTTATAGAGAAGCTCCCTGGTTATAGAGAAGCTCCCTGGTTATAGAGAAGCTCCCTGGTTATAGAGAAGCTCCCTGGTTATGAGAAGCTCCCTGTTATAGAGAAGCTCCCTGGTTATAGAGAAGCTCCCTGGTTATAGAGAAGCTCCCTGGTTATAGAGAAGCTCCCTGGTTATAGAAAAGCTCCCTGGTTATAGAGAAGCTCCCTGATTATAGAGAAGCTCCCTGGTTATAGAGAAGCTCCCTGGTTATAGAGAAGCTCCTGTTATAGAGAAGCTCCCTGATTATTGAGAAGTTCCCTGGTTATAGAGAAGCTCCCTGGTTATAGAGAAGCTCCCTGGTTATAGAGAAGCTCCCTGGTTATAGAGAAGCTCCCTGGTTATAGAGAAGCTCCCTGATTATAGAGAAGCTCCCTGGTTATAGAGAAGCTCCCTGGTTATAGAGAAGCTCCCTGGTTATAGAGAAGCTCCCTGATTATAGAGAAGCTCCCTGATTATGAGAAGTTCCCTGGTTATAGAGAATGCTCCCTGGTTATAGAGAAGTTCCTTGTTTTAGAGAAGCTCCCTGTTATAGAGAAGTCCCTGTTATAGAGAGTCCTGGTTTTAGTAAAGCTCCATGTTACGAGAGCTGCTCACTGGTTTAGAAGTTCCGATTTAGAGAAGCTCCTGGTTATAGAGAAGTTCGCGATTAGTAGAGAGTCCTGGTTATAGACGAGTCCGAGTTTGAGAAGCTCCTGGATTATAGGAAGCTCCCGGTACAGAGAGCTCCCTGTATGAGATTCCCTGTTATAGAGAACTCCCGGTATAAGAGCTCCTGTTATACAGAAGTCCGATTTGAGAGCTCCTGGTTTAGAGAAGTTCTGATTATTAGAAAGTCTGGTTATGAGAGTTCTATTATTAGAGAACTCCCTGGTATTAGAAAGCTCCTGGTTACAGTAAGCTCTGTTATTGAAATTCCTGTTATAGAGCTCCCTGGTATAGAGAGTCCTGATTATAAGAAGCTCCTGTTTAGAAATTTGTATAGGTAAGCTTGTAAGGATCGCTCCTGGTTATAAGTCCTGTTAAAGGAGTCTGGTTATAGGAATGGTTGCCCTGATTATAGAGAGCTCCCTGGTTAGAGAATTCCCTGTTATTGGAGTCCACTGGTACTACGAATTGTCCCTGGTTTGATGCGTTCCCTGATTAAGAGAGCCCTTGGATTTGGAAGCTACTTCCTTAACACTGCTAACTTCTTGACTTAAAGCTCAAGTATGTAGGTCCATGGGTAAATTAGTGACGTCAATGTGTCGCGATCATGGACGGGTATAGCCAGTTTAACTCTTAGATTAATGACCCGAAATGTACTACTTCATATTACCAATAACGACTATATCCTATAGAGTATGTCCATGATGTCTAGACTTGGTCTGTATACGTTTATATTATTATATATATTATTATATATTATATAATTATTATTATTATTATTATTATTATTATTATTTTATATATTATTTTGTTATATTCCCTGGTGAGCAGCTAAACCTTGAATGGTATTGTGAAGCATGAAGGTTCGATTCCTATGTAACCTTTACTTAGGTTTAGTTAAGTGTTCTGACCGGTTAGAGTGAGGGTGAAATTCACCGTTGATGGTAGGCACTCAGGCTCACTCCTGATGTCCCTGGTCGATGCCTTACGATGGGAACATTGGTGCGTGATTACTCTACACTTGCTAATCCTGTTGCTGTAGAAGCAGTAGTGGTACCTGGTGTTGGTGATGATGTAGGTCGCTATCGCTGGGGGATAAGTTTAACTCTAATTGCCGAATACATCTGTATACCAGGACTCTTCCTATAGTCTGTCATGAGTCAGCTAGGTCTGTATACGTCTATCATGTACTTGTGAAATAATAATAATAATAATATAATAATAATAATATATTATTAATTATTATTAATTATTATTATTTAAAATGCAGATGCTGTGTTATATTCATATAAACAGTAATTGTTGTGGTCATTAGTGCAAGCTATTTGTAAGGTGTTTGATTCTCTGTCTGGTAAGCTTTGCTTGTCGTATTTTTTAGTGTCTACGGGGTGAGAGGAGTGTGAAGAAGGTAGGGATACATCAAGGGACCATCGGGTGAGTCCCTTGCTGCTGCATGGGGCGGGTGTGCGGCAAGACCTCCTTCTGGCTAAGTGCGCTGCTATGCTAGCTAGGCTCTCCACGCATGCCCTCTGTGATTGCTTCGTCGGCACATCGCGGAGTCACAGCTCTCATCCACTCCTCACTCATCTGTTCAACAGTCGATCTTCCTTTCTTACCTAGGTCACCAGGTTTTACTCAGACTGGAAGAGAACAGACCATGATGCTGTGAGAGCTCTATGATTCTAGGTTAAGTTAATTCCTCTCGATTAAGTTATTTGAGTAGTGTTTGTGATTGTTTGTGAATGTGTGTGTGAACGGAGTTGCGTTGCTTGAGGTGTGATAGGAGTGCGTGAGTTGTGTATGCGAAGTGCGTGAGGGTGTATACTAGTGCTGAGGTGAGATGCGAGTGCGTGAGGTGTGTATACTTGTGACGTGAGGTGAGTAGCGAGGTGGTGAGGTGTGGTGCGATGCGTGAGGCTGGTATGTCAGCATAGTTGCTGATCCTCTGTGTGTTATAGTTACTGAGTTCATAGTTACCATCATAGTTTTGATACACGATCCTTTGTAGGCCTAGTGACAAGTTGTATGACGTCACGTGATCAGCATGGAATGGCTATGCTATGATTCTGGTAGATCCCAGAAGGGCGTGAGATGGAAGTGGGATGAGAGAATAGGTTGGTTAGAGGAGGGTTTTTGTTAGCGGGAAAGAACCAGCTTTAACCAGTGCTGAGCTGATGGCGATTTCAGGAGGTCGTGCTGCAACTGGGCGTGGATGGGGGGGGGAGGGGTAACTATCGCAGGTACAGGGCGTTAAAGGCCATCCGTAAGCGTTACGGTTTAATTTACAGTGTTTAGCAAGGATTTATTAGGAAGGGCTAGGTGCTAGTAGAGATAGTGAAGGGTGTTGTGTTGCAGGTGTAGTTCGTCTTGTATGAGGGAGGTCTGGCTCTAGCTGTCTTTGTGCGCGATAACATTTCAGTACACGTGTGTCAGGTGTTTGACGGGGTGATGGTCATTGTGTGATTATCCCATGTAAACCCAGGTAAGGCTTTGTCTGGATGCGTGGTTTTACGTTGGCTTGTCACATGCTGGAAGGCTAGGGGCAGTAATTAGTGGACGATGAGGTTTTGTCAGTGAGTTTGTTTGTAGAGGCTTGCCTTAGCTTGTTTGCACCGATAGGGCTTGGATGCAAGCTTTCTTCTGGTTGATTGTAAGTGTATTGTGGGTTGAAGTACTCTAGACGTTGGTTGTCCAGTGAGTGCTGGGAAGCGCTACATCGGTCTCAGTTCTCCTTAATCCAAGCAGGCGATAGGACAGGCAGTTTGGGCTCTCTCCCTTCACACTCTGCAATATAGTGTTACCATCCACAAGTGTGTTTTACTCCAATCATCATATCTCCTACGAACCCCCACTACATGTATGCAAGTGTGTGGGGTGTGTATGCAAGTACGTGAAGTGTGCATGCAAGTACGTGAATTGTGTTTGTGAGTGCGTGAATTGTGTTTGCGAGTGCGTGAAATTGTGTTTGCGAGTGCGTGAGGTGTGCCTGTGAGTTGGCCAGGTAAATGAAGACCAACCAGGTAATTACAGCAGAAATAAAAAAAAGCATAATAATCACAGTATAATTATGGTAAACACTTGGTAATGTGAGGTGAGGAAGACTGAGAAGACAACACTTGGTAATGTGAGGTGAGGGAGACTGAGAAGACAACACTTGGTATGTGAGGTAAGGGAGACTGAGAAGACAACACTTGGTATGTGAGGTGAGGGAGACTGAGAAGACAACACTTGGTAATGTGAGGTGAGGGAGTCTGAGAAGACAACACTTGGTAATGTGAGGTGAGGGAGACTGAGAAGACAACACTTGGTAATGTGAGGTGAGGGAGACTGAGAAGACAACACTTGGTAGTGTGAGGTGAGGGAGACTGAGAAGACAACACTTGGTAATGTGAGGTGAGGGAGACTGAGAAGACAACACTTGGTAAGTGTGAGGTGAGGGAGACTGAGAAGACACACTTGGTAGTGTGAGGTGAGGGAGACTGAGAAGACAACACTTGGTAATGTTAGGTGAGGGAGACTGAGAAGACAACACTTGGTAATGTGAGGTGAGGGAGACTGAGAAGACAACACTTGGTAATGTGAGGTGAGGGAGACTGAGGAGACAACACTTGGTAATGTGAGGTGAGGGAGACTGAGAAGACAACACTTGGTAATGTGGAGTGAGGGAGACTGAGAAGACAACACTTGGTAATGTGAGGTGAGGGAGACTGAGAGAGACAACACTTGGTAAGTGTGAGGTGAGGGAGACTCAGGAAGACAACACTTGGTAATGTAGGTGAGGGAGACTGAGAAGACAACACTTGGTAATGTGAGGGAGACTGAGAAGACAACACTTGGTAATGTGAGGTGAGGGAGACTGAGAAGACAACACTTGGTAATGTGAGGGAGACTGAGAAGACACCACTTGGTAATGTGAGGTGAGGGAGACTGAGAAGACAACACTTGGTAATGTGAGGGAGACTGAGAAGACAACACTTGGTAATGTGAGGGAGACTGAGAAGACAACACTTGGTAATGTGAGGTGAGGGAGACTGAGAAGACAACACTTGGTAATGTGGGGAGGAAGACTAGAGAAAACACTTGGTAGTGTGAGGTGAGGGAGACTGAGAAGACAACACTTGGTAATGTGAGGTGAGGGAGACTCAGGAGACAACACTTGGTAATGTGAGGTGAGGGAAACTGAGAAGACAACACTTGGTAATGTGAGGTGAGGGAGACTCAGGAGACAACACTTGGTAATGTTAGGTGAGGGAGACTGAGAAGACAACACTTGGTAATGTGAGGGAGACTGAGAAGACAACACTTGGTAATGTTAGGTGAGGGAAGACTGAGAGACAACACTTGGTAATGTGTGAGGAGAGACTGAGGAAGACAACACTTGGTAATGTAGGTGAGGGAGACTGAGGAGACAACACTTGGTAATGTGAGGTGAGGGAAACTGAGAAGACAACACTTGGTAATGTGAGGTGAGGGAGACTGAGAAGACAACACTTGGTAATGTGAGGGAGACTGAGAAGACACCACTTGGTAATGTGAGGTGAGGGAGACTGAGAAGACAACACTTGGTAATGTGAGGGAGACTGAGAAGACAACACTTGGTAATGTGAGGTGAGGGAGACTGAGAAGACAACACTTGGCAATGTGAGGTGAGGGAGACTGAGAAGACAACACTTGGTAATGTGAGGTGAGGGAGACTCAGGAGACAACACTTGGTAATGTGAGGTGAGGAGAGACTAGAGACAACACTTGGTAATGTGAGGTGAGGGAAACTCAGGAGACAACACTTGGTAATGTTAGGTGAGGGAGACTGAGAAGACAACACTTGGTAATGTGAGGTGAGGGAGACTCAGGAGACAACACTTGGTAATGTGAGGTGAGGGAGACTCAGGAGACGCTGTCAGCAACACTGGTGCCGAGGTATTATATAAACTTTATGGGACGCCCACGTCATGTCGTCTAACCATGAGCTGCATCTGTGCTATTGTCTACAAAAAAAGATGTCAGCCAATTTCCCCTTCTCTCCCCCTCAGATCAATATCACATAACCTTACGTTTGAATTCTCATACAGTTTTCTAGCTCGTCTAGATTCTCTAGTAAGCGTTAGTGGCAAATGTCTTTGGCTGTAGTGCTGTAACATTTCTGTGTCTCTCTCCGTGGGAACAGTTTCAGCTTACTGAAGAAGACACAGGCGTAGAGCAGTCTTATATTGTGGCAACATTTCTCTGTACCTAGAACTTTGTCGTGTCACGTTTCTCTTTGAACGGTTCCAGTTTCCAGTTCGCGTTGATGAAAAAGTGTCACTGGGCATGGCCTCTAGTTAATTTGTATTCCTGGTTATTGTCATTGGTAGTTACGTTCATTTAGTTAGAATTTG
>NC_069447.1:28283210-28305710 GCF_026875155.1 Cherax quadricarinatus | reverse complement strand
ATAAACTGTTTCATTTAATACTGTAAAAATTTAAATTTAAAGTAGAAATGTGCATGTATTCATGAAGAAATAAAAGCAATGACAAACGTTATTTCTATAAAGTACAGTATATCCGATATGCCTTCCTGTGCAAGGCATATCGGATAGATAAATCTAGATAAGATAAAGAATTAGATACTTGCAACATCTGGGTATCTTCATTTGTAGACATTTCGACATGCAGTGGGTTTATAAATACAATTCGAGGACATTATGTGAACATTGTAGAACTATATACAAAAGACGAGGTAATCAGTCCCTCACCTTAGTCTTGAAGAATAATGATGCCCAGACGTGGCACATGTGTCTAATTCATCATCTTGACGGTATTGTATACCACTCACGTACAACTGGATAAGATATGCTATCATAATAGATTATTTTGTAGTTATGTATTTGAGCGTGCAGCTGTGTGTGTTGGCAGGAGGTGGATGAACACAGCTGCCAGGGACCTCAACAACTACCAGTGGCGAGTGGTGAGCAACGCCATCTCCCGCTGCTCCCTCCCTATATTCGTCAAGCTGGTCTTCGCAGAGATCTGCCGCTGGAAGAGCTACAGCAAGCCCCAGGACACCTACCTCGCTTCTAATGTCATGGACTCCATCATGATGCTCTTCTCTAAAGTCGAGGTCAAGGTCTGTATCTCGGCAAACAAGTGTCAGCCTCAAGAATTTTTTTCAGTTAGTCTTGAAATTTATAGTCGTATTCTTTAGTGTATTTTCCGTAGAAAATAGTATTTTATGGGTAACTTAGCTATTTTAGTAGTTTTATTTGCTTACTATTAGTAAGAAAGTAGGTGATTGATAGTTGGACTTCATTTTCGTTTACCTAATCATTCAAAATGTTTTACATATAAGGAATTTGCAAAAGTGCATCTTGTACGAACATTACAGAAATTCAGCTGTGATGGATTATTTCTTCCATGTCGAAGATAATTATTCTTGGGTTATCATAGGCATCACTGTGACAACAAATACAAGTTTTTACCACTTAGTTTCTTTAATTCTCTTTGCCATGATGCAACTCACACCAGGCGTTAGGAAACATGGGCTATCATAGGTAATTTACACATATGTTAGTATGTATGATAATTGTACTTAAGTAAGTTCAGGTACAGGTACACATAAATACAGTTAAATAAATTATCATACATAGCAGCGTGTGTGTAGATTACTTAGGATAACCCAGGAAAGTTAGAAAAAGTGACTTATTTCCATTGGGGGGGGGAGGGGGGTGTACCTGTACCTAAATAAACTTACTGCAAAATATTCCCCTGCCTTTTTTTTAGCAGTTACTAAAAGTAAACAAAACTTAATTTTGCAGTTACACAAAGAAATAATATATATCTAAATGCACAACCATCAAGGATAAAGAAAAGAAAAATGGTGAATGGAAAAGATGAAGACTATGTAATAATAAACATAAACATAATAATATGAAGCTGGATGTCCTGGTTTTAAGTGAAACAAAGCTGAAGGGGGTGGGAGAGTTTCAGTGGAGAGGAATAAATGGGATTACGTCAGGGGTTTCAAATAGTTAGAGCTAAAGAAGGAGTAGCAATAATGTTGAAGGATAAGCTATGGCAGGAAAAGAGGGACTATAAATGTATTAATTCAAGGATTATGTGGAGTAAAATAAAGATTGGATGTGAAAAGTGGGTTATAATAAGCGTGTATGCACCTGGAGAAGAAAGAAGTGTAGAGGAGAGAGAGAGATTTTGGGAAATGTTGAGTGAATGCGTGGGGAGTTTTGAATCAAGTGTGAGAGTAATGGTGGTTGGGGATTTCAATGCTAAAGTGGGTAAAAATGTTATGGAGGGAGTAGTAGGTAAATTTGGGGTGCCAGGGGTAAATGTAAATGGGGAGCCTTTAATTGAGCTATGTGTAGAAAGAGATTTGGTAATAAGTAATACATATTTTATGAAAAAGAGGATAAATAAATATACAAGGTATGATGTAGCACATAATGAAAGTAGTTTGTTAGATTATGTATTGGTGGATAAAAGGTTGATGGGTAGGCTCCAGGATGTACATGTTTATAGAGGGGCAACTGATATATCGGATCATTATTTAGTTGTAGAGTAAGAGGTAGATGGGAAAAGAGGAAGGTGGCAACAACAAGTAAGAGGGAGGTGAAAGTGTATAAACTAAGGGAGGAGGAAGTTCGGGGGAGATATAAGCGACTGTTGGCAGAAAGGTGGGCTAGTGCAAAGATGAGTAGTGGGAGGGTTGAAGAGGGTTGGAATAGTTTTAAAAATGCAGTATTAGAATGTGGGGCAGAAGTTTGTGGTTATAGGAGGGTGGGGGCAAGTGGAAAGAGGAGTGATTGGTGGAATGATGAAGTAAAGGGTGTGATAAATGAGAAAAAGTTAGCTTATGAGAGGTTTTTACAAAGCAGAAGTGTTATAAGAAGAGCAGAGTATATGGAGAGTAAAAGAAAGGTGAAGAGAGTGGTGAGAGAGTGCAAAAGGAGAGCAGATGATAGAGTGGGAGAGGCACTGTCAAGAAATTTTAATGAAAATAAGAAAAAAATTTGGAGTGAGTTAAACAAGTTAAGAAAGCCTAGGGAAAGCACTGGTCAGGGAGGTATACCATCTTTTAGGAGTGAAGAAGAGCAGAATGTAAGTGTAGGGGAGGTACGCGAGGCATTACGTAGAATGAAAGGGGGTCAAGCAGCTGGAACTGATGGGATCATGACAGAAATGTTAAAAACAGGGGGGGGGGATATAGTGTTGGATTGGTTGGTACTTTTGTTTAATAAATGTATGAAAGAGGGGAAGGTACCTAGGGATTGGCGGAGAGCATGCATAGTCCCTTTATATAAAGGGAAAGGGGACAAAAGAGATTGTAAAAATTATAGAGGAATAAGTTTATTGAGTATACCAGGAAAAGTGTACGGTAGGGTTATAATTGAAAGAATTAGAGGTAAGACAGAAAGTAGGATTGCGGATGAGCAAGGAGGTTTCAGAGTGGGTAGGGGATGTGTAGATCAAGTGTTTACATTGAAGCATATATGTGAACAGTATTTAGATAAAGGTAGGGAAGTTTTTATTGCATTTATGGATTTAGAAAAGGCATATGATAGAGTGGATAGGGGAGCAATGTGGTAGATGTTGCAAGTATATGGAATAGGTGGTAAGTTATTAAATGCTGTAAAGAGTTTTTATGAGGATAGTGAGGCTCATGTTAGGGTGTGTAGAAGAGAGGCAGACTACTTCCCGGTAAAAGTAGGTCTTAGACAGGGATGTGTAATGTCACCATGGTTGTTTAATATATTTATAGATGGGGTTGTAAAAGAAGTAAATGCTAGGGTGTTCGGGAGAGGGGTGGGATTAAATTTTGGGGAATCAAATTCAAAATGGGAATTAACACAGTTACTTTTTGCTGATGATACTGTGCTTATGGGAGATTCTAAAGAAAAATTGCAAAGGTTAGTGGATGAGTTTGGGTTCGTGTGTAAAGGTAGAAAGTTGAAAGTGAACATAGAAAAGAGTAAGGTGATGAGGGTATCAAATGATTTAGATAAAGAAAAATTGGATATCAAATTGGGGAGCAGGAGTATGGACGAAGTGAATGTTTTCAGATACTTGGGAGTTGACGTGTCGGCGGATGGATTTATGAAGGATGAGGTTAATCATAGAATTGATGAGGGAAAAAAGGTGAGTGGTGCATTGAGGTATATGTGGAGTCAAAAAACGTTATCTATGGAGGCAAAGAAGGGAATGTATGAAAGTATAGTAGTACCAACACTCTTATATGGGTGTGAAGCTTGGGTGGTAAATGCAGCAGCGAGGAGACGGTTGGAGGCAGTGGAGATGTCCTGTCTAAGTGGTGTGGTGTAAATATTATGCAGAAAATTCGGAGTGTGGAAATTAGGAAAAGGTGTGGAGTTAATAAAAGTATTAGCCAGAGGGCAGAAGAGGGGTTGTTGAGGTGGTTTGGTCATTTAGAGAGAATGGATCAAAGTAGAATGACATGGAAAGCATATAAATCTATAGGGGAAGGAAGGCGGGGTAGGGGTCGTCCTCGAAAGGGTTGGAGAGAGGGGGTAAAGGAGGTTTTGTGGGCAAGGGGCTTGGACTTCCAGCAAGCGTGCGTGAGCGTGTTAGATAGGAGTGAATGGAGACGAATGGTACTTGGGACCTGACGATCTGTTGGAGTGTGAGCAGGGTAATATTTAGTGAAGGGATTCAGGGAAACCGGTTATTTTCATATAGTCGGACTTGAGTCCTGGAAATGGGAAGTACAATGCCTGCACTTTAAAGGAGGAGTTTGGGATATTGGCAGTTTGGAGGGATATGTTGTGTATCTTTATACGTATATTCTTCTAAACTGTTGTATTCTGAGCACCTCTGCAAAAACAGTGATTATGTGTGAGTGTGGTGAAAGTGTTGAATGATGATGAAAGCATTTTCTTTTTGGGGATTTTCTTTCTTTTTTGGGTCACCCTGCCTCGGTGGGAGACGGCCGACTTGTTAAAATAATAATAATAATAATAATAATAATAATAATAATAATAATAATAATAATATTAATAATAATAATAATAATAATAATAATAATAATCTTTATTTCTACAAGTACTTGATATAACATATACGGACCTGGGTGTCATAATATATAGAAAGTCCCTGGTTATGCAGAGCATTTCGGGCAACTTAGGTTAACTTTGCCCCTAGAATGCTACCCACACCAGTCGACTAACACCCAGGTACCTAGTAAGTTTATTCAGGTATACACAATACACATGGATTATCATACATAGCAACATGTATGTAGAGAAACTAAGATAACCCCAAAAAAGACAAAGTGACTTATTTCCATTGGGGTCCTTTTAATATCTTATTATTATACAATGTAGGAGATATCTTATTATTATACTATAAGCTAAATAGTTATTTACATCTACATGTTTTTTCTCTAATAAAATAAAAAATCATTCTTCTTCCTTTCTGTCGTTACATTCACTAGGCACCTTTTGACTCTCTTCTTGAACTGCTTCATGCTATGACTGGCTTTGACATGTGCAGACAGTCTGTTTCATTCCTTTATTGCTGTACAATAAAAGATGTTTGAAGCCTGGCCGCTGACTGTGGGTACTGCAAAGTTGTGCTCTCTCCCCCTAGTACTATGACTGCTTCAGTTCCCAGCCTTGACTAAATTAGCAGCAAGATTTTCTGGACACTGTTTGTGAGCAATTTTATAAACTTGATTTAACTTCAGTTGTTTTACTCTGTCTTCATTATTCAGCATATCCAATTGTTGTAATTCATCCTGGCCTACATGTTCTCTTAGACCCAGGTCCAGGATGAATCTTACCATTTTGTTCTGGGTGATTTGCAGTCTATCTTTCAGTTTTTTTCTGTCAAGGCAGAGTACCATGAAGAACAAGCGTAGTCCAAATGACATTGAATAAGGGCTAGACATAGGGTCCTGCGAGCCTCAGTAGGTAGACACTGCTAGGTACGGGTGGAACACTGGACGTGTTCCACCCGTACCGGGGATCCAACCACGGACCTCAGTGTGTGAGCTGAGCGCTCTACCAACCAAGAGCTTCTATCCTCTGACATCCCAAACGGAAGTATAGTGTTGTGGGCCGGCTGTGGCATAAAGTACACATACGCGGCTTCACTGTTTCGAAATAATAACGAAGAGGTGTCACTTCCACAGCACGGGCGTCTGCTGGTGTCTCACGCCCTCGCCTACATCACCGCCAGCAAGAACGGCCTCTCCGAGTCTGAGCTGGAGGATCTTATCTCCCTCGATGATAAGGTGCTACTCCCTACACTTGTTGTGATCTCTGTCATTACTACTACTCTTACACTACGTCCGATACTTCTGCTGTGATTAATAATACTACCATGGCTCCTGCTTCTACTGTTGCTACTACTGCTACTGCTGCTACTGTTGCTACTACTGCTACTGCTGCTTCTACTACTACACTATTACTGCTAATCTCACTACAACTACTACTAATAATGTAACCTTTACTGTTATTACTACAGCTATTACTGCAGCTGAGGCTACAATTATTACTATTAGATTACAAATACTACTAATACTATTAACTTAACCATTACTAATGCCACTACCAGGCCAGTAGGCCTGCTGCAGTCTTCCTCCTTTCTTACATTCTTATGTTTCTTCAGGTACTGGACGACGTGTACCAGTACCACATGCCCCCGGTACGCCGCATCCCGCCCCTCCTCTGGACCAGGATCAGGAATGACTTGCCAAACTACCTCTCCGACTGCGAGGCTGATGGCGTCTCCGTCCTCAATTGGTACCACAGGTAAGGTTCTCACGTCTGCAAGTTTAACATATACTTCGGTGCTGGAGAGTTCAGCTCACTATCAAAAGATTCCCGTTTCGATTCCATGGGGAGGATGGGGGTCGAGACGTGACAGTAAGTCTTTTTTACACCTGCTTCCCGTATTTACCCAGAAGTAAATAGGTTTATGGATTTTGGCCGACTTTTGTAAGCGGCATCCTACTAGGGATTGCCGCTTACAAAAGTGTTATTCTATTTATTAATGTTAATGTAAACATTGATACTACCGTGTTCAGCTGTATGAGCACTGACTTGACGGTGTTCACGGTTTAAACACTGACGTGACGGTGCCCATCTTGTGAATTTTGAGTTCACGGTGTTCATGTTGTGAACACTAACGTGTGTTCATTTCTCGTTCAGGCAGTTCAACGAGGCGGCGAGGAAGCGTTACTTCACCAACCAGAACTTAGCTATGTACTTCTACTCTATGATAGCTGACTACTTCCTGGGCATGTGGGGAGGAGGTGTGCCCAAACCCTTTAAGTACACCGAGATACAGAGGCATAGGTCAGTGCCAGAGAGAGAGAGAGAGAGAGAGAGAGAGAGAAGAGAGAGAGAGAGAGAGAGAGAGAGAGAGAGAGAGAGAGAGAGAAAAGAAGAGAGAGAGAGAGAGAAACAGACAGACAGAAGAGAATAAATGCTTGAGTTTTTATCGACAGTTCCTTTCATTTTTCTTGTTCTGTCTCTCTTCCTGTTCTCTCCCTCATTGTTTACTAATTTGGCATCTATATATTAGATTTCTTGGTACCGTAAATATTTTCCCATTTAACTTAAAATTCTGACTCATTATTACCATCGCCCTCACCTCCGTCAACTACCAGCAATTTTACCATCAAGTTGTGTCGCTTCAGATTCAACTTGAAGAGCAAGGAAGGTCTGGCAGACAGGAAGGTCCCTCCGCAGCCTCTCGTCTTTTACAACAAGGAGGGAAAGGTTACCAGATACAACCTCAGGAAGGTCAGTTTGCTCCCATCAACTATGGACTAATGATAATTGGCCATTACAACTACTAGTGCCGAAAATAATTTTGTTACAGCATGGAAGTCGAGGTTGCCGTGTTTAACCTTAAGGAAAGGGCGAGAGAGTGTGTGTTGCAAACCTTCAACACCATTATGATTTCCTTGCCTGAACCCTTTTTTCAATCACCTCACTCACCTGCTGTTTGCGGTTAAGAGACGGGGGTCATGCATGGCAAGGGTCATGCATGACAAGGGTCATGCAGGGTCAGGCGCTGAGACTTGATTCCCTCTTTGAACATAGGAACATGAGAATGGAGAAACATTGCAGCAGTCCTACTGGCCCAAACAAGGCAGATCCTTCTCAAAACCAACCATTCCCACCCACCCACTTGTCCAACCTTTTGCCAAAGCTATCTAAGAATTTGCTTCAGTACCTCAGGTACTAGTCAAACCCAGACCCTTCTCACTCAATACACTCAACACATATTCTTTATGCTTTACCGTCCTCTCTCACACAGTTCGGAGAGCTTCCATTCCATCTGGTGCGAGCGAGGAGGTTTGAAGACTTGTACCAGCATGTACTCTTCAGTTACCAGTGGCTACACGCCAAGCTCTGTTCGTGTCCCCTGCAGGCAGTGCTCTCTGACTTCGAAGATGCTTCGACCCACATCGATGACAGGGACCAGATCAGGTGAAGCCAGAGAGAAGTTAATGTACTTGCTGAGGAATATGGTGGCTTAGATGTTGAGGTAGTTTGTAGTGGCGTAGTTATGTTATGGCAGTTTGTGGTGCACTGGGTGAGAGTTATTTGTATTTCTTGTGGCAGTTGCCTGTGGGGAAAGTGATGTATTTGTTGTGGTGGTGGTTGTAATGATGGTGATTGTAGTAGTGGTAGTGAGGATGATGGTGGTAGTAGCTGTAACGGTGGTGAAAGTGACTACAATTGTCATATTAGTTGGTACTGTAATGGAGATAGTGGCTAGTAGTACTGGTGGCGGTGGTAATGGTGGCTGCACTGGTGGTAATGAGGTCAGTGTAGTGGTGATTGTGGCAGCAGTGATGCGGTGGGGGGGGTGAGGGAGAGGAAGGGAGGAGTGTCTGTTGTGTCCTAACGAAGTGTTGTTACCCACACAGGTCGTGATGCTTTACACAGGTCGTGATGCTTTACACAGGTCGTGATGTTTTACACAGGTCGTGATGCTTTACACAGGTCGTAATGTTTTTCACAGGTCGTAATGTTTTTCACAGGTCGTAATGTTTTTCACAGGTCGTAATGTTTTTCACAAGTCTCAATGTTTTTTTTAAAGCAAGAACTTCCCCACTTAGTCAGCAAAGTTCGTTTTATCAGTAAAACCAAGCCTAAACCGCCAAAACCAATCTGCCAAATCACAAAACCAATATATTTCACTGGTAATACATATCTTTAATTGACTTCAGACTAATCTATGTTGGGTGATATTTTATCTGTATTGTTTTACGTAAATTTCAGCGAGATTAATTTGGATTAGGTTAGACCGCTATGTTAGTTTGGTTGAAAAATATTCATACTGTATTAATTAATAGAAATATATCTTTCAGTCCATAAGATAATTTTTAGAAAAAAAAAATATTTTCAGATTTTTTTTTTGACCGGGCTGGTTTAAAAAATCCACAAGACATATCTACAGAAATTAACTTTTTATTATTTTTAGTGTAAAATAAATAATCTTCAATAAACTACAGAAGTTTTATATACATTTTATATATAAATACAAAATTTTGCAATAATTTTGCTACATAAACTGCATGCTTTTAATTATCATCTCAAGAAGATAATTAAAGACGGATAAATAAAGGTACTTTAATTAATGCTTAATTTAAATAATGGTTCCATCTAATGAGATTCTTTTTAAATAATAATTTTCCAACAGTGAAAGCACCATGCGTAGGAAAAGGTAGTGTATGTTTGGTGTGTTGCTCGTGTCTGGCCTCTGTGTGGCCCTCACTTGTCACCTCTCATGGCCTGTGTGGCCCTCACACTTGTCACCTCTCATGGCCTCTCTGTGTGGCCCTCACACTTGTCACCTTTCATGGCCACTGACACTCACACACTTGCCACTTCTGGCCAATAAAACTCTATTGGTCAGCTCTCCTGAGCATCCCTTTTTTATGCCATCCAGATGTTCTTCATGAAACTCAGTGCATGTTCACTCTTTGTTTTCACGAGTGATATTCGTTATTTCCTTCTACCTCTCTTGGCTATCTGACTTGGCTATTTACTTTAGCCACCTGTCTTGGCTATCTATCTTGGCTATCTGTTTCGGTCATGTGCTCCCCTTTTAAGATTTCTAGTTCTTCGGATGATGTGTCTCGCTCCAGACAAACCCCAGACCTGACCCTCAAACTTTTCGTTCTCCTGTGCGAAGACATTGCTGGTGTTGTCTCTACATTCTAACAGACTAATTTTTCAAATTTATCTTGTCTCTTTCCTTTTTTTTATATATCGTACTGTTTCCTTCTTCCTTGGACATGAATATGTTCCATCTCTCTTTCCCTTTATCCTCTCTCTCTCGTTATCAGTTGCCGAGACTGTATTTCTCTCAGCTGTCTGAAGAGGTTTACATCAACTGCACTCTGGTCACTCATTCTTTTTGTCAAGTTCTAGTACTTTTACACTTAGTGTTCTTCTTTGACCTGAACAGTTTTCTGATCTTTAATCTCAACTCTCTGTATTTGTCTACATGAACTAATTTTAGATCTCTTTCAACATCTTGTTCTCTGCACTTGAAAAACCCAAGATTTCCACTCCTCTGCAGACTTTGGTTCTTCTCGCTACGTCCTCAGAAGGGACGCTCTTCATTCTGTATTTCCCGCACACTGATTACCTGCAGTCTCCCTCCTGCAGTGGACACCCAGTACATACTGACTCTCAGGCCTGCCCACACAAGTGCAGTGCCCTCACCACACAAGCGCAGTACACTGCTCCACCCCAGGAGGTGCCAGTGCCAGCTAGCCCACCTAGGGTTAACGAGTACCAGACATCATCGTTGACCACTTGCTATCACACTGCAGCCTCTATTTATATTTTTCTCTATAACGCAAGGTCTTATCTTTTTTTTCTTCAGTAAAGCTCATCAAAGAGTGAATTATCCAAACTGCTGCTTTATCGTGACGATTTAAAGTAGGGTTTGTGGCGCTTCATCTGACCAATCACATTTGAGGTTGGGGTTAGGTTAAGCTCCATAACAATATCTGCCTTGATCTGACCATCCAGGCTGCGACGACGGTGGACTCCACTACTGCCTCACTCTGACTAGTTGCAGTACGAAAGTTTCCAGCTCACTGCTACTTTTCTTGGATCAGTCGTATACAGTTCTGCTGATCTCTCATACACACTTGAATATCCAGACTCACCATCAGTACTGAGATGAAATCTGGATAATGTTATGACTGTTTCATTTTATATTTTCTCTCGTCACGCAGTCACACAAGAATAGCTTCCCTTCAGCATCTCTGACCTCCTAACACCTGGAAGGTCCTTGGCGTAGGTAGGATAACTCATTCCTTCAAGATTTCCTTAAGCCAAACAGTAGTTCTAGATAACTACGTCTTGATAAATTTATTTTGCTTGTACAATTGTATACGTCTAATAATGTAAATAAAGGATCTAAAAGAGCCATTATAGAAACTGATAGCTAATTCATCCATAGAGTTTAATATAACCTCATTACCGTAATGATTTACTTGCCTTGCTACACATAGATATATAGAAATAGACTACACAACTGAAGCTTTAAGAAACTAACTGGAATTTTTTAACCACACAGATTAGTGGTAGCTTTGTTTGTGAGTCCGAGAACAGAGTCCATAGCGGGTTGTTAGTGTTGAGAGGTGTAACACTCACCTCTTCTATGTTCACATCCCACTAGCCTCAGTCAGTCCCTTTACATCCTATTCGATTCTCCCTCACATCACGTCCCTCCTTACCTGGACTGAGATTTCTTACAATCGTGAAAGTAACATTGTGTCAGAAGTACCGACCATCGGACTGGTGACTTCACAAAGATAAACCACCACTAAGGCTGCTTAGTCACGAGCGAACACAATTTCACAGACCTGACTTTACACAAATATTGCCTGACGAAGTTAGTGTTGGTCTTGCGTGTGTGAAGTTACTAGATTAGTTCTCAGTAACTCATTACCTCTGGCTTTTTTACGTCCATCATTACCTGCGTCCCATCACTCCACGACTGCTGCAGGGAATTGATGCTGGTGGCTGATGCCTTGAGGCTGGGAGGCGCCATCCTCTCACAGTACCCGGATATGCTGGCACCGCAGCTCATAGGTCGTCTTCTGCCGGAGATGGAGGCCAATCCACACGTGAAGAGCCTCCTGGAACAGTGTGACGCAGAGGGCATCGAACACTGTGGTCTTCTTCCTTCCTACCACTGTAGCCACACACCTGGAGGTCCCCTCAAGGTGATAGTCGTGTGTACGCGTGTTTACATTTGAGTGTATATGTCTGTGTGTGTGTTTCTTTTTGGAATTCCTCATAGGAATAATGCTCGTGGTGTTTTGTCTAACAATATAAATTTGTCGTATAAGATTTCTAAATTCCCAAATGTTTTGCACGCATTTCTTAACTGATTTTATTTCAAATATCTGTCGTTATATTAAGACATATTTCATAATATCACATTCTTTCTTGTATAACTCAAATTTATTCCCATTATTTAATCAAAGAAGCAGTTGAACTATTACATCGTGAACTTAAAGACACACATGTTCACGATTAAGTAATCACGTCAGAAAAAGTATATGTTAAAAATACAGAATTACGAAGTTACATTAGAAATAGTCAATTCATCTTATGATTTTTGAAATATTTATTAAATCAGGGATTTCTATATTTTTTTTCGTGATAGAACTTTTGAAGTTTTCTATATAGTATTTTTTCTCTCCAAATTTTGACAACATAATTCGCCTAATATTGATTTCAGTCATGTAAATGTCGAATGTGAATTATTTTGAGCAGAAAAAAATTATTATAACGTATGATTTTTTTATTATTGCTGACCATCACCATAGAAATTTTTGATGTTCCTCTAAAGAAAATCAATTACCGACTCCTGAGTCATGGAGGTTTGGTACGCCGCGACTCGGTCCATTACAGCCTCTATTATCACTTGTATCACTAATTTATAGGCTAACTCAGTGAATACTGTGAAAGAAATTGTTTTCC
This sequence comes from Cherax quadricarinatus, assembly GCF_026875155.1. Taxonomy (NCBI): domain Eukaryota; kingdom Metazoa; phylum Arthropoda; class Malacostraca; order Decapoda; family Parastacidae; genus Cherax; species Cherax quadricarinatus. Next base: position 28,293,161 of record NC_069447.1, on the reverse strand, counting down.
ACACGATTCAGCTCCATTTATCACTTGATTTCAATGTCACTCCTTAACTTTTAAACTTACTCAGTGGTCACTCCACTGACCCATTGTGATGTGTTTCAGTATCGCTAGAGGGTCACCATTGTTCTTCGGCTCCACTGCCCACGACTGCGTACATCTCGCGTCTCTACAAGTTCACACCTGCCCTATCGACCTCTGACCTGACAGGGAGTGGTGCCAGGATGAAAGGCATTATGCAGACCTGTGCTTCCAGACAACAAGTACTCATCGCTCACACTGAATACACCAGTGAAGACGCACAAGCATTAATCGACTCATGCATAATACGATTGTTGGTTAAACAAAAGAACTATGATACTTAACATTTATGTCTTCGTCCTCTCTCTTCTCCTCTCCTCTCTCTCCTCTCACTACTCCTCATCTCTCTCTTGTGTCTCAAGAGCTCCGTACCGTACCCTCTCTCTTTTTCCTCTCTCTGTACACACAACGACCTTACATCTCGCTCCTTCTCACCTTGGGTTCAGACGTGTACTCAACTGTTACGAGTGAGTTCTCCTGCTGGAGAATCCTCTCCAGGGCAAATAGTGATCGGTAGTCTTCCTCTCAGACTTCGTTCCTCCTCATACACGGATGACAAGGTCAGTCTTGACTACAGTGCAATAGCACAATGTTCTGATATTACAATCATTATTTATAAGTTGTATATGGCTTGTACTGAGTGTGTATGTTGTACGTTGTATCGTGGTTGTACTGGATGTGCAGTGTTGTACTGATTTCTGTTTTCTAGTTGTGGTGTTGTCTGATTGTTTGGTTTACTGAGTGTTATGTGGTTTCTGGATGTGTATGTGTTGTACTGATGTCGTGGTTGTCTGAGTTTTGTGGTTGTACTGCAGTGTGTATTGGTTGTACTGGATGTGTGTGCTCGGTGTACTGGAGTGTGTATGTGGTTGTACTGAGTGTGTATGTGTTGTACTGGAGTGTGTAGTGGTTGTACTGGAGTGTGTGTGTGGTGACGGAGTGTTATTGTTTGTACTGGAGTGGTATGTGGTTGTACTGAGTGTGTATGTGGTTGTACTGAGATGTTGTGGTTGTAACTGGAGTGGTATTGGTTGTACTGGAAGTGTGTATTGTTTACTGGAGTGTGTATGTGGTTGTACTGCAGTGTGTATGTGGTTGTACTGCAGTGTGTATGTGGTTGTACTGGAGTGTGTATGTGGTTGTACTGAAGTGTGTATGTGGTTGTACTGCAGTGTGTATGTGGTTGTACTGGAGTGTGTGTGTGGTTGTACTGGAGTGTGTATGTGGTTGTACTGGAGTGTGTATGTGGTTGTACTGGAGTGTGTATGTGGTTGTACTGCAGTGTGTATGTGGTTGTACTGCAGTGTGTATGTGGTTGTACTGCAGTGTGTGGTGTAGGAGTTGTGGGGTTACTGGAGTGTGTGTGTGGTTTGTACTGCAGTGTGTATGTGGTTGTACTGAAGTGTGTATGTGGTTGTACTGGAGTGTGTATGTGGTTGTACTGAAGTGTGTATGTGGTTGTATGTGTGTGTATAGACATACTTTGCAGGCTATGAGTGGGCACAAGTGTATTTGAAGGTGTGCACGCTTCATGTGGGTCGTGAGCGTACGTCACTATGTGTACGTCACTATGTGTATGTCACTATGTACGTCACTAGGTGCACGTCTCCTACAAGTTATGCATGACACTATGTCAGTTTCCCACAGGTCATGAAGGTAACATTTCAGTCTTGGGTCCATGGAATGGCCGAGGTCCCAGGACTAAAACATTTCCAATAAAATGTCCTAGTGTTTGCATTTTGTCTTTTTTCCAACTCCACTGTGTACATTTTCCTCCTTAGATCATGGGTGTTGTACACACTGAGAGGAGAAGAGCGAGAACGAGTGTCGTCGCCGGTGGACAAGCCAATCCTCTTCATAGACTTCAAGAGTCCCAAGGACTACAGCCTTGTCTGTTGGTCAGGAGACTTCGACAATAAGGACCTACTTATCCATACCGTCGTCGGGGACACCACCTTCCCCAACCTCGACTTTCACAGGTAAACACGGCAAAACAGTTGCAAAACAGTGAAAAAGGCCTGACTGAAGACACCTGTGGAAGGGTGTTCATTCACTGACTGCAGGCACCTGTTCACAGGCGAGACACCTCAATGAACTTTCTCTTTGCAATTGTCTTTTTTCACCTTTTTGTCGGATTTACGCCATTTGTCTGCAAGTTGCAGAATATTTTAGATGTAGGTGATCATTGATTACTGGCGTTGTTAATGTTATTACTGGATAATCAGGTGTCCGCTACCCACTGCGCTGAGTTATCTACATGGTCGTTTAGATTTAGTAAAGTACAACAGCCAAGGCTACCGTAGTACTCGAAACACGAGTAAATAAGCGACATGAGAATGTGCAAGCAGAGGCTGCAACAATGTTATTTAAGTAAATAAACATGTATGCAACGTTTGAGTTACTTTTCGCCTAGCAGGGGTCTAGTCAAACTTTAGTGTGGCCAACTGGGTAGAATGAGTATACCTGCAGTGAACAGGTGAGGTGCAAGGCTGGCGTCTCGATGATAATGTAAAATGAGACTCTTGTGCAACATTTGGGTATCTTTATTCTGGAAACATTTCGCCAGCCAGCGGCTTCTTCAGTCCAGTACAGAGAAAGTGGAACACAAGGATGAGCTAGAGGTAATCAGTCGCTCAGCCTGGAGTCGATGTGTTCAGTACATCATTCTTGGTGGAATGAAAACATCGACTCCAGGCTAAGGGACTCATTATCTCAAACTCCTCTTCGTCTTCCACCTTTCTCTGTACTGAACTGAAGAAGCCACTGGCTGGAGAAATGTTTCCAGAATAAAGATACTCAAATGTTGTACAGGAGTCTCATTTATCAACCTGTCAATGACGACAAAAGGTTCTTCAAACACGGCTATACTAACCCTGTAATAAAGTTGGTAGAATTACCGACAATATGTAAAGTAAAAGGACACAAGTGCAACTAATGTGACATTTATGTGGCAACGTTGCCCATAAATTCACATAGTTGCACTTGCCTTTTACTTTATATATAACCTCTACAGTGTGAGATGAGCAAGTGTCGTCGTTGGTTAGTGCACGCATGACTACGGAGACGACGTTTCTTGTTCCGTCGCGACGACTCGTGCTGGACGCTAGAGCGGGTCGTAGCTCCCAACGACCACAAGCTGCTGATGCTACACCTCAGTGACGACCAGAAACATCTCATCGGTACCTTCATGATGGGCTTCCAGGTGAGTCTAATAATAATAATAATAATAATAATAATAATAATAATAATAATAATAATAATAATAATAATCCCCTCCTCCCAAGAGTACGTTTGAAAATACAAGATCAACGCACACTAAGGTGACTTATCCCAACTACTAGAATAAAATGTTATGGTTAACTTATGCTTTTGTGTTGCACTTAAAATTATTAAATAATGACGTGTTGCTCGAATGTATAAGTTATGTCTATTTATGTATCTGTATATTCAGTTGCAGGTTTGTTTATATTTGCCTTAGACTGTTTCGGTCCGTCCTTAACTTTGATATTGGTTCATGACGGTACGAAACGTCGTCTTGTTTGTATTAACAATCAGTAGGTCAGTTGTGGGTTGCTTGCAGGTGTGGGAGGTGGAGGCAGGCGAGGCGTGGACGTTGAAACTCCCTCATGGCATCAGGAACATCTCCACGCAGCTCCTCAAATCCAACTCTTGCGTTCTCTCCAAGGGATACAAGTACGCCGTCGCCGGAGTCAGGTGGGTGTTGGAGTGGGTAGAACCGGGTGGGTGTTGGAGCGGTGCGACCAAGTGGGTGGTGGGTTGGGTGGGACCAGGTCGATGGTGAAGTGATGGTAAGGATCATCTACAACACAGATCATAAATTATCGCAAATCAGCTTAGTGGAAAAGGCCAAATATTACTGTATATCTCACACGTAACTAAACACAGAACTGATAGAATTCTGAGTTATGCAAAGTGTTCTTCCCATTTTTTAATATGATTGATGCCTGGAACCAAAAGTTGGCTGAGGTAAGCCAGTGTTTAACTGTGAAGCAGCAGTTTCTATCCCTGGCCTCTTAAGGCTTAAAGCCAATTTACTGCAAACTGGTCATTAAGGCTTTATTTCATCCGTGCTTAAAGACACATCACAATTATGACTGATCCCTAAACTAGAAATTTAAGCAAACCTGAAGTGTTTTAATGCTGAGATATAAACTCGGTGTGAAGACACCGATAGATGTAAACCTTTCGTTGTTTATACTTTGAGATTCACTGGTATTTTGCATAGCCTTACATACTGTCGTTACCTTATACAGACATCATTACCGAAATATTCTGGTGTCATAACAACAATTGATTAATCAGTCACAGGACAAAACTGCTGACTCGCTCAGGACAAGCAACAAGCTGGCGTCGTATGTTACCCTTGTATTCCACTCTTCTGACTGTATCAATATGATTCATACAGTTGACAGTTTTGACTCACCTCTTTGGTGTTCGCGTATTATTAAAACTGTCCACCTTGTGGCCTAGACATTTCCGGGGAGTATATTTTCAAACTTTTTGTATTTGTGTATTAAATTTCTAGTGATATTACTGTGGCTTATTTAATGCGCTGTTTATTCAAAGATCTTATTCATCTCATTGCTAATTTTTTTTATTTTTTTTATCAGGAAGAGTCTTCAGAAATGTTATTCATTTCATATTAATTTTTTATTTTTGTTTTCTTGCAGGAAGAGTCTTTACGTGTGGGAGCTGAAGACTCAGGACTTCTCAAGGTCCTTGATGCTCACTTCGGTCGCATCATCGACATGGTCGCACTTGTCGTCGGTTCCTGGAACTCTGTATGTCACAAGCACCTTCCTAACACATCCTTTCTAGCATGCATCTAGCACCGCCTAGTATGTTGATCGCTATATCTTTAGCACGCACTCTACTAGGCAGGGGTCTTACAAACTAGTCTTTCCATGGCCCTTGAAAGATTGAACACTGCCCTTTCAAACAGGTTCTCTTACTTCCCCTTGCATACAGACCTGAAACCCTGACACAATTATGCCACACCTGTAGTATAACTGTCGCGCTTCCCTACAACTCAGGTCTTCTTCTCCCATCTAGATTGTTCATAATCCTCGCTCACCAAAGCTCTAGCGGATCCTGGTGCCTTTTTAGCTCATTATCAGTGCAGTTCCAACACCTGTAGTTCTTAGCTCACAGTGATAGATAATATGTTTATTAATCTCTCTTTTAAAAAATACATTATTATTTACTACTACTAAATAGAAGTTGGTGTATTTTAGTGCGTCTGCCCTTACATTGCAGGGAGGAGCATTCGACACACACACACACACAGTTATGGTAAGCAACATCTTCCTTCTCCTTCAGGTGATCACTTCATCGCTGGACAGGACAGTCAAAGTGTGGAACATCAACAACATCTTCGAGCAAGTGCACGTCATTGATCGTCATGAGCTGCAAGTCGACGATATCAGGTGAGGATAGCGAAGAGCGAGGACATATTATCTAGCTCCGTCATATGCTTTGCCAAGGTGTGACTGCACACTGAGTCTGTATACTCAAAGATTGATCTTAGGCATTTGATGAATATCCCTGTTCGTTTACTTCGCAAGTCAGGTTAAGCATGTCCGCTTCCGGGCTCTTGACTCAATCTCGTGATTTTTTCTGTACTCAGGTGATACATTGTCTCGGGTCTTCTATCTAACATCCATTATTCTTGTTTATCATTCCTGTCGCCTGTTTAGTCTGGTTTACGTATATCCAGATCTTCTTTCTTATATTTCTTTGGTTAATTTTGGTTTATAGAATTCATATATGGGTTCCTGGTTCATTCCATTCTAGCCTGACCTTATTTACATTGTTCGTTGTAGCTTCTTCCATGCCTGATACATAGTTCCTTCAAGCTTAGGTTGTACGTTGCCTCGGGTATCCTCTTCCCAGTGCCTGGTTACCAGAACTTTCATTTGTTCTGATGGAGAGCTAATTATACTTTGCTGACGATTACAATTCTAAAATCTTGCTTTAGTTTTCTGCTCTTATGTTTATGTTCACATACCCGTCACGGGGAGCCTTGATGGTGGCGAAGGACTCTGACCTAAGATATTGGTGTTGCCCCTCGCTTTCTTTGCATGAAACCTTATTGACTCCCATTCAATAGGTGTTGTATGACCCCTTTGGATTTAATATTTTTCTTTGAATATAAAGCATGCACGTAAAAAAGGTACTGGGGAGGGTTAGACACCGGATATTAACCATTAAAGTAGTCCCTATCATACTGGTATATACAATAGTCAGTGTCATACACACATTTAGATTATGGGTTCAAACACCTTGTGGGTCTTGATCTCTGTTTTCAAGATATTGATGTTGGCAGCTTGGCTGCTGACAAACCCATAGCTGTAACGGTGACGAGAAACTGTGTGGGCATCTGGAACCTTCGTCTGGGGAAGCTAGTGAGCAAGCTGGCAGATTCACCCCTCGGTGCTATTGTCACCCACGCTGGTATCACCAGCAACAGCAGGTAGGTAAGACAACAGCATGCCCTTTTTGATTGCTTTTTTGTAGTTACTGTGCGCGTGTGTGTGTGTGTGTGTGTGTGTGTGTGTGTGTGTGTGTGTGTGGTGTGTGCTCGTGCATTTTCCTGACAGATTTTGAGTTTTATTTTTCAGTTCCTTTGGCCGTCTTTCAACGTCCTGTTAATTAATCTATTGCCGTATTTATTGATCAATTCGTGAATAATGCTGGCCTCTACCCTCTTTCATTATAGTTAATTCCGCTCATTTATTACCACAACGCTTCGCTTTATGTGCCTTGCTTTAATTTCACCCTGCTTAACAATTCTTTTCGTTCGTCCGTCTTTGCCGCTTTGCTTCATCGTCGCTATTATTACTTCATCATCATCCTCATCATCTACGTTCCGTGTGCCCTCTCCTTCATAATTCTCTCACTGCTGCTGGTGGTGTGTCTGCCTCAGGTACATAGTGTCGACGGAGTCAGGGAACGTGTTGATCTGGAACGTGCGGGCCGAGGCGGTGGTGTTCAAGGCGGAGCAGAAGAACGTCCAACAACTCTTGCTGCTTGATGACGACACCAAGTGTGTCACAGTCTCCAAGGTGCGTTGCGTTACTCTGTAGCATGACAGTCTCCAAGGTGCGTTACTTCGTAGCATGATTCTCCAGGGCGCGTTACTTCGTAGAATAACAGTCTCCAGGTAAAGCAACGCTGATGTGCTTCGTCCAAGACCGTCACATCACTGTCAGGGTGGATATATAACTCGCTACATAACGAAATTAGCTCAGTTCCCTTTCTATCTTTGCTTATCAGGCGTCCATGAAGACAGGTGACATAGTGCCACCTTAGTAACCTCTCTCTCTCTCTCACCTTCCCAGGTGTCCATGGAGTCAGGTGAGCTGTGGTGTCACCTGGTGACTCGTTCCATCCCGTGCGGACAGGTAGTTTACGAGCTCGACTATCCAGTTCGATCCTTCCGTCAGATAGCCGTGACGGCAGACGGTCTCTTCCTTGTCATCCCTTCCGTCGACGGTCTTAAGGTGGGCAAAACTGGGTTCTACCATCTAGGTTGTGTTAGATCCTAGGCAGTTTTGGGGCCTAGAAAGTTTTAATAACCATATATCAAACTATTTAGACCAGTGGTCTGTTATAAAACGTTTCGGTCCTGGAACCTTGATCACTTCTCTGCATAATTTCTAAATCGAAACGTAAGTCAAGACAATATATTCAAGAAAAAATCCAACGCTTACTGAGGAATATGTTGATTGTAAAACTGATGTGAAAACTTTATAACACGAAGCTTAGAAACGTAATTATGTCTTAATTTAAAATGTGGCACGAATTACGAAATTAAATTAATATTTTAAGGTAAAGTGTACAGTGACTGAAGGGAGGGACGGCGAATGAAGGGAGGGACAGTGAATAAAGGGAGGGATGGTGAATAAAGGGAGGGACGGTGAATAAAGGGAGGGACGGTGAATAAAGAGAGGGACGGTGAATGGAGGGAGGGACAGTGAAAAGAGAGATACACAGTGATAATACAGAGGCACTGCATAGACGTGGAGGTATAATGAATGAAGGGAGGCCCACTGTAGGTTGAGAGTCATAGCGAAGGTTGCAGTGAAACCATTAATGCTTAATGACATTCATTTACACAAGTAAGTGTAAAGTAGGTGGTGAATCCACTCTGGAATGTTAAGCCGGCCGGAAGAGAAGTGAGAATCTGCTACTTATTAATGAAAGACTCACCTGATTCCAGTCAATACCTTCACAGGACGTGTTGTTAATCTACCACGCCCGGACGGGGACACTGGTGCACAAAATGCCACTCAAGTACCCAGCATATAAGGACTTTCACTTGGTAGTGCCCCTACCCAACAAGCCAACCCAGGTGGCGCTCATCGACCAGGATAAAGGCAACATTGTCGACATACGAACAAAGAAGTTTGTGCGATCGATACCCAAATGGGGAGGCAAGGTACGTAACTAGCTGTGTTTGTCTTGGTGAGTTTGTGAGTGTTCAGCTCCAACTCAGGGACTCTCTTATTTACGCTTTACTTGTGAGATAGTGAAAGGATTTGTCTTCCTTATTCATTCCATATTTTACTATCCTCATGCTTCATATTATAAGCAGTATTTAGTACCGAGAAGTTGATAAGACACACGGGCAACACTTAGTTATCTTTATGGTCGTAACGTTTCGCCCGAACAGCAGTTTTCATTAGTCGAATCACACGATTATAATTACTAGAGACGGTCAAAGAACAGAGAGGTAATATTAAGGCAATTAGTCTCTAAGGTTGGATAAAAGGTAATCAGTCCCTTGACTTAAAGTTGTAAATGCGTCTTTATTGTGACTCAAATTCTCGAAACATCGACCCTTGAATTTTGAAGCTTTACATTGTAACATATGAGTTTCTCACTAATTCCAGTTCCACGATCAAGGGTTAAAAGTGAATTTTCAGAGCATTACCTGGAGTTTACCTGGAGAGAGTTCCGGGGGTCAACGCCCCCGCGGCCCGGTCTGTGACCAGGCCTCCTATATATTACATTAAAAGTACAAAGTATGAACAACATTTCGAACACTTTAGCTTTCCTGGGTCGTTGACTCTCGGGGATTAATAATTTGAATAAAGTCTTCCGTAGCTCGATAGCTAGCGAACTCAGCTCACACACTGAGGTCCGTGGTTCGATCTCCGGTACAGGTAAAAACATTAGGACGTGTTACCTTAAGACATCTGCTGCCCCTGTTCACTATCAATAAAATTGGTATCTGGTTGTTAGTCGACTGGTGTGGGTCGCATCCTGGGACAAAATTGACCTAATTTGCCCGAAATGCTCTGTAGAACAAGGTGCTTGCTGTATTGTAGTATGTCACTGATGCCATCTAGACCTGTATACCTTGTACATGTACTTGTAGAAATAAAGATTATTATTATTATTATTATTATTATTATTATTATTATTATTATTATTATTATTATCCTTTTTCTTGTGTTAAAGTCTGTAGCCTTTCTGTACGTTGTTTCTCTCTTATTTTCACCTCCTATTGTAACTTACGGATAATGAAGCTATAGCCAGGTGTGTACGTGTGTTTGTGGTAGGTTTCCAAGGACGGTCGCTACGGTCTGTTTGCTCCTGCGCGAGGCGGCCTCGAACTGCTGGAGCTCCGACACGGTACCTCCGTCAGGACGCTCATCCCCAGGGTAGCCGAGGGCGTCTTCTCTGTTATCTGCCTCTTCACTCGCACCGACGAGTACGTCCTCTATTACCATGGTGGCCGCAAGACCATCAGAGTCTTCAGGTAAATAGCGAGTTCTTGTAGCCACCAGTACTGAGTGGAAATAGTGAACCCATGTTGCTCATCCTTGATAGAAGAGGTAAATAGCCCAC
>NC_069447.1:28190710-28275710 GCF_026875155.1 Cherax quadricarinatus | reverse complement strand
TATACAAATGTTATCACAAGAAATCAGAAGGTATGTGAGGAGCTAAACAGGAGATTTAAGGAAGTTTTTACAGTAGAGACAGGAAGGGCTCTGGGAAGACAGCACAGAAGGGAACATCAAGAGGGAATATACCAACAAGTGTTGGATGACATACGAACAACCGAGGAGGAGGTGCAGAAGCTGCTAAGTGACCTTGATACCTCAAAGGCGATGGGACCGGACAACATCTCCCCGTGGATCCTTAGAGAAAGAGCAGAGATGCTGTGCGTGCCCCTAACCACAATCTTCAACACATCCCTTGAAACTGGGCAACTACCTGAGAAATGGAAGACAGCAAATATAGTCCCCATATTTAAGAAAGGAAAAAGAAATGAGGCACTAAATTACAGGCCTGTGTCTCTGACATGTATTGTGTGCAAAGTCATGGAGAAGATTATCAGGAGGAGAGTGGTGGAACACCTGGAACGGAACAAAATTATAAATGAAAACCAGCATGGGTTCATGGAAGGCAAATCCTGTGTCACAAACCTTCTGGAGTTTTATGACAAGGTAACAGAAGTAAGACACGAGAGAGAGGGGTGGGTTGATTGCATTTTCCTTGGCTGCAGGAAGGCCTTTGACACAGTTGCCCACAAGAGATTAGTGCAGAAGCTGGAGGATCAGGCGCATATAACAGGGAGGGCACTGCAATGGATCAGGGAATAACTGACAGGGAGGCAACAACGAGTCATGGTACGTGAAGAGGTATCACAGTGGGCGCCTGTGACGAGCAGGGTCCCACAGGGGTCAGTTCTAGGACCAGTGCTATTTTTGATATATGCGAACGACATGATGGAAGGAATAGACTCTGAAGTGTCCCTATTCGCAGATGATGTGAAGCTGATGAGAAGAATTAAATCGGATGAGGATGAGGCAGGACTGCAAAGAGACCTGGACAGGCTGGACATGTGGTCCAGAAACTGGCTTCTCGAATTCAACCCTGCCAAATGCAAAGTCATGAAGATTGGGGAGGGGCAAAGAAGACCGCAGAGTATAGGCTAGGTGGACAAAGACTACAGACCTCACTCAGGGAGAAAGACCTTGGGGTGACTATAACACCGAGCACGTCACCGGAGGCACACATCAACCAAATAACTGCTGCAGCATGCGGGCGCCTGGCAAACCTGAGAATAGTATTCCGATACCTTAATAAGGAATCGTTCAAGACACTGTACACTGTGTATGTGTTACAAAAAACGCTATTCTAAAAGCTTAGAGATCTCCAGTGAATACTAGAAAGGACTGCACTTCTAGCATCCAGCCTGTTACTGGGTTTACGTAACAAGTAGTCAGTATCCTTGTCCAATTATCCATTAAAATTCAGTATGATTCATTAGTGCTTCAGGATTACAACTGGTAGGCTACTAACTAGAGAAATTAAAATTTAATAAATTTATTAAGTCTAGAGGTATATTATCAAATTAAATTAAATTAAATTAATCACAGTAATCAAAATAATATCACTTCTTTCGAGTACAATATTATTGTGCTGAAAACACGTCACATTTATAATTCTTAAGTACCGTCTGGTACATTAACATTTAATAAGATATTACAAATATGTACAAGTAAGTTTGTGTATGCGTGTAAGTGCTCTAAGTAGTTCACTATGTCTCACGACTCGACTAGACTTAAACAAGTGACTGACAAAGTCCTCAAATAAACTAACTTCTTGACCAACTGGCAATCAGAACAATCTGCTTGAACAATAAAAAGAATGTTAAGCCCAATAGCAATATAACAAGCAACTGCGACACAGAATCAGGAACAAGGAGATAATATAACGACACTAAGTAGGGACCATCAGCAGATCCCCCACAAGTCACCAAACTCCCATACTACTGAATCTAGGTTCAGCATAAGAAAATCCCCGACTGTGATAATACACAGATATCAGTACAAGTTAGTAGGTCAGAAGCTACAGCTCAGGACCTGAGTTGTTTCTAGTGTCTATGAGACACACAACCTCAGTACAACGTCGAAAATCACTAAGTCTATACAATGTTCTGTGAACAGAGTTCTACAGAACTAACAAGAATAATGAGACAGACAATCTGTCCAACCACCAAGAGAGTCTAGACCAGACTGAATACTTCAGGCGAGGTGAGGACACCCCCCCGTCGATTACGTGATAGCTCCGTGGACAGCTGCAGCTCAGAAACAGAAGCCGGCAGTCTAACGAGCAAAGGGCGATAATTACAGTAGTTAGACAATCAAGACTTGAACTGAGCACATAATATGTTACATCCTACCTAACCAAAGGAAGGTAAGTCAATAAACAATATAAAGCAATACATTTACGATTTAGCTATTATCGCAAATATAAGCAATATAAAATTATATGAAAAGGTAAAAATTTTAAAAATATACTAATCTTGCAACCCATCAGGGTGCAAACAGTATGTTAGGCCCATACTGGAGATGAGCACCAGTCTGGAACCCACCCCTGGGCAAGCACTTTGCAACAAGCAGTCCCGAGTCAGGGGAAAATGTACGAGGGAAAAGGTTTAGGGGAAAACGGACTGACGAACTGGAGGACAGAAGGTCAGGGGAGACATGATAACAACTACAAATACGCGGGAATAGACAAAGGGGACAAGTTTTGGGTGTTCCGAGAGGGGACACAGAAACAAGGGGGCACAACGGAAACTGAAAACTCAGACATTCTCATCACCTACAGTTTTCCCAGTCATTATATGTCGTGTGTTGTGTGTTGTGTACTCACCATTTGTGGGTTTCAGGGGGGCGGTCTTAGTCCCGGCCCCGCCTCTTTTGTTGGGGGGTGTGTGTGTGGGTGTGTGTGGGTGTGGTGTTTGGGTTGTATGTGGTGTGTGTATGTTGTTGTGGGGTGTGTGTGTGGTTTTTTGTGTGTGTGTGTGTGTGTGTGTGTGGGGTGTGTGGGGGTGTGTGTGTTTTGTGTGTGTTTGTGTATGTGTGGGTATGTGTGTGTTTGTGTGTGTTGTGTGTGTGTGTGTGTGTGTGTGTGTGTGTGTGTGTACTCCCTGTTGTACTCACCTAGTTGAGTGCGGGGGGGGAGTCCGAGCCCCCGCCCCGCCTCTTTACTGATCGCTACTAGGTCACTCTCCCCGAGCCGTGACTTTATCATACCTTGCTTAAAGCTATGTATGGATCCTGCCTCCACTACATCGCTTCCCAAACTATTCCACTTACTGACTACTTTTGTGGCTGAAGAAATACTTCCTAACATCCCTGTGATTCATCTGTGTCTTTAGCTTCCAACTGTGTCCCCTTGTTACTGTGTCCAATCTCTGGAAAAATCCTGTCTTTGTCCACCTTGTCAATTCCCCTCAGTATTTTGTATGTCGTTATCATGTCCCCCCTATCTCTCCTGTCCTCCCAGTGTCGTCAGGTTGATTTCCCTTAACCTCTCCTCGTAGGACATACCTCTTAGCTCTGGGACTAGTCTTGTTGCAAACCTTTGCACTTTCTCTAGTTTCTTTACGTGCTTGGCTAGGGTGGGTTCCAAACTGGTGCCGCATACTCCAATATGGCCTAACGTATACGGTGTACAGGGGCCTGAACGATTCCTTATTAAGATGTCGGAATGCTGTTCTGAGATTTGCTAGGCGCCCATATGCTGGCAGCAGTTATTTGGTTGATGTGCGCTTCAGGAGATGTGCCTGTGTTTTTACTCACCCAAGATCTTTTTCCTTGAGTGAGGTTTGTAGTCTCTGACCCCCTAGACTGTACTCCGTTTTGCGGCCTTCTTTGCCCTTCCCCAATCTTCATGACTTTTGCACTTGGTGGGGTTGAACTCCAGGAGCCAATTGCTGGAAACCCGGTCTGCAGCCTGTCCAGATCCCTTTGTAGTTCTGCCTGGTCTTCGATCGAGTGTATTCTTCTCATCAACTTCACGTCATCTGCAAAAGGACACCTCAGAGTCTATTCCTTCCGTCATGTCGTTCACAAATACCAGAAACAGCACTGGTCCTAGGACTGACCCCTGCGGGACCCCCGCTGGTCACAGGTGCCCACCTGACACCCTCGCCACGTACCATGACTCGCTGCTGTCTTCCTGACAAGTATTCCCTGATCCATTGTAGTGCCTTCCCTGTTATCCCTGCTTGGTCCTCCAGTTTTTGCACCAATCTCTTGTGTGGAACTGTGTCAAACGCCTTCTTGCAGTCCAAGAAAATGCAATCCACCCACCCCTCTCTCTCTTGTCTTACTGCTGTCACCATGTCGTAGAACTCCAGTAGGTTTGTGACACAGATTTTCCCGTCCCTGAAACCATGCTGGCTGCTGTTGATGAGATCATTCCTTTCTAGGTGTGTGTGTGTGTGTGTGTGTGTGTGTGTAAAGCACAGAAACCTGAGACCCATATTTAACTCTTGTGTTATTTTTGTCTCCTTGTGGGATTTTACGTTATATTAAACAGAGATAATTAAACCGATACCATTTTGCTGGTAAAATATTCAATACAGTGCAGCTTAGAAAAAAATTAAAGGAAATAATTTTGATTATTTCGAAAATACAAAGGCTATTGCCGTATTAAGAAACTGTCAGAATTCTGGTTCAAAAACTGGAATTGAAAATAGCCGGGGTTTGGGGTCCGTTGGGAGGAACGACGAAGGCCAGTAGAAAGGAAAGACACTGCTGGGGATGGGACAACAGCCAAGGGCCCCCACCTAGCACCAGGGCTCTCAATATAATATATATATATGTATATTATATATATATATAAAAATTTATAATTATATATATATATATAAAATTTTTATATAATTAATATATATATATATATATGAAAAAAATGCAGACAGGCGATCTTAACTATAAAGACAAGTCAGGGGGGTTGGAAATCTTTAGCTCAAAATTTTTCCACCCCCTCCATATATATTAAATTATATTTTTAAATATATATAAATAATATATTTATATATTATATAATATTATATTATATATAATATTTTAAAATATATATGTGTTGTATTTAGTGTATATAAAAATATGGGGGAAGTACCCCCTCTATATGGAAGGGGACCCTCCCCCTATTATATTTATGAAATTTAGGATGGGTCCACTCGGGTGTAAATTGGGGGGACCCATGCCTCGGAGAAGGGGAAAAAAAGGCTTAAAGGAAAAATATTTGGATTTTTTCCCGAAGCCTTTTTGAATATTCCATTCCCCCTACCACCCCATTTTTTTTAAACTTTTTTTTTTTTACCAAAGGAAATTTTATTACATAATAGGTCCCAAAAGGGAAATATTTTATTAATAAATGGCCCAATATTTATATATATATATTATTATATATAATATATATATAATAATTATATATTATTTATATATATATATATATATATTTTTATATATTATATTATATAAAATATATATAATATATATACATATATATAAAATTTAAAAAAAAAATTTATATTTATATATATATTAAATATTTATATATATAAAAATATATATATAATAATTATATATAAAAATTAACATATATATATTATAAATAATATAATTTATAAATTTAATATATATAAATATAAAAATTATATATAAAAATATTAATATATATATTATATATAATAATATATATTTTTATATAAATTTATATATAATATATATTGTATATGCAAAAAAACCACTCTGAAGAATGGGAAAATTTCCCGGGCTTTGTGACAAATCACATTATAAGGAACTATGAAAGTGAAGCATCCAAGGAAGCTATATAAGGGGTCCGACCAGACCTCACATCAACCCCACAAGGGTTTAAAAACACGTGACGCGCGACGACCCAATTTTGGATAGGTCCTTTTGCACAACCCCCCCCAACATTCTACCCAAGAAAATTTAAAAATTTGGGGGGGGATGTGCAAAGGGCCTATCCAAATGGCTCGTCGCGCGTCAGTGTTTAACCCTTGTGGGATCTGTGTGAGGTGCTGGTCGGACCCCTTATTAGCTTCCTTTGGGTGCTTCACTTTTATAGTTCCTTGTTTAAGTGAGAGTCACGAAAACGTTGAAATTTCTCTATTCTTTTAGGTGGTTGTTTTGATATTTGAAAATCACCCGTTTACTGTGATCTTATTTCATACATTATAAAAATATTATAAAAATTTATATATATTAAATTTATAAATATTTTATATATATTATATTATATATATATTAATATATATATAAAGGGAAGTACCACCTCTATACTGGGGGGGGGACCCCCCTCCTTAAATTATATATATATTATATTTTTATATTATATAATAAATTTATATATATGATTGTTTTACATGATGGTGGATTTTCTGATGTCTTTTGTATGTCTCAAAATATGCAAATTACAGGATGTCTTTCTCTTCTACTTACCTTGGGCACACTACTCATAATGTAACATTTATTTATACACATCATCTGAGTTTTCTTGATTTTTTAATGTTCTTGGGCTTATTACTTTTCCTTTTATACCATGGGGAAAGGGAAAAGAATTTTTCCCTCCGTAACCCATGCGTGTTGAAAAGTCAACTAAAATCCCGGGGGAACAAGGGGCTAGTAGCCCCTTTTTCCCTGTAAAAATTACTAAAAAAAATAAAAGAAGAAAATTGTCAAAGTGGGAAGTCTGAATGTCGTCGTGTTGTGAGATGATAAGAAAGAGATGATTTTGGATGTTAAATGAGAAAACTGGGTGTCCTGGTTTTTAAGGGAAACAAAACTGAAGGGGGTGGGAGATTTTTTTAGTGGAGGGGAAAAATGGGGTTAGGTCAGGGGTTTCAAATAGTTAGAGCTAAAGAAGGGGTAGCAATAATGTTTAAGGATAAGCTAGGCAGGGAAAAAAGGACTTAATTATTAATTCAAGGATTTTGGGAGTAAAATAAAGATTGGGTGTGAAAAGTGGGTTATAATAAGGTTTAATGCCCCTAGAAGAAAAGTAAGGAGGAAGATTTGGGAAATGTTGAGAATGGGGGGGAGTTTTGAATCAAGTGTGGAGTAATGGGGTTGGGGATTTCAATCAAAAGTGGGTAAAAATGTTATGGGGGGAGTAGTGGTAAATTTGGGGGTTTCGGGGGAAATGAAAATGGGGAGCCATAATTGAGCTATTGTAAAAAGATTTGGTAATAAGAAATACAATTTTAATAAAAGGGATAAAATAAATATAAAAGGTATGATGTAGCACGTAATAAAGTATTTAAAAAAAAAATTTTTTTTAGATTATGTTTTTTTGGGGTGAAAAAAGGGTTGGGGAAAGGGTTAAAGCTAAGGAGTAAAGTTTATAAGGGGAAACTGATATATCGGATCATTATTTAGTTGTAGTAACAAGAGTAAAAAGTGGGGAAAAGAGAAGGGGGAAAGGGTGGGGGGGGTTTTTGTTTGGGGGGGGTTTTTTTTTAAAATTCCTTTTTTTTTTTAAAAATCCCCGTGGTGGGGGGGGTGGGGTTGGGAAAAAAGGGGGGGGGGGGGGGGGGGTGGGGGCAGAGGAAAGGGAGTGATTGGGGGAATATGAAGTAAGGGTGTGATAAAAGGAAAAAGGTAGCTTTGGGGTTTTTTTACAAAGCAGAAGTTTTAAATAAGAAACAAGTATATGGAGAGTAAAAAAAGGGAAAGAGAGTGGTGGAGAGGCAAAAGGGAGACAGATGATAGAGTGGAGGGGCACGTCAAGAAATTTTATTGAAAATAAGAAAATTTTTTGGAGTGATTTAAAAATTAAAAGGCCGGGGAAATTTGGGATTTGCCCTTTAAAAAAACAAGTACGGGAGTTAGTAATGGGGAGGGGAGGTATTTGGTAGATGGCAAGAATATTTGAGGAAATTTTTAAATGTTTAAAGGGAAAAAAAAGGGGCAGTAATTTTCATGCACTGGTAGGGAGGTATACCATCTTTTAGGAGTAAGAAGAGCAGAATGTAAGTGTGGGGGAGGTACGTGAGGGATTACGTAGAATGAAAGGGGGGAAAGCAGCTGGAACTGATGGATCATGACAGAAATGTTAAAAGCAGGGGGGGATATAGTGTTGGAGTGGTTGGTACTTTTGTTTAATAAATGTATGAAAGAGGAGAAGGTACCTAGGGATTGGCGGAGAGCATGTATAGTCCCTTTATATAAAGGGAAAGGGGACAAAAGAGACTGTAAAAATTATAGAGGAATAAGCTTACTGAGTATACCAGGAAAAGTGTTCGGTAGGGTTATAATTGAAAGAATTAGAGGTAAAACAGAGTGTAGGATTGCGGATGAGCAAGGAGGTTTCAGAGTGGGTAGGGGATGTGTAGATCAAGTGTTTACATTGAAGCATATAGGTGAACAGTATTTAGATAAAGGTAGGGAAGTTTTTATTGCATTTATGGATTTAGAAAAGGCATATGATAGAGTGGATAGAGGAGCAATGTGGCAGATGTTGCAAGTATATGGAATAGGTGGTAAGTTATTAAATGCTGTAAAGAGTTTTTATGAGGATAGTGAGGCTCATGTTAGGGTGTGTAGAAGAGAGGGAGACTACTTCCCGGTAAAAGTAGGTCTTAGACAGGGATGTGTAATGTCACCATGGTTGTTTAATATATTTATAGATGGGGTTGTAAAGGAAGTAAATGCTAGGGTGTTCGGGAGAGGGGTGGGATTAAATTTTGGGGAATCAAATTCAAAATGGGAATTAACACAGTTACTTTTTTCTGATGATACTGTGCTTATGGGAGATTCTAAAGAAAAATTGCAAAGGTTAGTGGATGAGTTTGGGAATGTGTGTAAAGGTAGAAAGTTGAAAGTGAACATAGAAAAGAGTAAGGTGATGAGGGTGTCAAATGATTTAGATAAAAGAAAAATTGGATATCAAATTGGGGGGAGGAGTAGGAAGAAGTGAATGTTTTCAGATACTTGGAAGTTGACGTGTCGGCGGATGGATTTATGAAGGATGAGGTTAATTATAGAATTGATGAGGGAAAAAAGGTGAGTGGTGCGTTGAGGTAATGTGGAGTCAAAAAACGTTATCTATGGAGGCAAAGAAGGGAATGTATGAAAGTATAGTAGTACCAACACTCTTATATGGGTGTGAAGCTTGGGTGGTAAATGCAGCAGCGAGGAGACGGTTGGAGGCAGTGGAGATGTCCTGTTTAAGGGCAATGTGTGGTGTAAATATTATGCAGAAAATCGGAGTGTGGAAATTAGGAAAAGGTGTGGAGTTAATAAAAGTATTAGTCAGAGGGCAGAAGAGGGGTTGTTGAGGTGGTTTGGTCATTTAGAGAGAATGGATCAAAGTAGAATGACATGGAAAGCATATAAATCTATAGGGGAAGAAGGCGGGGTAGGGGTCGTCCTCGAAAGGGTTGGAAAGGGGGGGTAAAGGGGGTTTTGGGGGGCGAGGGGCTTGGACTTCCAACAAGCGTGCGTGAGGGTGTTAGATAGGAGTGAATGGAGACGAATGGTACTTGGGACCTGACGATCTGTTGGAGTGTGAGCAGGGTAATATTTAGTGAAGGGATTCAGGGAAACCGGTTATTTTCTATAGTCGGACTTGAGTCCTGGAAATGGGAAGTACAATGCCTGCACTTTAAAGGAGGGGTTTGGGATATTGGCAGTTTGGAGGGATATGTTGTGTATCTTTATATGTGTATGCTTCTAAACTGTTGTATTCTGAGCACCTCTGCAAAAACAGTGATAATGTGCGAGTGTGGTGAAAGTGTATGAATGATGATGAAAGTATTTTCTTTTTGTGGATTTTCTTTCTTTTTTGGGTCACCCTGCCTCGGTGGGAGACGGCCGACTTGTTGAAAAAAAATATATATATGTATATATATATATTATATATATATATATATATATATATATATATATATATATATATATATATATATATATATATATTTATATATATATATTTCAACAAGTCGGTCGTCTCCCACCGAGGCAGGGTGACCCAAAAAAGAAAAAAAAATCCCCAAAAATAAAATACTTTTTATCATCATTCAACACTTTCACCACACTCTCACATTATCACTGCTTTTGCAGAGGTGCCCAGAATACAACAGTTTAGAAGCATATACGTATAAAAGATACACAACATATCCCTCCAAACTGCCAAATATCCCAAACCACTCCTTTAAGTGCGGGCATTGTACTTCCCATTTCCAGGACTCAAGTCCGACTATATGAAAAAAAACCGGTTTCCCTGAATCCCTTCACTAAAATATTACCCTGCTCACACTCCAACAGATCGTCAGGTCCCAAGTATCATTCGTCTCCATTCACTCCTAACACGCTCATGCACGCTTGCTGGAAGCCAAGCCCCTCCCCCACAAAACCTCCTTTATCCCCTCTTTCCAACCCTTTCGAGGACGCCCCCTACCCCTCTTTCCTTCCCCTATAGATTTATATGCTTCCATGTCATTCTACTTTGATCCATTCTCTCTAAATGACCAAACACCTCAAAAACCCCCTCTTCTGCCCTCTGATAATGCTTTTATTAATTCCACACCTTCCCCTAATTTCCACCTCCGAATTTTCTGCATAATATTACACCACACATTGCCCTTAGACAGGACATCTCCACTGCCTCCAACCGTCTCCTCGCTGCTGCATTTACCACCCAAGCTTCACACCCATATAAGAGTGTTGGTACTACTATACTTTCATAATTCCCTTCTTTGCCTCCATAGATAAGTTTTTTTTACTCCACATATACCTCAACGCACCACTCACCTTTTTTCCTCATCAATTCTATGATTAACCTCATCCTTCATAAAGCCATCCGCCGACACGTCAACTCCCAAGTATCTGAAAACATTCACTTCTTCCATACTCCTCCTCCCCAATTTGATATCAAATTTTTCTTTATCTAAATCATTTGATACCCCCATCACCCTTACTCTTTTCTATGTTCACTTTCACTTTCTACCCTTTTCACACATTTTCAAACTCATCCACTAACCTTTTTCAATTTTTCTTTTGAATCTCCCATAAGCACAGTATCAAACAGCAAAAAGTAACTGTGTCTGGGCAATTCCCATTTTGGGAAATTTTATTTTCCCCCTAATTTAATCCTACCCCTCTCCCGAACACCCTAGCATTTACTTCTTTTACAACCCCCTCTATAAATATATTAAACAACCATTGTGACATTAACATCCCTGTCTAAGACCTACTTTTACCGGGAATATTCTCCCTCTCTTACACACCCTAACCTGAAACCTCACTATCCTCATAAAAGCTCTTTACAGCATTTAGTAACTTACCACCTATTCCATAAACTTGCAACATCTGCCACATTGCTCCTCTATCCACTCTATCATATGCCTTTTCTAAATCCATAAACGCAATAAAACTTCCCTACCTTTATCTAAATACTGTTCACATATATGGTTCAATGTAAACACTTGATCCACACATCCCCTACCCACTCTGAAGCCTCCTTGCTCATCCGCAATCTTACATTCTGTCTTACCTCTAATTCTTTCAATTATAACCCTACCGTATACTTTTCCTGGTATACTCAGTAAACTTATTCCTCTATAATTTTTACAATCTCTTTTGTCCCTTTTCCCTTTATATAAAGGGACTATACATGCTCTCCGCCAATCCCTAGGTACCTTCCCCTCTTTCATACATTTATTAAACAAAAGTACCAACCACTCCAACACTATATACCCCCCTGCTTTTAACATTTCTGTCATGATTCCCATCAGTTCCAGCTGCTTTACCCCCTTTCATTCTACGTAATGCCTCACGTACCTCCACCACACTTACATTCTGCTCTTCTTCACTCCTAAAAGATGGTATACCTCCTGACCAGTGCATGAAATTACTGCCTCTCTTTCTTCCTCAACATTTAAAAGTTCTTCAAATATTCTCGCCATCTACCTAATACCTCCCTCTCCCATCTACTAACTCCCCTACTCTGTTTTTAACGGACAAATCCATACTTTCCTAGGCTTTCTTAACTTGTTTAACTCACTCCAAAATTTTTTCTTGTTTTCATTAAAATTTCTTGACAGTGCCTCTCCCACTCTTTCATCTGCTCTCCTTTGCACTCTCTCACCACTCTCTTCACTTTCTTTTACTCTCCATATACTCTGCTCTTCTTATAACACTTCTGCTTTGTAAAAAACCTCTCATAAGCTACCTTTTTCTCTTTTATCACACCCTTTACTTCATCATTCCACCCAATCACTCCTCTTTCCTCCTGCCCCCACCCTCCTATAACCACAAACTTCTGCCCACATTCTAATACTGCATTTTTAAAACTATTCCAACCCTCTCAACCCCCCCACTACTCATCTTTGCACTAGCCCACCTTTCTGCCAATAGTCGCTTATATCTCGCCCGAACTTCCTCCTCCCTTAGTTTATACACTTTCACCTCCCTCTTACTTGTTGTTGCCACCTTCCTCTTTTCCATCTACCTCTTACTCTAACTGTAGCTACAACTAAATAATGATCTGATATATCAGTTGCCCCTCTATAAACATGTACATCCTGGAGCCTATCCATCAACCTTTTATCCACCAATACATAATCTAACAAACTACTTTCATTACGTGCTACATCTACCTTGTATATTTATTTATCCTCTTTTTCATAAAATATGTATTACTTATTACCAAATTTCTTTCTACACATAGCTCAATTAAAGGCTCCCCATTTACATTTACCCCTGGCACCCCAAATTTACCTACTACTCCCTCCATAACATTTTTACCCACTTTAGCATTGAACCACCATTACTCTCACACTTGATTCAAAACTCCCCACGCATTCACTCAACATTTCCCAGAATCTCTCTCTCCCCTCTACACTTCTCTCTTCTCCAGGTGCATACACGCTTACTATAACCCACTTTTCACATCCAATCTTTATTTTACTCCACATAATCCTTGAATTTATGCATTTGTAGTCCCTCTTTTCCTGCCATAGCTTATCCTTCAACATTATTGCTACTCCTTCTTTAGCTCTAACTCTATTTGAAACCCCTGACCTAATCCCATTTATTCCTCTCCATTGAAACTCTCCCTCCCCCTTCAGCTTTGTTTTACTTAAAGCCAGGACATCCAGTTTCTTCTCATTCATAACATCCACAATAATCTCTTTCTTATCATTTGCACAACATCCACGCACATTCAGACTTCCCACTTTGACAATTTTCTTCTTCTTATATATATATGTATATATATATATATATATATATATATATATATATATATATATATATATATATATATATATATATATATATATATATATATATATATATTATGTGTGTGTGTGTGTGTGTGTGTGTGTGTGTGTGTGTATAATATATATATAATAGCTGTCAACATTGTTGTTTCTTAATAGTTAAGATTCATTCTCCTTGAACACTTCTTGGCACACCTGTGCCATGTAACCCCACTTGGCGCACCTGTGCCAATTGGGCTTACATGTGCAACACACACACCATACACATATGCGTATTTCCCTGAGCACGATACATAGACAATAACTAATGGATGGTATAAATAATATACGTATCGTAAATATTACGATAAGAGGAAAATTTCTAATGATTTTATGGTTCCTTGCGCGGTAGGTTATTATATTATTGTATAAGTTGAGTAAATTAAAGAGATCTGAGAGTGTTATGGAAGTAAATGTCTAGCGAACAATGGTGATGCTTACCACTGGTATTCAGTACCTCATCTTCCACTGTTTGCTGTGTTATTTCTATAGTCTTCACATTGTGTCCGTGTAAGGTATTGATAAAAACCACTGGATGGCTAAACCTCTGCAAGTAAAGTTACCCAGATGTTGCACATGTGTCTAACTCATCATCAAAACCTGTGCTAACAATTGCAGGTGTTCACGAGCTGAATAAGATATTTAATAAAGCCAGTATATAACTAAAAACAAAAAGCAAAGCTACACTATTACAAGTTGTAGCAGAGAGAGAGAGAGAGAGAGAGAGAGAGAGAGAGAGAGAGAGAGAGAGAGAGAGAGAGAGAGAGAGAGAGAGAGAGAGAGAGAGAGAGAGAGAAAGAGAGAGAGAAAGAGAGAGAGAGAATGAGATAGAGAGGACAGTCAGACAGAGAGAGCAGTCCAGACCACAGCCTACCAGTCGTGGCCTGTTACATTTCCGGGTATGAGATTGTGACCTGAATATCCACTCTTCCTGTGTTACTAATGATCTACCTGTCTACCTTTTTGCTTGCTCTACCTTCCAACTCATCTATATATCATCCATATATCTTATATATCAACATATTTTTCTGTGTATTAATCAATCTCTAATTTTAAAGTTCTTAATTAGTCAACGTACAAGCCAGTTCTACCTGTAACCGGTTTACCTGTAACTGGTCTACCTGTAACAGCCTACCTGTAACCGGTTTACCTGTAACTGGTCTACCTGTAACCAGTCTACCTGTAACCAGCCTACCTGTAACTGGTCTACCTGTAACCAGTCTACCTGTAACTAGTCTACCTGTAACCAGTCTATCTGTAACTGGTCTACCTGTAATCAGGCTACCTGTAACCAGATTTCCTTAATTACGTAGTTAATTTACCGGTCATGAAATTTAGTAATAAACCTGTGACCTGAATCAAGCAGGTAATATGGCGCCTGAACTCCACTGAATTAATCGACCAGTGACCTGAAGTCAGTTAAGGTTAAATAACCTGCCAGATAAATTCAGTTGAGTTCACTTGACCTGTCACCTGACTTAAACTGAAGTTACTTGACCTGTCACCTGACTTAAACTGAAGTTACTTGACCTGTCACCTGACTTAAACTGAAGTTACTTGACCTGTCACCTGACTTAAACTGAAGTTACTTGACCTGTCACCTGACTTAAACTGAAGTTACTTGACCTGTCACCTGACTTAAACTGAAGTTACTTGACCTGTCACCTGACTTCAGCTGAAGTTACTTGACCTGTTACCTGACTTCAGCTAAAGTTACTTGACCTGTCACCTGACTTCAGCTGAAGTTACTTGACCTGTCACCTGACTTCAGCTGAAGTTACTTGACCTGTCACCTGACTTCAGCTGAAGTTACTTGACTTTTCACTTGACTTCAGCTGAAGTTACTTGACCTGTTATCCTGACTTCAGCTGAAGTTACTTGACCTGTCACCTGACTTCAGCTGACTTATCAGCTGCGCTTTCAGCGTAAATGCTCATAATTACCTGAAAAAAAAACTCTTTGTGTGTGTGTGTTGATCAATGTTTGTAAATAAACAGTAGAAGAAACATTATAAATCATATACACAAGATCGTACTCACTGTGGATTTTTTCAAGTACTTGACGAAGGTCCTCGCGGGCGAAACGCTGTAATGAACTTCCAGTGGGCGAAATGCTGCATTAAACCCTCCAGTGGGCAAAAGTTGTATTAAACCCTCCATTAGGAGAAGCGCTGTATTAAACCCTCCAGTAGGGTGATTAACGAGTCTTGAAACATGTATTATCAGGGTGATTAACGAATCACATCTACGTTAATAAAGCAATTCATTAATGTTGTCTTATATCCTCCCTGCTTTATTTTCCTTTAAAATGTTGTTGAAGGGCTCTTCGTCCAAGGGAATGGAGCTGCGCCTCACCTTCCTTGGATCAACATTGTTTTCCTTCCATTCACCAGGCGTTGTATTACCGTTACGGGTTCAGAGCTTTAAGTGAATATTCAGTAATATAATAATAATAATAATAATAAAAAAGGAAGCAATATTTTAGAAATTAAGTGAGGAAAATAAAAGAGATTGAGGGAAGGAGTGAATGGAAGAAGAGGAAAGTAAAGGAAAATAAATGAGGTGAAAAGTAGGGTGAATTAAGGACGGGGCGAAAGAAGGAAGAATGTATAGGTTGGAATCTATGAACTCCCACTAAAGAGACACAAGTGGACGGACCAGGCTATGACACCGTGTCGAAAGAAGGAAGAGGTGAAAGAAGAGGTGGGTGAAGGAAGAGCAGGTAAATGGGGTTGTGTGAGGTAAAGCTGGGCAGGGGTGTATGAGTCCTGGCCTCGCAGAGAAGACGCACCCGGTAAAATCATAACGCAGTGCAATGAATTAAATAGGGAGGAGAAGGTGATGTTGACTGATGTGACGCAGCAGTACTGGAGAGCTGAGGCCAGGCAGCTCCTCTCCTCCCCGCTCTCTCGTACCTTCCAACTGTGTGTGCACTGAAGCCATCTGGCTATTCACTTTGTGCACTAGGGCTCCTCTAGCTACTCTGTGTGCACTGGGACCAACCTACTTAAAACAAAATGATACTACAAGCAGAAAGTTATGAATAAAGCGGAATCTCACATTGACACTCAAAGCTTTGATTGTCTCAGTCACGTGAACCAGGCTAAAATAATCGCGTTTGAGAAAGCTGTTGAATGATGCATGAAGCCGATAAGTAATGCTATACTGGACGATGAATGATCGCTAGAGGCTGAAAGAGGCCATATGTGAGCACATTGTGTAGGGCAGAGGAAGGACAGGGAAACGATCAGGGTGCGTAGATGACTGAAGCTGCTGCTGGTCGGGTCACCTTGAGAAAGCTGGCTAACACTTGTCACAAAGCCATGAAATTTATCTATTTTGTGCCTTTTTTTGGTCTTTTTTTGCAGAAGAATTTGGACAAACACTTGAGTAAAAGAGCCTGAGGAGGTAGAGTGGCTGGAAAGGCAGGTGACACCAAGATGTACCTGCCTCTAGTGTTTATCTTCTGCATCAAGGCTAGCGGCCCCAGTCTCCTTCTGTCAGGTGCCACGCTGTCTCTCACTGCTGCTGACGTCACACCCGACCTCCTGCCTCCCACCTGGTGTGCATAACTCACACGTATGACCACCTCCTGCTCCCCACACCGTCTTACGCCCACATATGATGCACAGGGCTACAGGGAACGCAGGCAGGAAGAAGATCAGCTCACTACGCAGCCGGATCAAAGCGATACTTCCTTGTATGTAAGTGACGGGGCGAACCGTCCTGATTCATTCAGAAGTGTGAAAGAAACATGTTTTATACCTATTGATGGAAGGATTCCCTGTATCCTTTCACACAAAGCGGACAAAAAAAAACCTGCTGAATCTCCTTGGCTTCCTGCAGGGATTGTAAGGAACGAATAGAGAGGCAAGGAGCCATGCTGTCTAGCAGGTCCCACTCTCGCCCGGCCAAGGACAGATGAGCACCCACACCACCACTCTCACGCCATCCCACTCACCTTCCCATGCCTTCGCAGTATATTACTTATGTATTTTTTGCCAAATATAAAAAAAAATATCAAACAAGGAGCACCTTTGTTTGTATTTTTCATTCACAGACACCCACCGCAGGCAGTTGCCAGTCATTCGAACCTTAAATTTCCCTGTTTGTGTTTATCTTTCATCTCAACGCGATCTTGCAAAACTGGCGCACCTCAACTGTGTGACAGTGATGATGTCTATCTGCTTATCCTCTCAACGTGAGGCTGAAGTTTTGACAGATGTCAGCACTGTGATTCTGACACCGTTCATTTGCAGCCAACTCGTCCCTAGCTGACACTGTGCTGATAAAGGTTCGGGTTAAGGAGGAGAAAGCTACGACACTCACACCCTGCAACAAGGAGAAACACTTGTACAAGACGACAATGTCAGAGGGGGGGGGGATAAGTGAATTGGGCAGGAGGGAAATGGGCAAGAAGGTGGGGGCCACGAAGAGGTGGGTCGGGTCCAGGGGAAAGGAGATACAAACCAGACCTGTGAAGGTGTACACGATATGTGTGTGTGTGTGTGTTGTGTGTGTGTGTGTGTGTATGTGTGTGCACATACCTAGTTGCGCTTACAGGGGTCGATTTGTAGATCATAGCCACGCTTCTTAATTCCTATCAACAGGTTAAACTGATTTCTAGTCTTCAGAACCTGATCACATCTGCTCTTAAAACTGTGTATAGAGTTATACACAAATAACCCGCACATAGAGAGAGGAGCTTACGACGACGTTTCGGTCCGACTTGCAGTTACCACTTCTTTATATTCATTTCTCCTCTAAAACAACCTGCCTCCATCTACTCTAATGTCAGGATAATTTTTCTTTATATTACTTAACTTTTGAATGGTTACTTTTATCTGGCTAGATAGTATCTGCTTTTAAGAACTTTAAGAACTTGGTAAGTCACTCTGTAATACTTCTCTGATGTGTGAAAGTAATGACCATTGTCTCTGTCGGTCATCTTGTTGGTCAGTCTCCACCTGTACCCACTCTTGATGCCCTCTAGTTAGTCACTGTCTCTTAGCCACTTTCATTTATTCCTCTGGGTATTTTGTATGTTGTGGTTATGTTTCCTTCTCTTTCGAGGACCAGTTAGCGCAGTCTTATTTCGTAATTTTTGTCTCAACTCTGGTGACAACTTTGTGTAAATTCTCTGGACGTTTTCTTCATCTCTGTGCGATTATTAAGTTTGAACCCTAGTAGACAATTTTTGGTGGAACATATGTTGTATACTCCCCTGGCTGTATGTGCTAATCTGGCGATATGTTCGGTGTAATGTTCATTGCAAGATCTCTCTTGGTATTTGACAATATTAGTTATTCCTTTCTCAAATGATACGTTTTTTTTCATATATCCTCTCTCTGTTTTCATCTGTTAAATTCCAGCACCACGGCTGCCACTATTGTTGTATCTTGGTGTTACGCAGTCTTCACTGGTTTGAATTTGCCTTATTAGTTTAGTGTAGTTTGTGCCTGTGTGTGTGTGTGTGTGTGTGTGCGCTTCACACACACACACACACACACACACACACACACTGCAGGCACAAGATGACATCACCCGCAACACATGTAGTCAGTACACACACACACACACACATGCAACCACACACACACACACATACATGCAACCACAAACAGGTGAATACACACATGGCACTCGTTCCATAACTGCTCTCATCACACACCCACACCTGGCCTCCTCGTGGCCCTGACATCCTCCACCTGACAGCAACATCACATTCAGGTCACTTGTCCTGATTAAAGCAACGTCGACAGCTCATCTGTTTGACTGTGAGAATTAACAGAGATCAACCTGGTGGACCGGTGGGCCAGACCTGACCACTACTGAGCATCTCGAAGATTTATATCTCAAGGTAAATATATGGTAAGAGAAAAAATTCCAGAAATAATCCCTCGAGTTCTTTCATCGTTTTACTGAGTCGTGATGATCAGTTTGGGGACCCCCGAGGTCTCTGAACCTCTGCAGACCTGGTTGACCCTCATCCGCACCTGCGATCGTAAGGTTAAATTAACAATAAAATTTAATGGAAATCCCTACAGAGTAAAGGGAATTATTATTATTATTATTATTATTATTATTATTATTATTATTATTATTATTATTATTAAGTGAGCGCTAAAGCACCTGGGGAACAGAATGCAGTTCACTTTGATCCCGTTGCTTTGGGGTGTCACCTGACCGACTCTTGGTTTGAAGTCCCTGATCTAGAACTTCTTTTCCCCTTTCTCACCTTAAATCCTCACAAAATTAACAATCAGGTCAACTTGCACATACCATGAGGTGAGTGTAAATGTCACCATTTATTCTTCTTTTCACTCATTGCTGTCTGTCCGGCACGCGCCATGACTCGCTGGCTTTACACCTTAACATTATATGATCTCCCAGGCGTCCAGCAGCTGGGTTAAGCCATCCAGCTAGGTTAAGCCATCCAATTGGAGGTAATCCAGTGAATGACCTCTGTCAGATGACCCAAAAAGGTCCAGTGGTGGGTTATCATATGATAAGACCCACCCCAGTAAACACTTGTCCTCTTTCCTGACGAATCTAACCTAACCTACCTAACCTAACCTAACCTAACCTAACCTAAACTAATTTAATCTAATCTAACCTAACCTAACCTTACCTAATCTAACCTTACCTAACCTAACCTAACCTAACCTAACCTAACTCAACCTAACTTTACCTAACCTAATCATGGTCTATAAGCATCAAGGTTAATCAGCATCCAAGTTTATAAGCATCAAGGTCTATGAGCATTAAGGTCTATCATCATCAACGTCTACCAGCATCAAGGTTAAATTGCGTCAATATCTATCAGCGTCAAGGTTCATTAGCGTCAAGGTCTGTCAGCATCAAGGCAATGCACTGGAAGCAGGGAAGATGAACGAGTTAAGCAGAGGTTAGTTTTGGGTGCGGGTTAACTGGGACACATAAGAGACATGAGCTGCGTCAGTCGATCAGACGATGAGAAGTGGGCCCAGGAGATGGACTCTAACCCTGCAAAAACTGCAAAGGTAAATACAGCTAGGTAAATAGCAGGCAGCACCGCACCTGTGTACATGCAGACACACCCGTAGTATTACACAGGTGACTTGCGTAAACAACAGCAGTCTTCTTAAATGTTATCTTCCCTGTTGGCGTGTCTTCTGTGTTACTGCCTCTGTTGTGACTGTTACCGCCACCGTTGTGACTGTTACTGCCACCGTTGTGACTGTTACTGCCTCCGTTGTGATCGTTACTGCCACCGTTGTGACTGTTACTGCCATCGTTGTGACTTACTGCCTCCGATGTGACGGTGACTGTCTATGTTGTGCCGTTACCGTTACCGTTGTTTCTGTTACTGTTACGTACAGAGGAGGATGACAAAGTTGGTCCCATGCATCAGGAATCTTCCCTATGAGGATAGACTGAGGGCCCTGAATCTGCACTCTCTCGAAAGGCGTAGAATTAGGGGGGATATGATCGAGGTGTATAAATGGAAAACAGGAATAAATAAAGGGGATGTAAATAGCGTGCTGAAAATATCCAGCCAAGACAGGACTCGTAGCAATGGTTTCAAGTTGAAAAAATTCAGATTCAGGAAGGACATAGGAAAGCACTGGTTTGGATGAGTGGAATAAACTCCCGAGTACCGTCATAGAAGCTAAAACGTTGTGTAGTTTTAAAAATAGGTTAGATAAATACATGAGTGGGTGAGGGTGGGTGTGAGTTGAACCTGACTAGCTTGGGCTACCAGGTCTGGTGCCGTGCTCCTTCCTTAAATGGAAGTGACCTGATTAGGTGGTCATTGTTCTAGGCCGGGGGGTGGCATGGACCTGCTTCGCATGGATCAGTACGTCTTTTGCAGTGTTCCTTTTTTCTTATGTCCTTATGTTACCGCCACCGTTGTGACTTACTGCCTCCGATGTGACGGTGACTATGTTGTGACCGTTACCGTTACCGTTGTTGCTGTTACTGCCAACCTTGTGACTGTTACTGCCACTGTTGTGGCTGTTACTACCGCTCTTGTGACTATTACTGCCTCCTTTGTGGTTCTTGTTTCGACCGTTGTGGCTGTTACTGTCTCTTTTGTGGTTCTCACTGCCTCCATTGCGACTGTTACTGCCTCTTTTGTGGTTCTCACTGCCTCCGTTGTGATTGTTACTGCCTCTTTTGTGGTTCTTACTGCCTCCGTTGTGATTGTTACTGCCTCTTTTGTGGTTCTTACTGCCTCCGTTGTGACTGTTACTGCCACTGTTGTGGCTGTTACTGCCGCCGTTCTGACTGTAACTACTTTCGTTGTGAGTTATTGCCTTCGCTGTGACTGTCTGTCTGTCTATCTGTCTGTCTCTTTTTATTTGTTTATTCCTATATTTAAAACTACAGAGGAGCCAGTAAGGTTACGAACTACTTATTCAGTCTCGGTAATAGGGAAATGGAATGAACTGGAGGCGGAAGTGGTGTAGGCAAGTTCCACACACAGCTTCAATAGTAGGTATGATAGGGCGCAAGAGGCCAACAGCCAGTAATGCCGGCCAATAAGACTAGGAAAAGAACTACGATTCGACCCCTGCAAGCACACCTAGGTGAGTGCAGGGGTCCAGGAACTATGATTCGACCCCAGAAAGCACGCCTAGGTAAGTGCATAGGCCAGGAACCATGACTCGACCCCAGCAAGCACACCTAGTTAAGTGCAGGGGCCAGGAACATGAATCAACCCATGCAAGCACACCTAGGTGAGTGCAGGGGCCAGAAACCATGGCTCGACCTCTGCAAGCACACCTATTTGAGTACAGGGGCCAAGAACCATGAATCGACCCCTGCAAGCACACCTAGGTGAGTGCAGGGGCCAGGAACCATGACTCGACCCCAGCAAGCACACCTAGGTAAGTGCATGGGCCAGGAACTATGATTCGACCCCAGAAAGCACGCCTAGGTAAGTGCATAGGCCAGGAACCATGAATCGACCCCTGCAAGCACACCTAGGTGAGTGCAGGGGCCAGGAACATGAATCAACCCATGCAAGCACACCTAGGTGAGTGCAGGGGCCAGAAACCATGGCTCGACCTCTGCAAGCACACCTATTTGAGTACAGGGGCCAAGAACCATGAATCGACCCCTGCAAGCACACCTAGGTGAGTGCAGGGGCCAGGAACCATGACTCGACCCCAGCAAGCACACCTAGGTAAGTGCATGGGCCAGGAACCATGACTCGCCCCCTTCAAGCACACCTAGGTGAGTGCAGGGGCCAGGAACCATGACTCGACCCCTGCAAGCACACTTATTTGAGTACAGGAACCATGAATCGACCCATGCAAGCACACCTAGGTGAGTGGAGGGGCCAGGAACCATGACTCGAGCCTTGCAAGCACACCTAGGTGAGTGCATGGGCCAGGAACCATGAATCGACCCCTGCAAGCACACTTAGGTGAGTACAGGGGCCAGAAACTATGACTCGACCCCAGAAAGCACACTTAGGTGAGTGCAGGGGCCAGGAACCATGACTCGACCCATACAAGCACACATAGGTGAGTGCAGGGGTCAGGTATCATGACTCGACCCCTGCAAGCACACTTAGGTGAGAGCAAGGGACAGGAACCATGACTCGACCTCTGCAACCACACTTAGGTGAGTGCAGGGGCGATGAACCATGACTCGACCCCAGCAAGCACATTTAGGTGAGTGCAGGGGCGATGAACCATAACTCGACCCCAGCAAGCACACCTAGGTGAGTGCAGGATCAGGAAACATGACTCGACCCCAGAAAGCACACCTAGGTGAGTGCATGGGGCAGGAACCATGACTCGATTCATGCAAGCACACATAGGTGAGTGCAGGGGCCAGGAATCATGACTCGACCCCTGCAAGCACACCTAGGTGAGCGCAGGGGCCAGGAACCATGAATCGACTCAGAAAGAAACACTAGGTGAATGCATGGGCCAGTAACTATGACTTGACCCAGAAAGCACACCTAGGTGAATGCAGGGGTCAGGGACCATTAATCGACCTCTGCAAGCACACCTATTTGAGTACAGGGGCCAGGAACCATGAATCGATCCCTGCAAGCACACCTAGGTGAGTGCAGGGGCCAAGAACCGTGACTCGACCCCAGCAAGCACACCTAGGTAAGTGCATGGGCCAGGAACCATGACTCGTCCCCTTCAAGCACACCTAGGTGAGTGCAGGGGCCAGGAACCATGACTCGACCCCTGCAAGCACACTTATTTGAGTACAGGGGCCAGGAACTATCAATCGACCCCTGCAAGTACACCTAGGTGAGTGCAAGGGCCAGGAACCATGACTCGACCCCAGCAAGCACACATAGGTGAGGACACACACTACTGACCTTCAGATACAGCTATGTATAATATATTATTTTATTCATTGGGAATAAATGTTGTCTTATAATTATATTATTATTATTATTATTATTATTTATTATTATATTATTATTATTATTATTATTATTATTATTTTATATTTATTTATTAGGTATTTGATTTTTTTGCATTTTAAAGTTTTCGTTTATAACTTGAGAACGGTTCGTCCGATCGGCTTAAAATTTTCGACGGAGGTGAAGTGTAACTAAGAAAAGGTTCATACACCTGTTATCTTATCTAACTACTGACAGGTGCTGGCGTCTGTTCATCAATTTCATGCAGACTCTTCCAGGATTGGGTTTACGTGCGGAAACCTCCATCGATTGGCTTTAAAAGTTCAACTCTGGTGAATCCTGGTTGAGAGAAGGCTGGGAGTGTTGCTGGAGTGTGTTGGTGGTGAATTCTGGTTGAGGGGGGGTGGGAGTGTTGCTGGAGTGTGTTGGTGGTAAATTCTGGTTGAGGAGGGGTGGGAGTGTTGCTGGAGTGTGTTGGTGGTGAATTCTGGTTGAGGAGGGTGGGAGTGTGTTGGTAATGAATTCTGGTTGAGGGGGGGGGAGTTGCTGGAGTGTGTTGGTGGTAATTCTGGTTGAGGTGGGTGGGAGTGTTGCTGGAGTGTGTTGGTGGTGAATTCTGGTTGAGGTGGGGTGGGAGTGTTGCTGGTGAATTCTGCTTCGTGGAGGCAGAGAGTGTTGCTGGAGTCCATCTACGTATTTAGTCCATTAATCTCAAGATTGATGGATTGAACACATCAGCTTCAGGCTGAGAGACTGATTACCTCAGTCTCCTCATCTTACACTGTTTTTCTCTCTACTGGACTGATGAAACCACTGGTTGGCGATACTTTTCATCAATAAAGATTTCTAAATGTTGCACAAATGTATAGTTCTTGAGTTTAAGCATTGTAAATCGCAACTATACCAAATTCCTTACATAGTTAATGAGCTTGGAACTATTGGAGTCAGAATAATAACTGGAGAATGCCACTTCTGCTCGACTTGAAACCTTTGGCGACAGTAGGCCTCTCTCTAAGAGACGCCCCTGTTGCTTACGTGCTAAGTTTTCATTTGATAATTTTATTAACACATACTGGTTTCCATGTAATAATCAGAGAATATATCTTCTGTTTGTGTGTCTCTCAGAGCTCGGTGAAGGTGAGAAGTGAACGAAAGTCAGCGAGACAGCTGAACCTCTTGACGGTGGGTTCAGCAGAAGGCATCCCACTCCCTGATGCTAGCCCCGCGTGTCCCGACCATGGAACAGACTTGCGCCTCCTCTCTGCCACCCCGTCCTTCGTTTTATCTCACACGAAGCCAAAATCAGAGTCTCGTCTTTTAAGGTTAAGTTTTTTCTTCTTGATTACCTATAACGTTCGATTTATTTTTTTTGCGTCGGAGCTCTAGTATGAGAGAAGCATAGTGGTGTGAGGCAGCCACGACGAAGCTCTTGGGAGACTCAGAATGCAGTCTGAGTTGAATTAAGTAAACGTCTGCATATGGCCTTACCTTGGGCGGATAAAGAAATGAATGAAGCTATGAATGGATGAATGAATTGCCATTTACATTAATTGCTATGTGCATAAATTACCACGGGGGACGGGAGGGGGGTTGAGGCGAGGTACACATGCTGGGGGACACAGTGTAATCTCAGTGTTAATGTATGAACCGTGCAACACATGGGAATCATCACCTGCATACATTATCTCTTTTCGCCAGCCAGGTTACTTTACGAAACATTGCGCAATAAAATTTCTTGCCATAAGATGAATGTTGGAGACAACGACACACGCGGAACGGGTCGTCGTGTCTTTCTGCTGCCATATTTACGGGAGAAGGAGAAAGGTAGAGAGACCGTTGTAAATATTTACATGGGTGCTCGTCGACTGTTGTGGGTCATATCCTGGGTAAAACAGTAATAATGGAAGCAAGATATTACAAACACAGATCTGCTGCTGTAACTACGTACAATATACTGAAGACAGGACACTACGATCATATCATAGTTCTGTTGCTATAACTACGTACAATATACTGAAGACAGGACACTACGATCATAGTTCTGCTTCTGTAAGTATAATTGAGTAATGACAGAAAATTATGAATAAACTATATACGGATCGAAGTGCCATTCTACATAATTTGACTTTTCGACATAATACATGGACAATTTGACAGCAGCCCAAGTACAAGCGGGGACACAGTTTATTCTCGTTGTTAAAAAAAAATCCGTCACTAAACAGCTAGAGGATCAAGCCCACAATGCAATTGCCTCCACCGCAGTCATCTGTGCTTCATGTCTTTCCTGAGCCCTTGTGTTATTATTATCCTGAACTGATTGAGTCGCAAAAAATTCTCCATAATAAAAGTTGGAGGACATCAAGCAGCCAACGCAACTCGCTCGTCAGTTGTCCTTTTCTGACTTCTATTTTAGGAAGGCAGAAAGGTTAGAGAGACGTATAGCTGCAGATATTAGACATGTGTGCTGCATGAATTGACTATTAGCTGCATGATATTGACGTATAATGCTGCATGATATTAGACGTATATGCGCATGATATTAGAACTATGCGCAGATATAGACTCTATGCTGCAATATTAGATATTATGCTGCAGATATTAGACGTACTAGCTGCATGATATTAACGTACTATGCTGCATATATTAGACGTATATGCTGCATGTATAGACACTAGTGCATGATATTAGACGTACTATGTTTGCATGAAGTATAATACGTATATGCTGAAAATGATTATATAACTACTATGCTGCATGATATTGCTACTATGCTCATGATATTAGACTACTATGCTGCATGATATTAGACACTATGCTGCATATTTGGACGTTACTATGCGGATAAAGACGTACTATGCTGCATGTATTAAAACGTATCATGCTGCATGATATTAGAGTACTATGCTGCATGATATAAACGTAACTATGCTGCAATTTAACGTTACAATGCGCATATTAGACTACTCATGCTGCTGTTTGATTTGACGTACTATGCAGCATGATATTAGACGTATATGCTGCATAATATTAGACGTACTATGCTGCATATAACAGAATGCTGAAATCAAGCTACTATAGCGCAATATTGCCCGTACTAGTTGTCCTAATTAGACGTACTATGCTGCATATATTAGACGTACTATGCTGCATGATATTAGACGTACTATGCTGCATGATATTAGACGTACTATGCTGCTATATATTAACGTACTATCTATGATATTAAGTATATTGATAATATAGACGTACTGTGCTTGCATATTAGACGTACTATGCTGCATAATATTAGACGTACTATGCTGCATGATATTAGACGTACTATGCTGCATGATATTAGACGTACTTGCTGCATTTATTAGACGTATTATGCTGCATAATATTAGACGTACTATGCTGCATGATATTAACGTACTATGCTGCATGATTAAACGTACTATGCTGCATGATATTAAACGTACTATGCTGCATGATATTAGACGTATATGCTGCATGATATTAGACGTACTATGCTGCATGATATTAGACGTACTATGCTGCATGATATTAAACGTACTATGCTGCATATTAGACGTACTATGCTGCATAATATTAGACGTACTATGTTTCATGATATTAGACGTACTATGCTGCATAATATTAGACGTACTATGCTTCATGATATTAGACGTACTATGCTGCATGATATTAAAACGTACTATGCTGCGAATATTAGACGTACTATGCTGCATGATATTAGACGTAGTATCTTGCATAATATTAGACGTACTGTGCTTCATGATAGACGTACTATGCTGCATAATATTAGACGTACTATGCTGCATGATATTAGACGTACTATGCTGCATAATATTAGACGTACTGTGCTGCATTATATTAGACGTATTATGCTGCATAATATTAGACGTACTATGCTGCATGATATTAGACGTACTATGCTGCATGATATTAAACGTACTATGCTGCATGATATTAGACGTACTATGCTGCATGATATTAGACGTACTATGCTGCATGATATTAGACGTACTATGCTGCATGATATTAAACGTACTATGCTGCATGATATTAAACGTACTATGCTGCATATTAGACGTACTATGCTGCATAATATTAGACGTACTATGTTTCATGATATTAGACGTACTATGCTGCATAATATTAGACGTAC
Organism: Cherax quadricarinatus; assembly: GCF_026875155.1. NCBI lineage: Eukaryota > Metazoa > Arthropoda > Malacostraca > Decapoda > Parastacidae > Cherax > Cherax quadricarinatus. Next base: position 28,247,969 of record NC_069447.1, on the reverse strand, counting down.
TATGCTTCATGATATTAGACGTACTATGCTGCATGATATTAGACGTACTATGCTGCGTAATATTAGACGTACTATGCTGCATGATATTAGACGTAGTATGTTGCATAATATTAGACGTACTATGCTTCATGATATTAGACGTACTATGCTGCATAATATTAGACGTACTATGCTGCATAATATTAGACGTACTATGCTGCATGATATTAGACGTACTATGCTGCATAATATTAGACGTACTATGCTGCATGATATTAGACGTATTATGCTGCATAATATTAGACGTACTATGCTGCATGATATTAGACGTACTATGCTGCATTATAAATCTACTATGCTTATGATATTAAATGCTCTACAGTCAGCTTTCTTATAGAGCTCCTCTAAATAGCTGTACTTGAGGTGAGAAAAGGACCGCCTGTATGTTAATTAGCAATAATAATCACTAAGGAAAAAAGAAAACTGTGTGTGCCAGCAGTGACAGCCTGGTTGAGCAGGGAGAGGGGGCGTTGACCCCTCTCTCCCCCGAAATCATCCCTCAGGTATCCCTGAGGTTCAGGTATAGCGTGTCATGGTGACATTCTATACAGTAATGTACACAGGATTGAGTTCGGAGACTTCAATGCAAGCTGAGTGATAATCCTAAGCTCTGGGTCGGCCACAGGGTGAGCGGTGGGTCGGCCACAGGGTGAGCGGTGGGTCGGCCACAGGGTGAGCGGTGGGTCGGCCACAGGGTGAGCGGTGGGTCGGCCACAGGGTGAGCGCTGGGTCGGCCACAGGGTGAGCGCTGGGTCGGCCACAGGGTGAGCGCTGGGTCGGCCACAGGGTGAGCGCTGGGTCTGCCACAGGGTGAGCGCTGGGTCGGCCACAGGGTGAACACAGGAAGGAGGGGAGAGGAAATACGATTATTTCCTAATATAAAAGAGGACAGGAGGAAAAGGGTGGTGAATTAGACAAGCAAAATAAATACTTCACTGAAGGAGACAGATGGAATGAGACTAAAATATAATAAAATAAACTCGAGAATATTTTAATTCTTAAAATGGGTATTCCTCGACCTATAAGCTCTTAGAATTGTGTGTCTCGGTGTATATACACCGAAGTTAGAATGTATCTCAGGGTATATACATCGATAAGTGTGGATCTCTTGATGTATATACACCGAGAGGTGTATATATCTCCCTGCGTGTACAACGAAAACTGTGTATCTCTTGGTGTATATGCGGGGAAGCATATCTCTCGGTGTATATCCCTCCGAGAATAACACAAAATTCTAATTGAATCCTTATGTTATGGATAAACGTATTCCTGATATTAATGTTCTGGTGAATAGCGACCTTAAAAGATTTGGTGAAGTCGCTAGGCTTCACCGCGGACAAACTGGCTTCCAGGATGGTAGCGAAGCAAAAACTCTGTCTTGGAGAGCGAGACTTCACTTTATGACAGGTGTCAGGTGTCTTGTGACCGCCTTGAAGGGTGGACACACGGTGGCTCCACCTGCCTCACCTACTTTGGAATGGAATTTGTGTTTGTTTTATGGGATACTGTCAGAGATGTAAAGATATATAATTGCGTCGCATATGCATGCGTTCGCTCCTGCGTGCGTTGCTCCTGCGTGCGTTGCTCCTGCGTGCGTTGCTCCTGCGAGCGTAATACGGTACCTACTGTGAGCTTGTACACGACCAGCCCACTCCAAATTGTGTTAATTTCGAAGGGCAAGGGAGGATGGAGAGATGGGGGAAGAGGAACCTATATCATAGACCAGACTAGCGAGAATACCCGGAGTATACCTGGAGGATTTTTTTGGGGTTAACGCCCCCGCGGCCCGGTCCGTGACCAGGCGTCGTGGTGGATCGGGGCCTGATCAACTAGGCTGTTACTGCTGGCCGCACGTAAACCGACGTATGAACCACAGCCCGGCTGGTCAGGTACTGGCTTTAAGTACCTGTCCAGCGCCTTCTTGAAGACAACCAGGGATCTAACGGTAATCCCCCTTATGTATCCTGGTAGACAGCTGAGCAGTTTTGGGCCCCTGACACTTACTATGTTGTCTCTTAGCGTACTCGTGGTGCCTCTGCTGTGCACTGGGATGTTGCCGAGACTTTCGTTTTCGTAGGGAGTGATGTGATTTCCATGTGCAGATTTGGGACGAGTCCCTCCAGGATTTTCCAAGGTATATTATCATGTATCTTTCTCGCCTGAGTTCCGGGGAATACAAATCAAGGGACTTCAACCGTTCCCAGTAATTTAGGTACTTTATCGTACTTATACGTGCCGTGAAAGTTGTCTGTATATTCTCCAGGTCTGCAATTTCGCCTGCCTTGAAGGGGGCAGTTAGTGTACAGCAATATTCCAGCCTAGAGAGACCAAGCGATTTGAAGATAAACATCATGGGCTTGGCATCTCTAGTTTTGAAGGTCTCATTATCCATCCTATCATTTTCCTAGCAGATGTGGTAGATACACTGTTGTGAACTTGGAAAGTGAGATCGAGATTCGAGGATGGGGAAGAGGAACCTGTCTCACAGACCAGATCAGTGAGAAGACTCGACCCAGGAGGGAGAGATAGGGGCCGTGAAGAATCAAGGAACCACGCCAGAGAGAAGGAAAGACCTGGAGAAAGGAGAAAGAATCCAGAAAGAGAAAGGGAGGTTAAAAATGAAGCCAGCAATTGATGAGAAGGATAATTGGAGAGGAGGAACTAGAGAGGAGGTGAAAGTTAGGATATATGGGTAGGCGAGGGGAAGGAGAGAGGGAAAGTAGGAAACAGGAGAGAAAGTGGGAGACAGGAGAGAGAAAAAGTAAGACAGGAGAACGAAATATAATATAAAATTCGTGGGGAAGCGTGAAACTCTTAGGGGTAAAGGTATAAAGGCTATGAAGGAAGGAATGAAGAGAGAATGAAGAGGAGGAGGAGAGAGAGAGACTGGGAGGAGGTAGAGGCCACTGACAGGAAAGACCAGCCTATGACGTAACCAGGTGGAGGCCAGGGAGGGGTTAGCCGGGAGAAGGACAGGAGGAGGAGGAGGGAGGAGGGAGGAGGGAGGAGGGAGGAGGGAGAAGGTGGAGGAAAAGGAGGTGATGGAACAGGTGGTGAAAGAGGAGGTGGAGGAGAGGAGGTGGTGGATGAGAAGGTGGTGGAGGAGAAGGTGGTGGAGGAGAAGGTGGTGGAAGAGAAGGAGGTGGTGGAGAAGAAGTAGGTGGTGGAGGAGAAGGAGGTGGTGGAGGAGAAGGAGGTGGTGGAAGAGAAGGAGGTGGTGGAGGAGAAGGAGGTGGTGGAGGAAGAGAAGGTGGTGGAGGAGAACTAGGTGGTGGAGAAGGAGGTGGTGGAGAAGAAGAAGGTGGTTGAGGAGAAGTAGGTGGTGGAAGAGAAGGAGGTGGTGGAGGAGAAGGAGGTGGTGGAATAGAAGGAGGTGGTGGAAGAGAAGGAGGTGGTGGAGGAGAAGGAGGTGGTGGAGGAGAAGTAGGTGGTGGAAGAGAAGGAGGTGGTGGAGGAGAAGGAGGTGGTGGAGGAGAGAAGGTGGTGGGGAGAAGTAGGTGGTGGAGGAGAAGGAAGTAGTAGAGGAGAAGGTGGTGGAGGAGAAGTAGGTGGTGGAGGAGAAGGTGGAGGAGAAGTGGTGGAGGAGAGTAGGTGGTGGAAGAGAAGGAGGTGGTGGAGGAGAAGTAGGTGGTGGAGGAGGAGGTGGTGAAGAGGAGGTGGAGGAGAAGGAGGTGGTAGAGGTGATGGTGGAAGAGGTGGTGGAGGAGGAGAGCCCAGGGAGGGGAAGGAGGACCTGGGGGGGAGGATAAGGGCCTGGGAAGGAGAGTGAAATCCTGGAAGGGGTGAGGAGAACCTGGAGAGAGGGATAAAAACTTGGGGGAGGACCTGAGAAGGACCTGGGAGGACCTGAGCAGGACTTGGGATGAGAATGAGGAGTGGAAAAGGGTGGGGAGTGAAAAAGAGTGGAGAAGAAAGGGATGGGAAGGGGTGGGGAGGACCTAGGGATGGACGGGGAGAAGTGGAAATAAGTGGAAGGGTGGGAGAGGGGTGAGAAGGGGTGGGGAGGACCTGGGGAGGTGTGGGGGATGGAGAGAGGTAGGGAGAAGGGAGGTGTAGGAAGAACCTGGGGAGGGGTTATGAGGACCTGGGGAATGATTGGGAGGAGTAGAGATGGGCGGGGGGGACCTGGAGAGGGGTGGGGAGGACCTATTAAGGACTGGGGAGGGGTGAGGAAGATCTGGGAGGGGTGGACTTGAGGAAGAGTGGAGAGGGGTGGGGAGAACTTGCTGAGGGGTGGAGAGAGGTTGGGAGGATCTGGGGAAAGGTGGGGAGGGGTCGAGAGGAATGGGGAATGGTGGAGAGGGATGGAGATGGGCGGGGAGGACCTGGGAAGGGGTGGAGAGAGGTGTGGAGGAACTGTGGAAGAGTGGGGAGGAGGTGGGGCGGGGTGGGAAGGGATGAGAAGGATTTGGGGAGGGATGGGAAAGGGTGGGGAGGGGGAGGTGAGGAGTACCTTGGGTGGGGGAAGGGGTGGGGAGGGCCTGGGAAGGGGTGGGAGGGCCTGGGAAGGGGTGGGAGGGGGAAGGGGAGGAGGGGAGCAGGTCTGGTCCATCTGCGAAGGTCCCCTTCAGCAGCTCCTCTCAACATCGTTCACTGCCACAAAGGTTCGTCCAGGCACCAGCAGGGTGAAACACTGTGAGCAAGGAAGGGTAGAGAGGAGGACCACACCGCACCTAGTGGCAGCCGTCTCAACCATACTAATTGAAGACCTTGGGCAGGGGACCAGGGACCAGGGGGAAGACCAGGAGGACCAGGGAGAGGAGGACCACAGGAATGAGGAGTGCGAAAATCAAAGGGAAGGAATTGTGGGACAGGGAAATGGGGAAGTTAAAGGATATCCAGGTGATGGTAATGGGTACTAAGGTGACTTGGGAGAAAGGAGGGAGAGGAAGAGGGAGGAAAGGCATTGAGGAAGGGGAATAAGGGAAGACGAAAAGAGGTTGAGAAGGAGGGGCCTGAAGAGGTCTACGATTATGAGATCTGGTCTGAGACTTGTGTAAGATAGGTGTGGTCTGTAAGACCACATGTGTACTAATAAAGGGTCTTGTTGTTGTTGTTGTTGTTGTTGTTGTTGTTGTTGTTGTTGTTGTTGTTGTTGTTGTTGTTGTTGTTGTTGTTGTTGTTGTTGTTGTTGTTTTTTTTCTTCTTCTTCTTCTTCTTCTTCTTCTTCTTCTTCTTCTTCTTCTTCTTCTTCTTCTTCTTCTTCTTCTTCTTCTTCTTCTTCTTCTTCTTCTTCTTCTTCTTCTTCTTTCTTATTATTATTATTATTATTATATTAATAATTATTAATTATTATTATTATTATCATTATTAATTATTATTATTATTATTATTATTATTATTATTATTATTATTATTATTATATTATTATTATTATTTTCAACGCACCGGCCATATCCCACGAGGTCAGGTGACCTAAACCGAAAACGAAAGTTTTTCTTTTTAAATTTAGTAATGAATACAGGAGAAGGGGTGACTAGCCTCTTGTGCCGGCATTTTAGTCGCCTCTTACGACACGCATGGCTTACGGAGGAGGAATTCTGTTCCACTTCCTCATCGAGATAAGAAGAAATAAACAAGAACAAGAACTATTAAGAAAATACAAGGAAACCCAGAGGGATGTGTAAATATATCTGCTTTTACATCCATGTGTAGTGTGACTTAAGTGTCAGTAGAAGTAGCATGATACATACCTGTTATCCCGCGTGGTTATGAAACAGAAAAAAACACCAGCAATCCTACTATCATATAAAACAATTATAGGTTTATGTTTCACACTCACTTGGCAGGACGGTAGTACCTCCCTGGGTGGTTGTTGTATTATTTTTATTGTTGTTGTTGTTATTATTATTATTATTATTATTATTATTATTATTATTATTATTATTATTATTATTATTATTATTATTATTATTATTATTATTATTATTATTATCATTATTATCATTATTATTATTATTATTATTATTATTATTATTATTATTATTATTATTATTATAATTATTATCATTATTATCATTACTATTATTATTATTATTATTATTATTATTATTATTATGTGTAGTAGTAATAATAAGGTCAGTTTTAGGTCTGGTATGTAGCCCGCAACGTGAATGATACGAACACACACACACACACACACACACACACACACACACACACACACACACACACACACACACACACACACACACACCAACACACACACATAGACACACACACACACACACACACACACAACACACACACACACACACACACACATACACACACACACGCACAACACACATCTTAATAAGGAATCATTCAGGACCCTGTACACCGTGTACGTTAGGCCATATTGGAGTATGCGCCACCAGTTTGGAACCCACACCTAGCCAAACACGTAAAGAAACTAGAGAAAGTGCAAAGGTTTGCAACAAGACTAGTCCCAGAGCTAAGAGGTATGTCCTACGAGGAGAGGTTAAGGGAAATCAACCTGACGACACTGGAGGACAGGAGAGATAGGGGGGACATGAATAACGACATACAAAATACTGAGAGGAAATTGACAAGGTGGACAAAGACAGGATGTTCCAGAGATTGGACACAGTAACAAGGGGACATAGTTGGAAGTTGAAGACACAGATGAATCACAGCGATGTTAGGAAGTATTTCTTCAGCCACAGAGTAGTCAGTAAGTGGAATAGTTTGGGAAGCGATGTAGTGGAGGCAGGATCCATACATAGCTTTAAGCAGAGGTATGATAAAGATCACGGTTCAGGAAAGTGACCTAGTAGCGACCAGTGAAGAGGCGGGGCCAGGAGCTCGGACTCGACCCCTGCAACCTCAACTAGGTGAGTACACACACACACACACCACTCACACACACACCACACACACACAACACACACACACACACACACACACACACACACACACCACACATACACACACACACACACACACACACACACACACACACACACACACACACACACACACACACACACACACACACACACACACACACACACACACACAGATGGTGACGTAAAACTAATGGGGAAAATCCAAACAGTAGTAAACCAGAAGCATCAAATAGATCTGGACACAGGCTACAGGATCGGGCTGACAAGTGGCTACTGGAATCTAACCCCGGCAAATGCAAAGTTATGAAATACGGAGAAGGACCAAGGCGCCCAGAAACATTGTACAAGCTTGAGGGACAGACGCTGCAAACCTCCCAGGAGGAGATGGACCTTGGGGTGAACATTGTTTCAAGCTTTTCATCTACAGCACACAACAAACGTCAGACTGGCAGGTTGAATGGAAGCTTTCAGGAACATCGACAAGGAAGGATTCATGACTTTATACATGACTTACGTCGGGGCCATCTTGGAGTACACAGCACCAGTATGAAACCCACATCTGGTTAAGTATGAAAAGATGCTGGAAAAAGTGCAAAGGTTTGCAACGAAACTATTCCCAGAAAGCTGTGGGCTATAGGCTGTAAGCTGAGGCTAGAGAAGTTAAATCCGACGACACTAGAGGACAGCAGGGCCATTGGAAATGACAGGGTGGACAGGGTGAGTCTGAGAGGAGGGTCTCAGGAACACGAGTTCGCAGCTGGAAATTAAAAACACAGATGAATCACAGGGATGTTAGGAAATACTTCTTTAGTCTTAGAATGGCCAAAAAGTGGAACGGCCTAGCCTACGAAGTAGTAGTGGCAGAATCCATATATAGCTTTAAGAATATGTATGATATGACTCACGCAGACAGGATAGAGAAACCAGTAATGGCCAGGAGAGAGGCGGAACCAGGAGCTGAGATTCGACATACGCAACCACAATACATATACATACATACACATGCTGAAAGGAATTTACGGGGAAATCTTACATCTGCTGCTCCTGTTCTGGCAGTAATTGGCTTTAAGAAAACAAATTAGCAGACAGAAAGGATGGGGGAAATGAGAGTTAAAGATGGAATAGAAAGGGGAAATTTAGGGGTGAGGCTATGAAGGGAAGAGCTGAAATGGGGTAGGAAAGGAAATATGAGGATGGTGGGGTGGGCTAGGAGGGCGAGATAGTAAAGATGGGCTAAATAAGGCGAAGAAACGTGGGTAGAGTTGAGCTAGGAAGGGAGGAGAGTAGATGTGGGATAGGAATGAAGGGAGTATAAGAAACGTTGACAGGTGCGGCTCTTTGTAAGGGGTGCCAGCACTCGGCCCTAATATATACAGGCGCGAGCAGAGTGCTGATGAGCGGCTGGTAACACTGTACCACAACTAGCAGCAGCTAGGCTAGCAAGTACGTAGCTAGGCAGGCAGGCAGGCAAAGAGGTACGTCAGCAGGCAATCAGGTAGGGCAAGCAGGTAGGCAAGTAGGTAGACAGATAGGCAATGAGGCAGTAGAAGGTGCTTTTCTTCAATGGATTTTAAGGGAAACTTAATTATTGTTTGGTTGTAGAAGACCAAGCTTAAATATTTGCATTGTGTTAGAGTTTTTTGGAGGAGATGTCGGGTATGTTGAAACACTTACAAAGAAAAATAATGTCTACGTCCTAGACACGTAACCTGAAGGTTATTCAAACACCCAAGACATGGGCCAGTAAGGCCACAATTCACCTAAATCTAAAGCTAATTTAACACCTAAGTCAATGGTAATTATGACGGGTTCAAATAATCTCTGTACAACAGTGATCTAGAAAACGCGAGAACTGTCCGATTATTAGAGACTTTGAAAGTCAAAATACATTATTAATATCATTAGGGTCATGGAAAGCGCTAAACCCATATGGGTCATTCAGCGATGCACGGCAATATTGAAATAGTTGGAAGATAAGTGAATATCAACAAACTTCTTTGGGTACAAATCACTTCAAGCAGCATTAGAAATGAGTTCACTTTCTAAGTGGTAGTGGTTGGTTGTAGGAGCTTGCCAGCATAGACCGCAGGTATAATGTAGTGCTTCTCTTATGTTCTTAGTGGAAAATTAGGGAAGAAACAATGATGGTGATGGGAGAGAGAGATGGTGATGGTGGTGGTTGGGGGGAGGTGGTGATGGTGATGGTTGGGGGAGGTGGTGATGGTGATGGTTGGGGGAAGTGGTGATGGTGATGGTTGGGGGGAAGTGGTGATGGTGATGGTTGGAGGGGTGGTGATGGGGGTGGTTGGGGGAGGTGGTGATGGGGGTGGTTGGGGGGAGGTGGTGATGGGGGTGGTTGGGGAGGTGGTGATGGTGGTGGTTGGGGGGGTGGTGATGGCGATGGGTGGAGAGGGGGGAATAGTGATTACAGTGAAGGGAGTCAGGTGATGGGTGGCAGCGTGTACCTGCACCTCCCTCCTGCTACACACACCAAAGACGTGTTTTTCACTGGTATTAATTTCATTCATTCTCTGAACTCGTGTATAAGGAGCATCAAACTAACTGTTCTTTATATAGACTTTATTTCAGTAATATTTACTTAATGTCTTTTGAGTATTTACAAAATATCTTATAAACTATATTCACATTTTAAATATATATATAAATCTGTACAAATTTTATATTGGTAGAGTATAATACAAAGAATAAATACATATGTGTGGAGTTAGGAACATAGGGACTTGGACCCGACTCTCGTGTCACTGGAGGGCCCCTAGGCTTAACACTATATGGGCCCCCCACTCACTCCCATCCGGGGCCCACATACGTAATATCACTATATTTACATTGGTGTTCATTTTAAGAGATTGAACGCTGGGTGCTGGAGCGCCATATTCCAGGCAAACAACGGAAACTCTGCTGGTCTTAGGTTATAACATGGGAAGGCCTCGTCGCGTCGCCTTTCCTATGCACATTAGTGTCCAGTGTGACGATTATTCTTCCCGGTGTCGCTTGTTGAACTGTTACTCCAGCACTGTGAACCCCGGTTCGTATCTACTCACTCGTTATCATATACCAAGCCCGTGCCCTGGTCCCCCTGAACCCTCACTCATATCTTTGGTCCGTGCTCTGGCTAGCAGCCTCCACCAGCCGCAAGTCTTTTGTGCGAGACCTTTCGTCTCTAACCTCGTCCACTACACTGTTTTATGGCACTGTTTAATACCCTGGTTATGTCTTTGCGTTATGCATCTGTTTCAGATACCGACGCTATCTTTGCGGCAGACTAGCTTCACTGTCCACCAGCCTGAGCAACACTAAGTGACCATTAGCCCCCAGCCCTCCTACGTCCTTTCCTTCTCCCTAGCTTCACTACGTATCAGCCTAAATGGATTTAGTGACCAACTAGCCCTACATTCCCTATATCATTTCCTTCCTTGCTTTACTGTCATCCATTCTGAACAGTGACTACATTAGCCAGTGCCTTACGTCTGTCACTCGTGCTGTTTGTGCCTCTTCGCGACTCTAAGTCTCTACTGGGACTTCGATGCAAGCACCCGTCTCGACCACTCACTTGCTTAAAAAGAGCCTCAACTTCGTATATAAATTTAAATAAATGATATATCACATTGCCGGGTGGAACTAGCGAGGGCGTGACGCGAATACTTAGAGCCTGTTGGGATGGACAGCCTCACTGACTGATAACATCAATGCACAGGAGCGAAGAACCATTCCCTCACCGGCACCCGCAGCCCTCCACCACCATGTCCTGGTGGTTTTTGAGTACGAATCTCTCGTCGTCGTCCATATACAACATGGAGATGGGCGAGAGCTCTGTGGGGACGCAGCAAGCCTTAGGGACACGGTCAGGGTAGCGGGAGTTGACGAGCGTCTGCACCACGGCGTGGTTGGTGGCGTTTAGCCTATCAGGCAATGGGAAGGGACAATCTCCCTTGCAGAAGAAGGCATCGTAACCAGCTGGGGCAACAATCCAGTCGTCCCAGCCAACTTTCCTGAAGTCTACGTACAGGCGGTGTCTCCTACACACTTGTTTGCCTTTTTTATGTTTATTGACGCTGGAGCGTTTGTTTCTCACTTTAGCGTTGCCATCGCTGGCATGAATAACAAGCAGAGGTTGTTCCTTAGACCAACCATCATCTTCTGTTGATCTCCGGAGTCGCACATGAGAGGTGTCCAATGGTGAGCTTTTGGAGAAAGGCACCACTTCTACGAGCAGTCCGTGGTTGTTGTTGGGAGCAGCAATCCAGCGACGTACAGCGTCAGTTACGTCGAGGGCCTGAACTCCGTCTTGACGTGCATCCACAACATGGGTGTCCAGAAGTTTGAGGGCGGGTTCTGAGAACCGCGTGGCCCGGCGCAGGACATCATAGACCATGATGCGCTGCAGGAATGGTGCCTCCGACGCTGCCCACCGTCTGCCTCGACGATTCATTGACTGCTGAGTTAACGGCTGCGTCTCCTGGAGATCGGATGCCGCAGGGTGCCGCAAGTGCGTTAACCGCAGCTCGGCTGACTGCAGTATCTCCTCAATGGGCATGTGGGTCACATTGAAGCGGAACCGCATCTTGTGTGCAGGGTAGAAGTCGTCCGCCTTGCTCTCTGGAATTAGGATACATGTCACATCTCTAGCCTTGTTATTATTAGTGGTGGCCTGGGGTTCCAGGAACCAAGCTACACACACACACACAAACACAAGCACGCACACAGACACACAGACAGACAGACAGACAGACACACACACACACACGCGCACACACACACACACACGCACACACACACACACCCACACACAGACACAGGCACAGACAGACAGACACACACACACACACGCACACACATACACACACACACACACACACACACACACAAGCACGCACACGAACATATTCCAGCTGCATATGTAACCATTACTGAAGGTCATTAATTCTTCGTGTGACATTAAATGTATGCTCGCAGTGCCGTTTTGGGCAGTAGCTTACCTTTATGGATGAAGCTCCTGACGGTGTTGGGTGAGTCAGTGTGAATCTCGGGGTGTTGCTCCCCGGGCGCCCCCAGCTGCGCCTGCTGCAGCTTGTACAGCTCCAGCATGTAGGGCGGCACCACCACGTTTCTCTTGTTGCGCGGTCGCCGCTCTAGCCCAAACATGGAGAGGAGGGATCGTTCTAGCTGGCGCACTGTGTCTGTGTTTCCTGTAACACCAGCAGTTTGACTCACGTCTCCGCTGTACCCTGTCGCTGCTGCCCACACCAGCACCACCACCACCCGCCAACAACACGAGACCATCATGATACCAGCCTGGAAAATGAAAATGTTACATAATTACTTATGACATCGTTATATTATCATTATTATGAAGTATACGGAATTAGAGGAACTGGAATTACAGAATTAGTCAAACATTAGTAATTACAGAATTACTAATGTTTTATAAATTAATTACAGACGAAAGGAAACTGTATTGAATGGCGCTATGATACTTCAGTTCATGTGTACGATTGTGTGTGTATGTGTGTGTGTTTGTGTGTGTGTGTTTGTGTGTGTGTACGTGTGTGTCTACGTGTGTGTGTGTACGTGTGTGTGTGTGTGTGTTTGTGTGTACGTATGTGTGTGTGTACGTGTGTGTGTACGTGTGTGTGTACGTGTGTGTGTACGTGTGTTTGTGTGTGTGTGTGTTTGTGTGTGTGTGTTGTGTGTGTGTGTACGTGTGTGTGTGTGTGTGTGTACGTGTGTGTGTGTACGTGTGTGTGTGTGTGTGTGTCGTTGTGTGTGTGTGTGTTGTGTTACGTGTGTGTGGTCTGTGTGTGTGTACGTTGTGTGTGTGTTACGTGTGTGTAGTGTGTGTGTGTGTGTGTACTTGTGTTGTGTGTGTGTGTGTGTGTGTGTACGTGGTGTGTGTGTGTGTGTGTTGTGTGTGTGTGTGTTGTGTGTGTGTGTGTACTGTGTGTTGTGTGTGTGTACGTGTGTGTGTGTGTGTGTGTGTGTGTGTGTGTGTGTGTGTGTGTGTGTGTGTGTATTGTGTGTGTGTACGTGTGTGTGTGTGTGTGTGTGTGTGTTGTGTGTGTATGTGTGTGTGTGTGTGTGTGTGGTGTGTACGTGTGTGTGTGTGTGTGTGTGTGTGTGTGTGTGTGTGTGTGTGTGTGTACGTGTGTGTGTGTGTGTGTGTGTGTGTGTGTTGTGGTGTGTTAGTGTGTGTGTAGTGTGTGTGTGTATGTGTGTGTGTGTGTGTGTTGTGTGTGTGTGTGTGTGTGTGTGTGTGTGTGTGTGTGTGTGTGTGTGTACGTGTGTGGTTTGTGTGTGTGTGATTGTGTGTGTGTGTATTGTGTGTGTGGTGTGTGGTGTGTGTGTGTGTTGTGTGCCTCCCATCAACACACTTAGCCTAAGAAATTAAAATTACATGCTGAGTCTTACAGATGGGAACCATACCCTTTCTTCCTGCCCAATACACATGGTTTCTCCGCAGAGTTGACCTTCCGTAGTTTCACGAGAAGCAACACTGCAGGTTAATTGTAGATTAAGAGAAGGGACCAGGAGCTAACGTTCGACTCCAAGGACACACATGGTTTTTAAGTATATGGATGCACAGACATTAATATACATACATTATATATATATATATATATATATATATATATATATATATATATATATATATATATATATATATATATATATATATATATATATATATATATATATTATATATATATATATATTATACTGCATTATAACTTCGATATATCTTTAATGAGTTCCGAGAGTTTTTCTACTTCCGGAGCCCGGTCATGGGCCAGGCTCGTCTGGTGTTGGCATAAATTTGAAGATGAAACTATCTTATATCGCCACTTTTTAACAAGATATAAAACTGTTGGAATTATTGTTATTGTATTTATGTAAAACGCTAAACCCGTGTAGGTGACTCCGAGGCAGGAGAACCACTGTGTTGGTTTATAATACCGAGAAGTTAATGAATAAGACACAAGTACAACACTTGCGTATCTTTGTTGACGAATTACAAGTGTATCAGGTGTTGTCAGTCGAGTACAGGCGACCATAACACTGGAGATGGTAGAAATAATATTGAGTTGATAAGTCCTCAGTCTTGATAGAAGGTGGTCAGTCCCTTAGCCTGAGGGACTGACCATCTAACAAAGCTGAGGGACTGATCACCTCAGTCTTGCACCTGCAGTGTTATACTGGCCTGTGTTCCACCGAGGAAGCCTATAGCTCACGCTAATTCATTACGGTAATAAAAATACTCCAGTCATGTCCATTTATCTGACTCATGAACCTGTTAACAGCAAAACAGATAAATTACAAACCTGGCGTTCGATTTAATAAAAAGAAGCAAAATTTAAATTGAATTACAACAAAACTCTGACTTTATATTTTAGGGTAAACGGAAGAGTTGATGCGGTTATAAATATCTAAATTATATATCTGTGAAGCTGTAAGCCCGAATGGGTCATTCAGCTCACGGAGTGGTAGAAGCTCGATCCTGAGTTCCAATAATGGTGAGATGGACGTGTTACCCCTGCGGCGGCCAACTCAGCAGTTAGGTAAAACTCTCGTAAATACGGACGGGAGAGGCAGTACTTTACAAGAAGCCAGAGAAGAGGCTTAACTATTATAAAAATCTACTGAAAACGTTACATATATAATCTGGTAATGAAGTCTGCGACAGACACAACGGGGCTGATTAAAAAAAAACAAACTAATACAAACACTTGAGGCCATTTATTGGAAGACTGCGGTAGGCCTACTGGCCCATACTAGGCTGGTATGGGTGATCACGGGTCCAAGACTGAAAAGTTTACAATACTACATTCATACTGATATAAATGGTTCAGAGAACCGTCAGGCAGACAACTAAAACACTCATTCAACACTTGGGAACGTGTACTGGACTGATAAACTAACTGTTGGGCGAAACATTTCCACAAGTGTTGTAAAACTATTTCATAATATTTATAAAGAAAACGAACTTTAAACCCGTGTATGCCATACAGCAGTCTTGCCAGCATGTCACACCTTGACGGACTAACCATTTCCTATCAAGGTTGACGGTTTGATCACATCAAGACTTCTACTGCATCCAGTGTTCTACTGTATTATCACGAAGGAACTTGTTGTGCAGATGATGAGTTACGACACTCAAGGTACCCAAGTACTGTACATATGACTTAGTCAAAAACTTGCCGGTAGTGGATACTATTAATAAAATAATAAAAAAGTATTTAGGGAAGCAATTCTATACTGGTGGAATAGCTGATGAATGGAATGAGTTGAGGAAGGAGGTTGTGTGCGCAGCTTCACTCGTTGAGTACCAACTCGTTGGTATTGTATACCATTATCATATTTGTGCGCGATAAGCTTCGGAATATTATGAAAAATATATGGAGACCGCAAATATTTGCTGCAGCAAATGGGTACACCAACACACGGAACCAGGAGCTAGAATTCGACCCATCTCCCTCTCCGCAATAATAAGTGATTATACACGTACGCACACACAACAGTAGGCACGATAGGACCCAGTAGCTGGAAATCAGCGGCCATTTTTTGGGAGGGGGGGCATGAAGAGGGGCCAGGAAGCAAGACTCGATCCCGCGAACACAGACAGACAGACAGACAGACAGACACACACACACACACACACACACACACACACACACACACACACACACACACACACACACATACACACGCACACACACAGAGGGGGCCAGGAGCTTGGGATCGACCCCTGCAACCTCAACTAGGTGAGTACACACACACACACACACACACACACACACACACACAGCTATGAATCGACCCCTGTAACCACAATTAGGTGAGTATAACTCCTCCCGAGACCAGGAGTGTTAAATGAACATAAGAACATTGTTGAATGATGCATCACACGCACTCTGATTACAGAGACAGACACACAAACGCATACACACAGATATATACACATTCATTCGCACACACATACACAGCCAACAAAAGACACTTGGTTGACCTCTGGATGTCTCAGACTGAGTAAGGTGCAACACTCATCTACGCCTTGCGTAGTGGAGGACCTATAACCCAACCCTCCCCCCACCCCCACCCGACCGTCACCCGACCCACACCCGACCTACACCAACCACGATCCGCGGGTCTACGAGCGGTGATCAATCTTTACGAGCATTGATTAACGTCTGCGAGTATTAATTAATGTTTAGGTGAGTATGTTCAACGTCTTAGAGAGTTAATCAACGTCTGAGAGCATCGATTAAGATCTGCTAATCAGTTATATTTGCAAAGCAATAAAATCACTTGATTATTCAACGCATTAAATTATATTATATAAGAAAAATTATATAAGAAATTTACACTATCAGTATCAACTTGCTACTGTTGTGGCCAGTTCACTCTCGTATTGCAAAAATCACATTAGCAATAGTTTTACGCAAGTAAAACTATTGCAAATATTTTTCAGCAGTCCGCAATCCATGTCTATAAAACACTCAATGGCATTGGCCAGGAGCGTCACCAAATTAGACGAAAGGGGAAATATCCCTACTGTTTGCGTTGAGATGCTGGGTTTACAGTCATGCAAGCACCGTGTGGAAAGAGTGGCATCTCTCCCAGGAGAGACGTCCTCAACTTCCCCTAGGCACAACCCTCAGTAACCCACGACTCATAAAATCGTAATAACATGATTGTAAAAAGCAAGTCACGGAACGGGTGGGACTTGAACCCATGGCAAGCGAGTCCTAAAAATTACAGACCAGTGTGTTAATCACTGCGTTAAGGTGAGCCAGTGTCAGGAGAGGGGAGATTTACGTCTGCAAGCGTCTAATCTTTATTGCACAAGCATCAACACACACACACTCACACACACACACACACGCACACACACACACACACGCACACACACACACATACACACATACACACACACACACACACACACACACATGGCCCTACCCTCGAATGCCTGCGATGTAGTTTACCGTCAGACTATTTTACAACGTATCATTACACCGGTGTAATTGTCAAAAAAAAAAAATGAGTTCGTTGGCCAAATTCATTTACTGATATTCACTCATAACATAGTTTTTTACTGCAGCTGGAATGAGAGAGCAATTCGCCAGTCTTATGAAGCAGACATCGACCTTATGGTCACCATCCTGTAATATTATTTTTACAATTAACCAGCAGAGGACTTTCTTTTAACACTAAATTACTGAAACTATTAACATCGACGGTTGATTAAAAAAAAAGAACATTGTAATCCACTGTTAAATTATCTAAGACACTGAGTTCACAGCTGAATTAATTAAGCAACTTTCACATTCACTGCTGTAACCATGATAACGCTGGCATCCGACCAGCAACACACTGCCATACGCAGAGGTAACACCAGGCTACTTTTTCCAGTGAAACACGCACCTGTTTGTTGAGGAAGAGATGTTGAGGGCTGTGGTTGAGAGGAGCGCTACACACAAGGTAGTAGTTGACAGGAGCGCTATACACAAGGTAGTAGTTGACAGTAGTGCTGTACACTGGGTCGTACTTGACAGGAGTGCTATACACAGGGTCGTAGTTGAGAGGAGTGCTATACACAGGGTCGTGGTTGACAAGTGTGCAACACACTGGTATATCCCACACGAGATGACGGAACAAGTGCTGAAGACTCAGCCTCGGGAAAGAAGTGGGTGTCGGTCCACGTGCGCCGCGATCCGGGTTCACAACGGTCCGGATGCGTGATGGATAGCGTCTGGCTGACTACTGGCTAACCAGCGAATAAATAGAACCCATGGTGCTTCTCGTGCCCCGCCCACACCCACCCACCCACCCAACCTCCCTACCTCACTTGTCCGCTTACCCCACCTCCCCCAATCTCCCCACAGCCTGCAAGTAGTGAGGCCAGGTGACCCAGCATCTCCTTCCTGACCTGCACGTGTGACCCGGCCGCTGCAGGTGTCGTGAACCAGCCTCCACCGCGCTATTGTTCTCCTTCTTGACCCAAGGGGAGTCCTTCTCACGCCTATTATCCCTCGCCACTTCTCTATTGTTGTAGGTGACAAAAACCGCAGCTGCTCCCAGCTTAGTGATCATTAGTGGCGAGTGTTACAAGTGGCAAGGAGCAGGTAATTGAGGCAGCCTCTCTGAGTCGGGTATCTTTTGATGATGTGTGTGTGTGTGTGTGTGTGTGTGTGTGTGTGTGTGTGTGTGTGTGTGTGTGTGTGTGTGTGTGTGTGTGTGCGTACATTTCAAACACACACACACACACAGAGGGGCGGGCCCAGGAGCTATGTATCGACCCCTGCAACCACAAATAGATGAGTATACTATAATCAGCATGAATTCAGAGATCTTAAATCTTGTCTTACCGACTTTTCGGAATTCCATGACACAATAACGGAAGTGAGAGAGAGAGAGAGAGAGAGAGAGAGAGAGAGAGAGAGAGAGAGAGAGAGAGAGAGGAGAGAGAGAGAGAGAGAGAGAGAGAGAGAGAGAGAGAGAGAGAGAGAGATAACTGCAAGACGGCATATGGCACTGTACGCAACATAAGACTAGGGGCAAAAAAGAAAATACTGAGAAACAAGCAGTAATAACAGTACGGTGGAAGGAAGGAGTGATTACCGGGGAAGAGATACCAGAATGGAGAAGAGTAACTAGCGGGATACCACAAGCACTGGTATTATGACCAGTATTGCTACTGTTTTATAAGAACAAAGTACCAGATGGAATTAAGTCAGATGTATCTCTGTTCGCTGATGATGTAAATCTAATAACAATACAAACAAGTGATGTAGGTAAATAGTTCAGAGAACCGACAAGTTGATAAATTAGACACATGTGCAAAGTGGAAAAGTTTCACCATACAATGGCTTCATCAGTCCAATATAAAGGAGAATGGTAAAAATCAGGAGTTTGAGGTAATCAGTCCATCGATGGAATGATTACATCTACTCCAGGCTGAGGGACTGATTACGTCAAATTCCTTCTGATATTCACTGTCCTCCTTTGTACTGGACTGATGAACCTAGTGTGTGGTGAAACGTTTCCACAATAAAGATACCCAAGTGTTGCATACTTGTCTAATTTACCAACTAGCAGATGAAAACGGGAAAAGGCTTCAAACCGACCTGGACAAACTGCAGGGATGGTCAGACAAGTGGTTGCTTGAATTCAACCTCAGTAGACATGAAGGCTGTTTAACACTCGCGTAAGTTTCCCTGTCTCCTAGCTCACACCTCAACAACACAATTGTCATCAAAGATTTGTTAAGTTATACCATGAATTAAGGAAAGATCCTGGAATTCACCTTACGAAAGCAGACAAAGCAAATGCGATAGTAATTATGGACAAGGTAGATTACAGACGATATATAACATTAGAAAACAGGGGAACTGATGTGCCCCTTAAGAGACGAGAGAGAGGTACTAGAGGGTAAACTGGAAGCTAAAGACACAGTAGAACCATAGGGATGTCAGGAAGTATTTGTTTAGTTACAGGGTGGTTGAGAAGTGGAATGATGTTGGTGAAGAAAAGGTGGAAGGAGACTCCATACATAATTTTAAAGAGAAGATACGAGAGGGTTCATATGGCTAAGAGGGAGTGAATTTGGCAAGTCGCAAGTTGAGAGGTTGGGCCAGGAGCTAGGAATCGACCCCTGCACCCATACATAAGTGAGAACACAGACAGATAAACAGACACAGATATAGACACACATACACACACATACACATACATACACACACACACATTCACACACACACACACATTCACAACACACACACACACACACAAACACACACACACACACACACACACACACACACACACACACACACACACACACACACACACACGCACACACACACATACACACACATACACACACACACTGAGAACAGAGGGGGACACCAGCAAGGAATATACCAACAAGTGTTGGATGACATACATACAAATGAGGAGGAGGTGAAGAAGCTGCTAAGGGACATCGATACCTCAAAGGCAATGGGACCGGACAACATCTCCCCGTGGGTCCTTAGAAAGGGAGCGGATATGCTGTGTGTGTCACTTACCACAATCTTCAACACATCCCTGGAAACTGGGCAACTACCTGAGGTATGGAAGACTGCAAATGTTGCTCCCATTTTTAAAAAAGGAGACAGAAAAGAGGCACTAAACTATAGACCTGTGTCATTGACGTGTATAGTATGCAAAGTTATGGAGATTATCAGGAGGAGAGTGGTGGAGCACCTGGAACGGAACAAGGGTATAAACGCCAACCAGCACGGATTCTTGGAAGGCAAATCCTGTGTCACAAACCTTCTGGAGTTTTATGATAAAGTAACAGAAGTAAGACACGAGAGAGAGGGGTGGGTTGATTGCATATTCTTGGACTGCAAGAAGGCCTTTGACACAGTTCCTCACAATTGATTAGTGCAGAAGCTAGAGAATCAGGCGCATATAACAGGAAGCGCAATGCAATGGATCAGAGAATACCTGACAGGGAGGCAACAACGAGTCATGGTACGTGATGAGGTATCACAGTGGGCACCTGTGACGAGTGGGGTCCCACAGGAGTCGGTCCTTGGACCAGTGCTATTTTTTGATATATGTGAACGACATGATGGAAGGGATAGACTTAGAAGTGTCCCTGTTCGCAGATGATATGAAGTTAATGAGGAGAATTAAATCAGATGAGGATCAGGCAGGACTTCAAAGAGACATGGACAGACTGGACACCTGGTCCAGCAACTGGCTTCTCGAATTTAACCCCGCCAAATGCAAAGTCATGAAGATCGGGGAAGGGCGCAGAAGACCGCAGACGGAGTATAGACTAGGTGACCAAAGACTGCAAACCTTGCTCAAGGGGAAAGATCTTGGGTTGAGTATAACACCGAGCATGTCTCCGGAAGCACACATGAACCAGATAACTGCTGCAGCATATGGGCGCCTGGCAAATCTGAGAACAGCGTTCCGATACCTTAGTAAGGAATAAGACACTGTACACCGTGTACGTCAGGCCCATACTGGAGTATGCAGCACCTGTTTGGAATCCGCACTTTATCAAGCCTGTCAAGAAATTAGAGAAAATGCAAAGGTTTGCGACAAGGTTAGTTCCAGAGCTAAGGGGAATGAATGTCTTATGAAGAAAGGTGAAGGGAAATCGGCCTGGCGACACTGGAAGACAGGAGGGTCAGGGGAGACATGATAACGACATATAAAATACTGCGCGGAATAGACAAGGTGGACAAAGACAGGATGTTCCAGGGAGGGGACACAGAAACAAGAGGTCATAATTGGAAGTTGAAGACTCAGATGAGTCAAAGGGATGTTAGGAAGTATTTCTTCAGTCATAGAGTTGTCAGGCAGTGGAATAGCCTAGAAAGTGACGTAGTGGAGGCGGGAACCATACATAGTTGTAAGACGAGGTTTGATAAAGCTCATGGAGCAGGGAGAGAGAGGACCTAGTAGCAACCAGTGAAGAGGCGGGGCCAGGAGCTAAGACTCGATCCCTGCAACCACAAATAGGTGACTACAATAGGTGAGTACACACACACACAAACACACACACACACACACACACACACACACACACACACACACACACACACACACACACACACACACACTTACTAAATATTAACATACATGTCAGGTTCTTGCGGTAATTTACTCACCAATAAGAATATGAAAACATTCTTATCCATTGACACCTGAATATAAATTACTTTGTTAGATTTCATGACAATATGTTAAGGTGTCAAGTGGTAGTTCTGTCAGTGTGATAGTGTCAAGTGGTAGTTCTGTCAGTGTGATACTGTCTAGTGGTAGTTCTATCAGTGTGATACTGTCAAGTGGTAGTTCTGTCAGTGTGATACTGTCAAGTGGTAGTTCTGTCAGTGTGATACTGTCTAGTGGTAGTTCTGTCAGTGTGATACTGTCTAGTGGTAGTTCTGTCAGTGTGATAGTGTCAAGTGGTAGTTCTGTCAGTGTGATAGTGTCAAATGGTAGTTCTGTCAGTGTGATAGTGTCAAGTGGTAGTTCTGTCACAGTGTCAAGTGATAGTTCTGTCTCAGTGTCAGGTGGTGGTTCTGTCACAGTGTCAGGTGGTGGTTCTGTCTCAGTGTCAGGTGGTGGTTCTGTCACAGTGTCAGGTGGTGGTTCTGTCACAGTGTCAGGTGGTGGTTCTGTCACAGTGTCAGGTGGTGGTTCTGTCACAGTGTCAGGTGGTGGTTCTGTCACAGTGTCAGGTAGTCCTATGTGTCAAGTGTCACTTATGACGACAACACAAGGAAAAGTTTCACTTAATTTAATAAATTTTCAAGAATTATATTATCAGGGAAGCGCTAAATCCCCATGGGTCAGACAATGTCCATCTTGCATGCAGACGGCTAATTTTGTTATATATATATATAATATATATTATATATTATATATATATTTTATATATAATATATATATATATTATTATATATATATTATATATGTATAGATAGATAGATAGACAGCTGAAAAGATAAATGCTCTCTTTGTATGCACCTAAATGCTATACATTTTTAAATCTGGTTTATCAGTTAAGTATTAGCAAGATGCTGGCCACAGTAGCAGAGGTGTTTATTAGTCGTGTTTACTAGCGTGTAATTCATGCGTCTTAGCTAGTTTATTGTTAAGACTGTTAGTTTAGAAGTTATTTTGTTGCTTAGATTGTTAGCTGCTTTGTTAGTTAATTTGATATATGGTTAGGTTTACACATGGGTTATTAAGATTTAAATTCAACAGTGTAATATGATCAGACAATGATTTAAACCCAAAAAAAAGAGATTAGAAGAAAGTCTGAGCGTATACACACTGAGAGACACACTTCTTTGTATATATACACAGATATGTACGCATCTCTGTGTATGTGTACAGAGATGGATTCTCCTCTCGGTATATACACATCTCTTTGAGAGACACACCTTTCAGTATATACACATCTCTCAGTATATACACACCTCTCTACATATACATACTCTGAGAGATACATATCTCTGTGTATGTACACAGAGATGGACACACCTCTGTGTTATACACCAGTAAGACTGTAACTGACATACAGGCAGGCGACTGTAACATTCACACAAGAAGGTAAGAGTGTAACAGAGAGACGAGCCACATCATTCTGTGGTTGTACCCAGAGAAGTTGACACTGTTGTGACCAGGACATTTCTGCTATACCGTGCTTCGGAGGGTATTTAGGAGTCCTTGTTTTAGCATCCTTGTTCGGTGGCGTTTTATTTTGTCCTGGTCACAACAGTATCAGTTTTCCTGGGTACAACCAAAGAATGATGTGGCTCGTCTCTCTGTTACACTCTTACCTTCCTGTGTGAATGTTACAGTCGCCTGCCACCGAAGAAGGGTGCTAAAACAAGGACTCCTAAATACCCTCCGAAGTACGGTATAGCAGGAAGCCTGAACGCTGGAAGTACCATCGGTACAGCTGGAAATACCACCACTATGAGGTAGCAAACAAAAAGTAAACCGAAGAAAATGACAATAAGGTCTCTACCGAGATTGTGTGTAATCAGCGCAACATTCACTGGTGCTGCTGCAAATTCTATCCGGACAGAAGAGGTCAGGAAAGAAAAGCCAAAGGCTCTATCCCTACTGTCTCTGGTTTTAATGCCGACGGATCCACCACTATGCTTTCCATCCAGGGGAAACAACTTGGTTGATTTGCGACTATGCTCTCTATCCAACTTGGTTGATCTACCAACATGATGTACTGAGATACCTGCAGAGGACTGGTACTTAGAGAGGATGACTAGTAAACTACATGGTAACTCCAACACCAGTTATGACTTAATATTTCCACCTTAGCTTCCAACACCCCAACAATGGACACGTTAGCACTCTGCGCCCTACTCATTATCTCCTGCGCTCACAGGGAGTCGTGAATTTCCCCCACCACAAGTGACCTCGGGAAGGTGCTCCTCCATCACCACTTTTAATACCACAATCACGACCACTACTACCACCATTTCCATCATCAACATCAGCGCCATCGCCATTACCACCACCACCAACAGTGATGTCAGTGTGTTGCAAAACCTTTTGAAGAACAAACATACATCAGATCCAGTAACTTCCCCAGTTCCTAATGATATACAACACATACAGTAAATATACAACATATACAGTAAATCTGAGTGTTATAATTCATAAAGAACTACGTAATAAATTAACGTACTCTTTTCCATTGATTAATTTTCATTTTGTATTTAATAACCAGCGTAATACTGGAACGTCTCCAGAGACTCCATCCTCTTGTGACGTCAGATCCGTTGTTGTTAAGTTCATTTCTTCAAGTGTGTGAGTTGTAGTGTCTGATACATGGGCAGTACCTCACGACACATAGGAAGTATTTCACGATACATGGGTAATCCCACATGATACATGGGCACTATCTCACGATAAGTGAGTAGTATTGCATTATAAATTTCACCGTATAATGTCAGTAAACACACACACACACACACACACACCATTTTGTATATATAATTATATATAATATATATATATAGTATTATATATATATTAAAATATATTATATATATAATATATAAGAAATCAATATAATGTATGTATGTGTTATTGACATTATACGGTGAAATTTGTTAAGATATTTTAGCCCATCAACAAGGAGAAAAAATGCAATGGAGAACTGATATTGTAAAGTGGAGTTGTATTCTTCTGGAATGGAACCCAAGAGATGAGGCGGAGTGAGGTCCCACCTACTGGAACCTACAGTGTGTGGTCCCACCTACTGGAACCTACAGTGTGATCCTACCTACTGGAACCTACGGCGTGTGGTCCCACCTACTAGAACCTACAGTGTGTGGTCTCACCTACTGGAACCTACAGTGTGTGGTCCCACCTATTGGAACCTACAGTGTGTGTTCCCACCTACTGGAACCTACAGTGTGTGGTCCTATTTACTGGAACCAACAGTGTGTGGTTCCACCTACTGGAACCTACAGTGTGTGGCCCCACCTACTGGAACCTACAGTGTGTGCTCCCACGTACTGGAGCCTAGAGTTTGTGGTCCTGCCTACTGGAACCTACAGTGTGCGGTCCCACCTACTGGAACCTACAGTGTGTGGTCCTACCTACTGGAACCTACAGTGTGTGGTTCCACCTACTGGAACCTACACTGTGCGGTCCCACCTACTGGAACCTACAGTGTGTGGTCCCACCTACTGGAACCTACAGTGTGTGGTCCCACCTACTGGAACCTACAGTTTGTGTGATCCCACCTATTAGGACCTACAGTGTGTAGTCCCACCTACGGAAACCTATAGTGTGTGATCGCACATACTGGAGCCTACAGTTTGTGGTCATACCTACTGGAACCTACAGTGTGTGGTCCCACCCACTGGAACCTACAGTGTGCGGTCCCACCTACTGGAAAATACAGTGTGGGGTCCCACCTACTGGAACCTACAGTGTGTGGTGACACCTACTGGAACCTACAGTTTGTGTGATCCCACCTACTAGAACCTACAGTGTGTGGTCCCACCTACTGGAGCCTAGAGTTTGTGGTCCTGCCTACTGGAACCTACATTGTGTGGTCCCACCTACTGGAACCTACAGTGTGTGGTCCTACCTACTGGAACCTAGAGTGTGTGGTTCAACCTACTGGAACCTACAGTGTGCGGTCCCACCTACTGGAACCTACAGTACGTGGTCCCACCTACTGGAACCTACAGTATGTGGTCCCATCAACCGGAACCTACAGTGTGTGCTCCCACCTACTGGAACCTACAGTGTGTGTGGTCCCACCTATTGGAACCTACAGTGTGTTTTCCCACCTACTGGAACTTACAGTGTGTGGTCCCAACCACCTGAACCTACAATGTGTGGTCCCAACTACTGGAACCTACAGTGTGTGGTCCCACCTACTGGAACTTACAGTGTGTGGTCCTACCTACTGAAATCTACAGTGTGCGGTCCCACCTACTGGAACCTACAGTGTGTGGTCCCACCTACTGGAACCTACAGTGTGTGGTCCTATTACTGGAACTTACAGTGTATGTGGTCCCACCTACTGGAACCTACAATGTGTGGTCCCACCTACTGGAACGTACTGTGTGTGTGTTCCTACCAACTGAAACCTACAGTGTGTGTGGTCCCACCTACTGGAGCCTACAGTGTGTCGTCCCATCTACTGGAACTTACAATGTGTGATCCCATCCACCGGAACCTACAGTGTGTGGTCCCAACTACTGGAACCTTCAGTGTGTGGTCCCACATATTGGAACCTACGGTGTGTGGTCCTACCTACTGGAACCTACCGTGTGTGTGGTCCCACCTACGAACTATGTGGTCCACTGAACCCTACGTGGTCCACTACTGAACCTACGTGTGTGGTCCCACCTATGGAACCTACAGTGTGTGGTCCCATCTACTGGAACCTACAGTGTGTGGTCCCACCTACTGGAACCTACAGTGTGTGGTCTCACCTACTGGAACCTACAGTGTGTGGTCCCACCTACTGGAACCTACAGTGTGTGGTCCTACCTACTGGAACCTACAGTGTGTGTGGTCCCACCTACTGGAACCTACAGTGTGTGGTCCGCCTACTGGAACCTACAATGTGTGGTCCCAACTACTGGAACCTACAGTGTGTGGTCCACCTACTGGAACCTACAGTGTGTGGTCCCACCTACTGGAACCTACAGTGTGTGGTCCTACCTACTGGAACCTACAATGTGCGTGGTCCCACCTACTGGAACCTACAGTGTGCGGTCCCACCTACTGGAACCTAAAGTGTGTGGTCCCACCTACTGGAACTTACAGTGTGTGGTCCCAACCACTGGAGCCTACAGTATATGGTCTCAACCACTGGAACCTACAGAATTTCAACATTGAAGACATGTGTCAACCACCACGGCTGTAGTTCTAGAACTAAAAATGGATAATCACACATAACTAGTCACGTGAAGAAGAAGAGAGAAGATGAGAGGAGAGATGAGAGAGAGAGAGAGAGAGAGGAGATGAGAGAAGAGAGTATAAGAGAGAGAGAAAGAGAGAGAGAGAGAGAAGAGAAAAGTATAGAGAGAAAGAAAGAGAAAGAAAGAGAGAACAAATACTAAGTGCCAGCCTCAGCGGGTGTTGCCCAGAGATTTCAACGCCGAGCAAGTAAAATCCTATTTTCTTTACCGGGGAGAAACTAACATGAGATACTGAGGTCTGGCGGGGGAGCAGCAGGTTCGTCACCACCGGCCTTCTACACCCTAACTCCATTCATACATAAGGATTTAAGCAAATGTCTGATTACCTTATTTAGGTGGGTTAGATTAGGTTTGGTACTGATTTGATACTGATTGAGTAGTTAGAACTGTCGTCTAATAAGCAGTATACATTATAACCATAATTCACAAAGCTAATAAAAAATAATAAGAATAGTAAAATAAATAATAATAAATCATAATAATAATAATAGGATTAATAATATAATGAAAACTACAACAATATAATTAATAAATAATGATATAATAATAATAATAATAATAATAAATATAATAATAATAATAATAATAATAATAACAATAGGATAAATATATAAAATCAAAATAACAATAATTAATAATAATAATAAAAAAGTAATAATAATAATAATAATAATATTAATAATAATCAACTCTGGATGATACATAAGGACCATGGAGCACTAACCCATGCTAGGCAAGTTTGTACCACAATAGCGGGATGGCTTGTTTTTTCTCTCACACGCTAAGACCAGGTAGTGTAGGAAAAAACACACTTCTCTTCATAAAAGTGATAAAACGATACGAAAACTATATAACTAACTGAATATATAAATTATAATCGTGATGATGATGACTGTTATGATAGGGCGTCATAGGAATGAAAATATTACGTCTGGAGAAACATCGTGATGTTTGGTCACAAGAAGCCGCTCGTGTCTTTACATAGAAAGAAAATGTCACCAGCATTTATAAGTAAAATAATATTGTGGTTGATTATACAGAATGGGAGTCATGGTAAGTGGAAATCTGAGGCCGAAGAAGAGAAGGCTGACAGATTGCTTGGACTTA
The DNA here is from genome assembly GCF_026875155.1 of Cherax quadricarinatus. Lineage (NCBI taxonomy): Eukaryota > Metazoa > Arthropoda > Malacostraca > Decapoda > Parastacidae > Cherax > Cherax quadricarinatus. The sequence continues at coordinate 28,219,966 of NC_069447.1, read as the reverse complement.
TATCAAACTGTATTTATATCAAGTTGTATTTTGTGGTCCATCTCTCTGCAGAAGGCAGACGTAAGGCTAGTTGTGCCCTGTGGTGCTGCTGTCTAGGCCCTGGCTCAACGAGTGCAAGGTCGCCAGCATAGCTCGGAAGCATAGTGCCCCCGGAAACGGAAGCTGGATAAGTTCCCGGAGGAGGGTGTTGAACAGGGACGGTACTTACAGAATACAACGTGCAACTTAGTGAGCAGCAGATTAACAAACTATGTGCATTTTGTAAGCAACAGGAGTCCAGAAGTTATACTATAGTTATCTACATTATTATAAAGGGTTTACTTACATTATACAGCCCATGCTACACAATGAATATAAATGCAATGGAAAACACAGAGAAGTATGAGAAAAAATTAATCCACAGTATGATGAATCATGCATACGAAGACAAACCGAGAGACCTAAACCTGTACTGTCTTCAAAGACGTAGACTGAGGGAACGTTTCTGGTATAAAACTTGGTAATGGATACCCACAGGTATCCATTACCGAGTCCATACCGACAGGTGGAGAGTTAACACTAGCACACTATGTAAATGGTTTGTAGAACTATTAAGTTGATGAATGAGATACTTGTGCAACATTTGGGTACCTTTATTGTAGAAAGGTTTCGCCAGCCAGTGGCTTCATCAGTCCAATACAGAGAAAAAAAAAAACGGTGGGAGAAGCAGTTTGACGTAATGAGTCCCTTATCCTAAAGATGACATGTTCAGTCTGTCAGTCTTGATAAATATACGTTACCGTACTTAATAAAAGTACGGTACTGAAGTTTTATCAAGATTGATGGACTGATGATATCATCTCCAGACTGAGAGAGCCTCAGACTCCACATCTTCCAATGTTCTTCTTTGTATTGAACTGATGAGATCACTGAATGGCGAAACGTTTCCGCGATAAAGACTCCCAAATGTTGTACAAGCGTCTCATTCTGAAACGCTAGAATATATTCAACATAAAACGGAGAAGCATTATGATAGGCCTACTGGCCCATGATAGGCAGGGCCTTTCACTTCGAACCTTCTTCATTCATTGATTTGTCTAATAAACATATTCTGATGTCTCCTCACGCGTCTTTTTTAGACAAGTCATGGCCAACAGTCCTACTGTAGTGCTTCTCCACTCATATGTCTCTATCATTACAGATGTTCCTGTGTTCTTGTGACCTTTGACCTAATGATTTTCGTGATGAAGGTAGCTCAGTTACTCTAAAAAGAGAAGTACATAACGAGGAGACAGGGAGGCACTTGCAGACCAACATAACGGAGGTACTGCACAGGCGCCAGTCAACCTCTTAGGATGGGTGGCCAGTGATGGTGGGTTATCACACGTGCCCAGGAAAGTTATAATGGTAGATGACATATATAACTATCCTTCTTACAGTGTAGTGCCCTCATGCTGCTGCCAGAGCTGCACAACATGCGGATAATGGTAGAATTACTGACAATATGTTAAGTAAGACGGCATATATTCAACTAATAAGACATTGTGGCAACGTTTAGCTCTCCAGAAGCCTTGTCAAGTCATTACAAAGAATACAAGAGTATAAAGGTTATAAATAGGTTTCAAAATGAGCACTGGTCAGTTAGTTGTACATGTCTTTTAACCAAGCATGTAAATAAGACGCATATGAACATTTCAAGGCATTTATTGAACAAACAGCTCATCTGACCTTTTGTAGAATATATGCTCGTTTAATGCCTCTGTATAAGGAATGACGAAGCTAATCGTCGTGAAACGCTTCATTAATTAATATCTTGAAATATACATGTCTTTACCACCACAGAGAGCTGCACAATCTGGGTCTCATGAACAGCTTACCAGGAGGGGCTCGTATGTGGTGGACCTGACCACCAAGGACGTTATCAACGATGCAGCAGCAGAGAAGACACGCAATAAATGTATGATCTGTGTTCTAAAGAGGTGAAGTAACTGAGCAGGCTAAAACACAGGCCAGTAATCACCCCCCCCCCACCAAGTGGATGCAGTGTAAAAAAAAAATGCAGTAAGATTTATTACAGACTCCAGCGGTTGTTTCCAGTCTCCGGGGTGACGTAGTCCAGCTGAACACTAGCTACATAACAAATAAAACACTGTGAGAGGTTCGGCACCTCCAGCCTTTCTATCAGATGTTTGTTAAGGCTACGGATCGTGCTTTTCTTGCTGATGATAACGGAAGCTCTGTGATGAAACTGTTAGATGAGAGTAGAATGTGGTTAAAGATGTTGAGAAAGAGAGCTCTACAGCTAATGAATAAGAAACATGCGCCAAGGTAAAAGGCATCATATGTGTCAATGTCTTTCATTCTGTCTTCCATCCTCCCGAGGTCTGAGATTTTTCCAGAATCAGATTAATAGCAATGGGCTCAAGAGGAACACCAAGGACAGTGTTATTGGCTGGATCGATGGCTCGTGCACCTCGTTCCGCCTGCACAACTGTGTAATGTGAGCATTTGCTGACAACGTTTCGACCACGCAGCGGGCTTTACCAGGCCACAGATAGATCCGTCTATGACTTGGTAAAGCACTTTGTGAACGAAACGTTATTAATCGTGTCGGTATTTTATACCATTTCCCCCCACACCTTATTGAAGACGTTTCGGCCTTTGCACCGAAGTAATCAAGATCCAAGCACCAAGACGTTTCAATAAATGTGTCCCAAGTAAATGTATGTTGGTAGAATTACCGACAATATGTAAAGTAAAAGGACACAAATGCAACTAATGTGACATTTTATTGTGGCAACGTTTCGCTCTCCAGGAGCTCCTGGAGAGCGAAACGTTACCACAATAAAATGTCACATTAGTTGCACGTGTGTCCTTTTACTTACATAATGTCCCAAGTGAATCTATTCGCCTCTCTTCGCCACTAAATGTTTGCATAAACTCTCAGGAGACGTAAGCATGAAATACGGTGAGATGTACCTTGTGTCTTCATGTATGCAATGTGTTTCCTCAGACACTTCACTGTTGATACTGAACACTAAACGTTGCATCATCGCCACTAGTGTTAGACAACAGTGATTATTGAATCTGGGAGAGAGAAGTAAGACTTTCGTGAGTGAGTGAAGAGAAGCCTGCGTGATGATATTTGTATACCTTGCTTATATGCTGAATTACGGTAGTGCAAGACTTGAAGACGAGGATGAGTAGAAGATGGAAAAGAAAAAGAGGGAGGAGGAGGAGGAGGAGGAGGAGGAGGAGAAGAAGAAGAAGAAGAAGAAGAAGAAGAAGAAGAAGAAGAAGAAGAAGAAGAAGAAGAAGAAGAAGAAGAAGAAGAAGAAGAATTATAAAACGTGGCAATGGGTATCGTTAAAAGAACTTGGAGCCAATATATAAATCAAGATCAGGAAAGAAAATAGGAATGATGGAAAGCCGCAGTAGGCCTACCAGCTTATGCATGGCAGGTCACCAGACTATACCAACTGCACTAATTTTACTAACGTTTTATGGGGGAGTTAGTGACCTTCATCCTCCTTCCACCTCCTCCCCACCACCCCTCTCTTCCCCTCTCATTCACAATATCCCTCCATCCCTACTCCTTTTGCCCGACCAAAACACCACTCTCCATTACCCCCACATCCCTCCACCACCCCCACCAACAACATCTACCTCCACCACCCCACCAAACACCTCCCTCTACCACCCCTACCAACAACATCTACCTCTACCATCCCACCAACACCTACCTCCCCCATCCCACCAACCACACCTCCCTCCACCACCCCACCAACCACACCTACCTCCACCACCCCCACCAACAACACCTACCTCCACCACCCCCACCAACAACACCTACCTCCACCACCCCTACCAACAACATCTACCTTCACCACCCCTACCAACAACATCTACCTTCACCACCCTAGCAACCACACCTACCTGCACCATCCCACCAACAACACCTACCTCTACCACCCCCACCAAGAACACCTACCTCCACCACCCCTACCAACAACATCTACCTCCACCATCCACCAACAACACCTACCTCCACCACCCTACCAACAACATCTACCTCCACCATCCCACCAACAACACCTACCTCCACCACCCCTACCAACAACATCTACCTCCACCATCCCACCAACAAACACCTACCTCCACCCCCCCACCAACAACACCTACCTCACCACCCCACCAACAACACCTACCTCCACCACCCCACCAACAACACCTACCTCCACCACCCCCACCAACAACACCTACCTCCACCACCCCACCAACAACAAGTACCTCCACTACCCCCACCAACAACACGTACCTCCACCACCCCCACCAACAAAACGTGCCTCCACCACCCCACCAGCAATACTACCTCACAACCCTACCAAAACACGTACCTCCACCACCCCACCAAAACACCTACTTCCACCACCCCCACAACAACATCTACCTCCACCACCCCCACCAACAACACCTACCTCCACCACCCCCACCAACAACACCTACCTCCACACACCCCACCAACAACACCTACCTCCACCACCCCCACCAACAACACCTACCTCCACCACCCCCACCAAACAACACGTACCTCCACCACCCCCGCCAACAACACGAACCTCCACTACCCCACCAACAACGTACCCACCACCCCCACCACCCCCCCACCCCCACCAACAACACCTACCTCCACCACCCCCACCAACAACGCCTAACTACCACCCCACCAACAATACCTACCTCCACCACCCCCACCAACAACACCTACCTCTACCACCCCACCAACAATACCTACTTCCACTACCCCCACCAACACGTACCTCAACCACCCCACCGACAACACCTACCTCCACCACCCCCACCAACAACGCCTACCTCTACCACCCCCACCAACAATACCTACCTCCACCACCCCCACCAACAACACCTACCTCTACCACCCCCACCAACAATACCTACTTCCACTACCCCCACCAACACGTACCTCAACCACCCCCACCGACAACACCTACCTCCACCACCCCCCACAAACTACCTCCACACCCCGCCACAACACGAACTCCCTACCCACCAACAACACTACCCCACCACCCCCACCACCCCCCCACCCCCACCAACAACCTACCTCCACCACCCCCACCAACAACGCTACATCCACCCCCCCCACCAACAAACACGTACCTCCACCCCCCCCACCAACAACACCTACCTCTACCACCCCACCAACAATACCTACTTCCACTACCCCCACCAACACGTACCTCAACCACCCCCACCAACAACACCTACCTCAACCACCCCCACCAACAACACCTACCTCCACCACCCCCAACAACGCCTACCTCTACCACCCCCACCAACAATACCTACCTCCACCACCCACCAACACCACCCCACCACCCACACAACACTACCTCCACCACCCCCACCAACAACACTACTCACCACCCACAAACAGTACCTCCACCACCCCCACCCACAACACCTACCTCCACCACCCCCACCAACAACACGTACCTCCACCACCCCCACCAACAACCCCTACCTCCACCACCCCCACCAACAGCACCTACCTCCACCACCCCACCAACAACACGCACCTCTACCACCCACACCAACAATACCTACCTCCACCACCCCCACCAACAACACGTACCTCCACCACCCCCACCAACAACACCTACTTCTACCACCCCCACCAACAACACGAACCTCCACCACCCCCACCATCAACACGTACCTCCACCACCCCCACCAAAAACACGTACTTCCACCACCCCCACCAGCAACACCTACCTCTACCAACCCCCACCAACAACACCTACCTCCACCATCCCCACCAACAACACGTACCTCCACCACCCCACCAATAACACCTATCTCTACAACCCCCACCAACACCTCCCTCCCCTTCTTAACCCTTCCACTACCACTGATGCTCCATTTTATAAAGCGTCAATGAGCGCAAGGAATAGTGGGGGCTGTATCCCCTTCTGTCTGTGACCAAACAGACTGTGATCCAGCAGACTGTTGCTGCTCTCCACAGCTCACAGGTTAACGAAACGCAATTAATTTTTACTCTTACATTTATGGGGCAGAGCTAAACCCGTTGGGTGACACAGCGCCTGGAGAATGGGAGCTTTAACGTCTCGGATCAAGAACCCTTCACCAGAGTGAAGGCCTTGAGAGCACACGGTCCCTAGCAGACAACGACTGGATGAAAGAGAGGGAACAGTAGGATGAAGGAGGGAGAGAACGAAGGAGAATAAGAAATGAGGAGAGAGAAAGAAAACTAGGAACAGGAGGAAAATTAGGAAGAAAGAGAAGGCGAAGAAAAAGAAGATAAAGAAGAAAGAGTAATAATAATAATAATAATAATAATAATAATAATAATAATAATAATAATAATAATAAGAAGAAGAAGAAGAAGAAGAAGAAGAAGAAGAAGGAGGAGAAGAAGAAGAGGAGTAGGAGGAGGAGGAGGAGGGGGAAGAGCAGGAAGAAGAGAAGGAGAAGGAGAAGTGAGGAAGAGACTGGGGAGCCTCGCTGGCAGACCAACTTAGTATGCAAAGATGATGTCTCAAAGTGTTCAAGGAATGTGGTAAGCCTTGAGTAGTCATGCTGACGCTGTCAGCAGAGATGTGGCTGATGCTGCTGACGCTGTCAGCAGAGATGTGGCTGGTGGTGCTGACGCTGTCAGCACCACCAGCGTCAGCGTCAGCGTCAGCTGGTGTTGCTGACGCTGACAACAACATTTTTCCGTCAGTTCCCTTCAGCCTCTCAAACGTTGCACTATGATCTTAATCAATAATAGAATAATCTCTCTCTCTCTCTCTCTCTCTCTCTCTCTCTCTCTCTCTCTCTCTCTCTCTCTCTCTCTCTCTCTCTCTCTCTCTCTCTCTCTCTCCATCGCTACACATAATGCAACACGGTCAGCATAGATCAATATAAGGAGGAACAATATTGCAGTCTGGTCTCTCATACTTGCAACATTCTACATGAGCACATGCTCTCTTCCTTCCTCAGTGTATCAGTAATATAAGAGCATCACTCTTGTCAGTGTTTAGGTAACCTTAGAATTAGGTAAATTAGGTATTAATGCTCGTAAACTGGATCACTGTGAATGAAAAAAAATCAGGTGCGTTTATTTTGTATTAATTAATTACAATATGTAAACACACACCACACACACACACACACAACACCACACCACACACACACACACACACACACACACACACACACACACACATACACACACATCTACCTTAGGACAGGCAGGTAGAAATATATCAACCAGGCAGACATCATTGATACATTAACCAGACACAGGGACAGGCTGAGATATTAACTAAGCAGGCTAATTAATTAAGGAAAGAGTCCAAGATGAATAAGACAGAGGCAAATCAGGTAAATATGCAAGCAGAGACATATCAGGAAGACAGGCAGGCAACAAGATGCGCCAAGGTTCAGGTATGCACAAGAAGTGGCAGGTATGTAGGAAACAGTGAAGCCAAAGCATCTTAATAGCTAAAAGTAGTGAGAGGAAGAAGGTGGGATGGTAGATGGTGAGAATCTAGATGGATGGAATACAGAGGAAGAAAAGGAGAGAAAGAAGAAAACAGATTAGAGGTACGAGGGAGAGAGAGAGAGAGAGAGAGAGAAAGAGAGAGAGAGAGAGAGAGAGAGAGAGAGGAGAGAGAGAGAGAGAGAGAGAGAGAGAGAGAGAGAGAGAGAGAGAGGCAGAATGTAGAATGAAAGAAGGAAGATTAAGATAGGACAGAGGAAGGGAGGGAGGAGAGAAGAGTGGATACAATAATTAAAATGGAGCAAACAACCCAAGACTTGTTTCGAAAAACACACATATTTATTTAGCCTCTTTTTTTCAGGTTATATAGATTGTGTCATATTCGGTTTTGAGGACATTTTGAAAATGATACACTCACTCTCATCATATATTTTCCACTCAGTAAACGCATATTCATCTTCACTGCATTAACATCACTTATGTATAATAAAGAAAGTGATGGCTATTACTCTTGTTTCAGTAAATATTAATAATAAAAGTCACATTCCCTGGTTATAATAACTTACAATTAACCAACTGTTTAGAAGTAGAAGCTGGAAAACGTTTCCATTCATCCTGGATCGTCGTAGTTTAGTCTAAGAAAACAAAGCATAAGAATGAAGAAATAGTACAGTAGGCCTACTAGTCTATGCTAGGCCTACTAGTCTATGCTAGGCTTACTAGTCTATGCTAGGCCTACTAGTCTATGCTAGGCCTAGTAGTCTGTGCTAGGCCTTCTAGTCTATGTTAGGCCTACTAGTCTATCCTAGGTAGGTCCAACTTATTTATAAAGCTACTTAATGGTGTGGCTTCAATGAGGCCACCTGGGAAGGTGATCCACTCATTCACAACTCTCTTGCCAAACCAATGCTGTACTGCATCCTTTCCGAGCTTAACTATATCCAAATTAAACCCATTGCTGCGAGTCCCATCTCGGCTGGATATTTTCAGTAAGTTATTTTTCAGTTCCTTTATGACACGGTGATGCTATGTCAGTATTGTTTGTATACAAATGCTTATGACTCGTAAGATTAATATCTTAGTTTTGATATTATCTTGCTGGCCGAGCACTGGACACCCTTCAATGTGTCTGTATACTTTCCCAATTACAGTGTCCCAATCTTTACTCAGTATCTTGCAGTCGGTGTCAGCAGGGAGTGGTGCCAGAGTGAGCGTGAGTTTTCCACGATAAACACTCGTGTTATCTCCAATTACAGCATACAATTCCATTTGTTTATTTACGGGCTAAATTTACTGGCTATATACTTGTTAATGAACTTTGGGATCATCACTCCCCCACGACCCATGGTTCTGAGGATCATCTCTCCCCACGACCACCCATGGTTCTGAGGATCATCACTCCCCACGACCCATTGTACTCGGTATCGTCACTCTCACGACCCATGGTTCTGAGGATCATTACTCCCCCACGACCCATGGTTCTCAGGATCATCACTCCCCCATGACCCATGGTTCTGAGGATCATCACTCCCCCATGGCCCATGGTTCTGAGGATCATCACCCCCACGACCCATTGTACTCGGTATCATCACTCTCTCACGACCCATGGTTCTCAGGGTTATCATTCCCCACCACCCATGGTTCTCAGGATTATCACTCCCACGATCTACAGTTCTGAGGATCATCGCCCTCCCCCCCTCCCAACGTTCTAGAACTGAGCCTAAAGACACTTAACTAATAACCCTAGTGACACTAACTAAACACGTCCTAGGAGTGACCGTAGTTCTTCACTAACAGGTTAAGTCCCAGGACTTTGGCTACCTGTAGAACACCTTTGCTCCCTGCAACGGATTTCGTCTCCCCGCAACGGAACCTGGCTGCCTGCAGGGGACCTCAGGTGGCTGCATGAGCCCCCATCATGATGGGAAGCAGCGCTCACTGCTGGATGGCAGCCAGCAGTGAGACGCACCACATCCCTCAAGGACTGTCGGCAATTCTTCAACCGGTGACGACCAGTGTTTTGTACCTCACTCAGGTCTGGTAGAAATGTTACCCAGGAGGAGGAGAAGGAGGAGGAATATTATGTAAAAGACTAAATTCGGAGGAGGAATATTATGTATAAGACTAAATTCGAGTGGGTCACTTTGAAAAGACTGTTAAAGGCTCGAACCTCTGTCTGCTAAGAGCAATACATACAAGCTGCGTCACTGTAACCAGGAGCCCTGACCAACATCTTCAGTTACCTCGGTGATGCTGTGTCAGTCTTGTATGTATACAAATGTTTATGACTCAGACGTTTGTGTGTGTCTTCACCATCTCCCACGACAGTATTGGAGTGACGTACGGTATACTGTGTATGTAAACACACTTAACGAAACACGGAGATCAACGTCCCAAGACTTTCTCTAATTCCATGACCAGTCATTTCAACACAGTGCATGTGACCAGTCCTGTGTGATGAACTATTACAGGGAAATACAGGTAGCTTTTATTACCATTGTGTACGTATCATATAGAATAGCGAGGAAGCACACTGCTGGTATATCCAATTTTACTAAATAAAAGAAATGAACTGGTTTACTCGTAATGGCCACTAACTGGTTTGGTACAAGTTATGACGTCAGTTATGACCTGGTGATGAGCAATGTCCCCAGTGTGGGTTATAATTTAAGTTATAGTCTGGTGACCAAGACCTAATGTGAGTCACACTTAAAGACGATTCCTGGAGTCTGTGGCCAGGACCGACACCAGGCCTCCTAGTGTGGGGTCCGGATTGTTGGTGCTAGCTGCACCAACAATCACGCTGATCAAAAACTAATTTGAGGAACAAATTCGGTTTTCTCTTGAAGATAGCCAGGGATGTGCTAGTAATTCCTCTTATGAATGAATGATGTTGAAAGTTCTAGATTCCTTCACACTTACTGACTTAACTCTTAGTGTTGTTCATCGCGCATCTGCTGTACATTGAAGTATTGTGCTCCATCTGCCGAGCCTCTTGCACTAATAGAAAGCAATATCGATCTGCAGATTTGGGAGTAATTCCTCCAGAATTTTCCAGGAGTAAATTATGATGTATCTTTCTCGCATATCTTCCAGGAAATACCCTTAAAGGAACTGGAAGGTGCTTGGCTGATTGAATACTGGGAGACAGGGTTCTTGGTATATTCACCACTTCTGCAATTTCGCCCTCCCGAACAACAGCTTCAAGTGTGCAACAACATACCATTCTAGAGAGAATACGAGATTTAAAATAATGCCATCATTAGCTCGGTATCTGCTTGCTTTCCTGATAATAACTACTGAGGCCCTTTTAGGTAAGATTTTCTAACATTGCCACTCATAAATCCATGGCATTCCTCTTCCACTCTAATGAGAAGTGTTAATTTGTTTTACACTGCATTCCGACATTCAGTTCGTCAATTTTTTCCTTAGGGAAGTAACTAAAATTTTTCCTGTTTAACTTTGATGTTATTTGGTGTAGTGCACTGGAAAACCTGGTCAGCATTTCCTTGGAGATTTGCTGTGTCTTCACTGGATTCCAGTTAGATAAAAAATTTCGAATATAGTTTGAAAAGGATGATAGCATATCATGACTTACGTCTCTGAAAGAGACTTGGTGCCAGTACTTGCCTTGAGAAACAACTTTTCACTGTAGCAGCAACCAACCTTAGCAACTGAACCTTTTAATGCCTCATTGTCCTTCTGAAGTCTCCCAGCTCAAGCTAACACTACCGAACTCTCCCAACTCAAACTGACACTACTGAAATCTCCCAGCTCAAGCTGACACTACTGAAATCTTCCAGCCCAGACTAACACTACTGAAGTCTCCCAGCTCAGGCTGGCACATTTCCGTGTTATGAATGTGACCCATCCTGTGTGATGGAATATAACAAGGGTAACATACCTAGCTAGCTAGTGTACCCACTGTGTAACAGTCGTGTAGACAAGAGTAGCAGGATGTTGATGATGTGAACTTGTAGAGTTTTGCTAAATAGAACAAATATAGCAAATTGGCGACAGTTTTGAAGAGTGTGAAAATCAATAACTGACTCAAAAACCTAAAAAAAAGAAGAAAAAACACCACCATGCTCCGTAGTTTTTATTGATGACAGGTAGAATGACGGACTGCAGCAAACACTGCAGTGACAGAGAAAGTCCTGAATGGTTCGGTTCACATGAACACTGACATACAAATGAACTATTAGGAATCTGTAAGAAGCAGTCCCCTCAAGGAAAGTTCCTTGATGTTGGTGAGGGGCTCTTGATTTAGGGAATTGGATCTGTGCTCCAGTTCCCCGAATTAAGCCTGAATGCCTTCCACATCCACCCCCCAGGCGCTGTATAATCCTCCGGGTTTAGCGCTTCCCTTTGATTATAATAATAATAATGTAAGAAGCAGCATACTTGTTGACAGTTGTGACGAAACATGGGGTTGCAGGACCACACGTCTTTAGCGTGGCAACGTTTCGCTTTTGTGTGGATCCTTATCAGGCTGTTGCTTGATAAGGTTCTAGCATCGTCAAAGCATCCCTCACTATCATGAAAGCATCCCTCACTATCATGAAAGCATCCCTCACTATCATGAAAGCATCCCTCACTATCATGAAAGCATCTCTCACTATCATGAAAGCATCTCTCACTATCATGAAAGCATCCCTCACTATCATCAAAGCATCCCTCACTATCATCAAAGCATCCCTCACTATCATCAAAGCATCCCTCACTATCATGAAAGCATTCCTCACTATCATCAAAGCATCCCTCACTATCATCAAAGCATCCCTCACTATCATCAAAGCATCCCTCACTATCATCAAAGCATCCCTCACTATCATCAAAGCATCCCTCACTATCATCAAAAGCATCCCTCACTATCATCAAAACATCCCTCACTATCATCAAAGCATCCCTCACTATCATCAAAGCATCCCTCACTATCATCAAAGGATCCCTCACTATCATCAAAGCATCCCTCACTATCATCAAAGCATCCCTCACTATCAACAAAGCATCCCTCACTATCATCAAAGCATCCCTCACTATCATCAAAGCATCCCTCACTATCATCAAAGCATCCCTCACTATCATCAAAGCATCCCTCACTATCATCAAAGCATCCCTCACTATCATCAAAGCATCCCTTACTATCATGAAAGCATCCCTCACTATCATCAAAGCATCCCTCACTATCAACAAAGCATCCCTCACTATCAAAGCATCCCTCACTATCATCAAAACATCCCTCAGTATCATCAAAGCATCCCTCACTATCATCAAAGCATCCCTCACTATCATCAAAGCATCCCTCACTATCATCAAAGCATCCCTCACTATCATCAAAGCATCCCTCACTATCATCAAAGCATCCCTCACTATCATCAAAGCATCCCTCACTATCATCAAAGCATCCCTCACTATCATCAAAGCATCCCTCACTATCATCAAAGCATCCCTCACTATCATCAAAGCATCCCTCACTATCATCAAAGCATCCCTCACTATCATCAAAGCATCCCTCACTATCATCAAAGCATCCCTCACTATCATCAAAGCATCCCACTTCCAAGCTTATCTATCAAAGCATCCCTCACTATCATCAAAGCATCCCTCACTATCATCAAAGCATCCCTCACTATCATCAAAGCATCCCTCACTATCATCAAAGCATCCCTCACTATCATCAAAGCATCCCTCACTATCATCAAAGCATCCCTCACTATCATCAAAGCATCCCTCACTATCATGAAAGCATCCCTCACTATCATCAAAGCATCCCTCACTATCATCAAAAATCCAGCAATCATCAAAGCATCCCTCACTATCATCAAAGCATCCCTCACTATCATCAAAGCATCCCTCACTATCATCAAAGCATCCCTCACTATCATCAAAGCATCCCTCACTATCATCAAAGCATCCCTCACTATCATCAAAGCATCCCTCACTATCATCAAAGCATCCCTCACTATCATCAAAGCATCCCTCACTATCATCAAAGCATCCCTCACTATCATCAAAGCATCCCTCACTATCATCAAAGCATCCCTCACAATCATCAAAGCATCCCTACATCATCAAGCATCCTCACTATCATCAAAGCATCCCTCACTATCATCAAAGCATCCCTCACTATCATCAAAGCATCCCTCACTATCATCAAAGCATCCCTCACTATCATCAAAGCATCCCTCACTATCATCAAAGCATCCCTTACTATCATCAAAGCATCCCTCACTATCATCAAAGCATCCCTCACTATCATCAAAGCATCCCTCACTATCATCAAAGCATCCCTCACTATCATCAAAGCATCCCTCACTATCATCAAAGCATCCCTCACTATCATCAAAGCATCCCTCACTATCATCAAAGCATCCCTCACTATCATCAAAGCATCCCTCACTATCATCAAAGCATCCCTCACTATCATCAAAGCATCCCTCACAATCATCAAAGCATCCCTCACTATCATCAAAGCATCCCTCACTATCATCAAAGCATCCCTCACTATCATCAAAGCATCCCTCACTATCATCAAAGCATCCCTCACTATCATCAAAGCATCCCTCACTATCATCAAAGCATCCCTCACTATCATCAAAGCATCCCTACTATCATCAAAGCATCCCTCACTATCATCAAAGCATCCCTCACTATCATCAAAGCATCCCTCACTATCATCAAAGCATCCCTCACTATCATCAAAGCATCCCTCACTATCATCAAAGCATCCCTCACTATCATCAAAGCATCCCTCACTATCATCAAAGCATCCCTCACTATCATCAAAGCATCCTCACTATCATCAAAGCATCCCTCACTATCATCAAAGCATCCCTCACTATCATCAAAGCATCCCTCACTATCATCAAAGCATCCCTCACTATCATCAAAGCATCCCTCACTATCATCAAAGCATCCCTCACTATCATCAAAGCATCCCTCACTATCATCAAAGCATCGCTCACTATCATGAAAGCATCCCTCACTATCATCAAAGCATCCCTCACTATCATCAAAGCATCCCTCACTATCATCAAAGCATCTCCTTCATCAAGCATCCCTCACTATCATGAAAGCATCCCTCACTATCATCAAAGCATCCCTCACTATCATCAAAGCATCCCTCACTATCATCAAAGCATCCCTCATTATCATCAAAGCATCCCTCACTATCATCAAAGCATCCCTCACTATCATCAAAGCATCCCTCACTATCATCAAAGCATCCCTCACTATCATCAAAGCATCCCTCACTATCATCAAAGCATCCCTCACTATCATAAAGCATCCCTCACTATCATGAAAGCATCCCTCACTATCATCAAAGCATCCCTCACTATCATCAAAGCATCCCTCACTATCATCAAAGCATCCCTCACTATCATCAAAGCATCCCTCACTATCATCAAAGCATCCCTCACTATCATGAAGATCCCTCACTACAGAGCATCCCTCACTATCATGAAAGCATCCCTCACTATCATCAAAGCATCCCTCACTATCATCAAAGCATCCCTCACTATCATCAAAGCATCCCTCACTATCATGAAAGCATCCCTCACTATCATCAAAGCATCCCTCACTATCATCAAAGCATCCCTCACTATCATGAAAGCATCCCTCACTATCATGAAAGCATCCCTCACTATCATCAAAGCATCCCTCACTATCATCAAAGCATCCCTCACTATCATCAAAGCATCCCTCACTATCATCAAAGCATCCCTCACTATCATAAAGCATCCCTCACTATCATCAAAGCATCCCTCACTATCATCAAAGCATCCCTCACTATCATCAAAGCATCCCTCACTATCATGAAAGCATCCCTCACTATCATCAAAGCATCCCTCACTATCATCAAAGCATCCCTCACTATCATCAAAGCATCCCTCACTATCATAAAGCATCCCTCACTATCATCAAAGCATCCCTCACTATCATCAAAGCATCCCTCACTATCAACAAGCATCCCCTATCAAAGCATCCCTCAACATCAAAACCATATCATCAAAGCATCTCACTATCATCATGCACCTCACTCAAAGCATCCCTCACTATCATCAAAGCATCCCTCACTATCATCAAAGCATCCCTCACTTCATAAGCATCCTCATAATCAAAGCATCCCTCACTATCATCAAAGCATCCCTCACTATCATCAAAGCATCCCTCACTATCATCAAAGCATCCCTCACTATCATCAAAGCATCCCTCACTATCATCAAAGCATCCCTCACTATCATCAAAGCATCCCTCACTATCATCAAAGCATCCCTCACTATCATCAAAGCATCCCTCACTATCATCAAAGCATCCCTCACTATCATCAAAGCATCCCTCACTATCATCAAAGCATCCCTCACTATCATCAAAGCATCCTCACTATCATCAAAGCATCCCTCACTATCATCAAAGCATCCCTCACTATCATCAAAGCATCCCTCACTATCATCAAAGCATCCCTCACTATCATCAAAGCATCCCTCACTATCATAAAGCATCCCTCACTATCATCAAAGCATCCCTCACTATCATCAAAGCATCCCTCACTATCATCAAAGCATCCCTCACTATCATCAAAGCATCCCTCACTATCATCAAAGCATCCCTCACTATCATCAAAGCATCCCTCACTATCATCAAAGCATCCCTCACTATCATCAAAGCATCCCTCACTATCATCAAAGCATCCCTCACTATCATCAAAGCATCCCTCACTATCATCAAAGCATCCCTCACTATCATCAAAAGCATCCCTCACTATCATCAAAGCATCCCTCACTATCATCAAAGCATCCCTCACTATCATCAAAGCATCCCTCACTATCATCAAAGCATCCCTCACTATCATCAAAGCATCCCTCACTATCATCAAAGCATCCCTCACTATCATCAAAGCATCCCTCACTATCATCAAAGCATCCCTCACTATCATCAAAGCATCCCTCACTATCATCAAAGCATCCCTCACTATCATCAAAGCATCCCTCACTATCATCAAAGCATCCCTCACTATCATCAAAGCATCCCTCACTATCATCAAAGCATCCCTCACTATCATCAAAGCATCCTCACTATCATAAAGCATCCTATATCATCAAAGCATCCCTCACTATCATCAAAGCATCCCTCACTATCATCAAAGCATCCCTCACTATCATCAAAGCATCCCTCACTATCATCAAAGCATCCCTCACTAATCAATCAAAGCATCCCTCACTATCATCAAAGCATCCCTCACTATCATCAAAGCATCCCTCACATATCATCAAAGCATCCCTCACTATCATCAAAGCATCCCTCACTATCATCAAAGCATCCCTCACTATCATCAAAGCATCCCTCACTATCATCAAAGCATCCCTCACTATCATCAAAGCATCCCTCACTATCATCAAAGCATCCCTCACTATCATCAAAGCATCCCTCACTATCATCAAAGCATCCCTCACTATCATCAAAGCATCCCTCACTATCATCAAAGCATCCCTCACTATCATCAAAGCATCCCTCACTATCATCAAAGCATCCCTCACTATCATCAAAGCATCCCTCACTATCATCAAAAGCATCCCTCACTATCATCAAAGCATCCCTCACTATCATCAAAGCATCCCTCACTATCATCAAAGCATCCCTCACTATCATCAAAGCATCCCCACTCAACTATCATCAAAGCATCCTCACTATCATCAAAGCATCCCTCACTATCATCAAAGCATCCCTCACTATCATCAAAGCATCCCTCACTATCATCAAAGCATCCCTCACTATCATCAAAGCATCCCTCACTATCATCAAAGCATCCCTCACTATCATCAAAGCATCCCTCACTATCATCAAAGCATCCCTCACTATCATCAAAGCATCCCTCACTATCATCAAAGCATCCCTCACTATCATCAAAGCATCCCTCACTATCATCAAAGCATCCTCACTATCATAAAGCATCCTCACTATCATCAAAGCATCCCTCACTATCATGCAAAGCATCCCTCACTATCATCAAAGCATCCCTCACTATCATCAAAGCATCCCTCACTATCATAAAGCATCCCTCACTATCATCAAAGCATCCCTCACTATCATCAAAGCATCCCTCATATCATAAACCTCATATCATAAAGCATCCCTCACTATCATCAAAGCATCCCTCACTATCATCAAAGCATCCCTCACTATCATCAAAGCATCCCTCACTATCATCAAAGCATCCCTCACTATCATCAAAGCATCCCTCACTATCATCAAAGCATCCTCACTATCATAAAGCATCCCTCACTATCATCAAAGCATCCCTCACTATCATCAAAGCATCCCTCACTATCATCAAAGCATCCCTCACTATCATCAAAGCATCCCTCACTATCATCAAAGCATCCCTCACTATCATCAAAGCATCCCTCACTATCATGAAAGCATCCCTCACTATCATGAAAGCATCCTCACTATCATCAAAGCATCCCTCACTATCATCAAAGCATCCCTCACTATCATCAAAGCATCCCTCACTATCATCAAAGCATCCCTCACTATACAAAGCATCCCTCACTATCATCAAAGCATCCCTCACTATCATCAAAGCATCCCTCACTATCATGAAAGCATCCCTCATATCATCAAAGCATCCCTCACTATCATCAAAGCATCCCTCACTATCATCAAAGCATCCCTCACTATCATCAAAGCATCCTCACTATCATCAAAGCATCCTCACTATCATCAAAGCATCCCTCACTATCATCAAAGCATCCCTCACTATCAATCAAAGCATCCCTCACTATCATCAAAGCATCCCTCACTATCATCAAAGCATCCCTCACTATCATCAAAGCATCCTCACTATCATAAAGCATCCCTCACTATCATCAAAGCATCCCTCACTATCATGAAAGCAATCCCTCACTATCATCAAAGCATCCCTCACTATCATCAAAGCATCCCTCACTATCATCAAAGCATCCCTCACTATCATCAAAGCATCCCTCACTATCATCAAAGCATCCCTCACTATCATCAAAGCATCCCTCACTATCATCAAAGCATCCCTCACTATCATCAAAAGCATCCTCAATCATCAAAGCATCCTCACT
The DNA here is from genome assembly GCF_026875155.1 of Cherax quadricarinatus. NCBI lineage: Eukaryota > Metazoa > Arthropoda > Malacostraca > Decapoda > Parastacidae > Cherax > Cherax quadricarinatus. The sequence continues at coordinate 28,201,360 of NC_069447.1, read as the reverse complement.
ATCATAAAGCATCCCTCACTATCATCAAAGCATCCCTCACTATCATCAAAGCATCCCTCACTATCATCAAAGCATCCCTCACTATCATCAAAGCATCCTCACTATCATCAAAGCATCCCTCACTATCATCAAAGCATCCCTCACTATCATCAAAGCATCCCTCACTATCATCAAAGCATCCCTCACTATCATCAAAGCATCCCTCACTATCATCAAAGCATCCCTCACTATCACAAAGCATCCCTCACTATCATCAAAGCATCCCTCACTATCATCAAAGCATCCTCACTATCATCAAAGCATCCCTCACTATCATCAAAGCATCCCTCACTATCATCAAAGCATCCCTCACTATCATCAAAGCATCCTCACTATCATGAAAGCATCCCTCACTATCATCAAAGCATCCCTCACTATCATCAAAGCATCCCTCACTATCATCAAAGCATCCCTCACTATCATCAAAGCATCCCTCACTATCATGAAAGCATCCCTCACTATCATCAAAGCATCCCTCACTATCACAAAGCATCCCTCATATCATCAAAGCATCCCTCACTATCATGCAAAGCATCCCTCACTATCATAAAGCATCCCTCACTATCATCGAAAGCATCCCTCACTATCATCAAAGCATCCCTCACTATCATCAAAGCATCCCTCACTATCATCAAGCATCCCTCACTATCATCAAAGCATCTATAATCAAAGCATCCTCAAAACATCAATTCAAAAGTCCCTCACTATCATCAACATGCATCCCTCATCTATCATGTAAAGCATGCTCATATCATCAAAGGTCATCCATAATCTACAGAATGGAATCCTCACATCATGAAAGCATCCTCCTATTTATCGAAAGCATCCTCATATTCAGAAAGCATCCCCTCATATCATAAAGCAATCTTCACTGTCAGAAAGATCGCTACTATCATCAAAGCATTCCTCACTACAAAAAGCATACCCCCACTACATGAATACATCTTTAATCAATGTACTCCAGACATCCGACATGACAATATAGACACATGTGACATTGGTATGCACTGTAGAAAAGTTACTGCACACGTCATTCATCATCCATTATAACACTTCAAGATGGTAAATCTGGAAGGGTGCATCTGAGCGATAATCACTCCCTCCGACCACCATAAAGCTATTCCCTCCATCACTAACACTCCACCCACAATCTACAACACTGCTACCACCCTACCACCATGTCACATCTGACGTCCACGATCACACAACACCTGCATGACCACAACACCTACCACCTGCCCGACCACCATCACCATCCACTGCTCAGACCACCATCACCACCACTGCCACAACTACATCAGACACACCTGCCCGACGACGACGACGGCCTCCACAACCACACGACCATCACCCACCTGCCCGGACTCACATCACACCACCTGCCAGGCTACCACCACCACCTGCCCGACCACCACCACCATCTGCCCGAACCACCCTACCACCCACCTGCCGACCACCACCACCCTCTGCCCGACCACCGCCACCCTCTGCCCGACCACCACCACCTGCCCGACCACCACCACTCATCTGCCCGACCACCACCACCATCACCACCACACTGCCCGACCACCACCATCCACCACCCACCCTGCCGCCGACCATCACCACCACCCCCACCACCACCACTACCACCTGCCCGACCAACACCATCACCACCACTTCCCCACCACCACAACATGCCCGCGACTCACCACCACCAACACCAACTACCACCACCACTGCCGATCACTCACCACCATTCCCACCACCAACCTCACCACTCCAGACCACCAATCAACACACTGCCAGACCACCACCACCTCACCACCACTCCACCATCACCACCACTACCTGCCAGACCACCATTACCTGCCAGATCACCACCACCACCACCACCATCACCACAACCTCCATCACCACCACCACCTTCACCATCACCTCCACCACCACCACCATCATCGCCACCACCATGAGGCACGTAACACTGGGCTGACGTAGGAACCAGCTTGACTGTGACGTCAGCAGCAAGGGGATACGAAGCTAAAATCCTCCAAGATAAACATTTATCGTTCTCAACTATAAGGTAAATATTACTACAATTACCATCTATATTGCTAACATTACCATCCCATTAGTAGGCTGATTATACTTAATATTAAACAAGAGCAAATAACATCGCAGTCGTCATGCAACAGAGCATTAAGAGATTGAATTCTGTTTAGGCTTGGAAATTAGCCAGCATTGTGCCTTCGTAATTCTGAGTATCAGAGCAGGTTCCTGAAGACTGTGTGTGCGTGTGTGTGTGTGTGTGTGTGTGTGTGTGTGTGTGTGTGTGTGTGTGTGTGTGTGTGTGTGTGTGTGTGTGTCACAAGGTCGCTGACGACCCACCAAGGGTAGTATCCATCAAGGCTGGCCGGACACCTGTGTATTACAAGGTCGCTGATGACCCTCCAAGGGTAGTATCCATCAAGGCTGGCCGGACACCTATGTATTACAAGGTCGCTGATGACCCTCCGAGGGTAGTATCCACCAAGGCTGGCCGGACACCTGTGTATTACAAGGTCGCTGATGACCCTCCAAGGGTAGTATCCACCAAGGCTGGCCGGACACCTGTGTATTACAAGGTCGCTGATGGCCCTCCAAGGGTAGTATCCACCAAGGCTGGCCGGACACCTATGTATTACAAGGTCGCTGATGACCCTCCGAGGTAGTATCCATCAAGGCGGCCGGACACCTGTGTATTACAAGGTCCTGATGACCCTCCAAGGGTAGTACTCCATCAAGGCTGGCCGGACACCTGTGGTATTACAAGGTCACTGATGACCCCAAGGGTAATATCCCAAGCTGGCCGGACACCTGTGTATTACAAGATCGCTGATGACCCTCCAAGGTAGTATACCATCAAGGCTGGCCGACACCTGTGTATTACAAGGTCACTGATGACCTCCAAGGGTAGTATCCACCAAGGCTGCCGGACACCTGTGTATTACAAGGTCGCTGATGACCTCAGGGTAGTATTCATCAAGGCTGGCCGGACACCTGTGTATTACAAGGTCGCTGATGACCCTCCAAGGTATATCCATCAAGGCTGGCCGGCACCTGTGTATTACAAGGTCGCTGATGACCCTCCAGGGTAGTATCCATCAAGGCTGGCCGGACACTGTGTTATTACAAGGTCGCTGATGACCCTCCAAGGGTAGTATCCATCAAGGCTGGCCGGACACCTGTGTATTACAAGGTCGCTGATGACCCTCCAAGGGTAGTATCCATCAAGGCTGGCCGGACACCTGTGTATTACAAGGTCGCTGATGACCCTCCAAGGGTAGTATCCATCAAGGCTGGCCGGACACCTGTGTATTACAAGGTCGCTGATGACCCTCCAAGGGCAGTATCCATCAAGGTTGGCCGGACACCTGTGTATTACAAGGTCGCTGATGACCCTCCAAGGGTAGTATCCATCAAGGCTGGCCGGACACCTGTGTATTACAAGGTCGCTGATGGCCCTCCAAGGGTAGTATCCACCAAGGCTGGCCGGGCACCTGTGTATTACAAGGTCGTTGATGACCCTCCAAGGGTAGTATCCATCAAGGCTGGCCGGACACCTGTGTATTACAAGGTCGCTGATGACCCTCCAAGGGTAGTAACCACCAAGGCTGGCCGGACACCTGTGTATTACAAGGTCGCTGATGACCCTCTAAGGGTAGTATCCATCAAGGCTGGTCGGACACCTGTGTATTACAAGGTCGCTGATGACCCTCCAAGGGTAGTATCCACCAAGGCTGGCCGGACACCTGTGTATTACAAGGTCGCTGATGACCCTCCAAGGGTAGTACCACCAAGGCTGGCCGGACACCTGTGTATTACAAGGTCGCTGATGGCCCTCCAAGGGTAGTATCCACCAAGGCTGGCCGGACACCTGTGTATTACAAGGTCGCTGATGACCCTCCAAGGGTAGTATCCACCAAGGCTGGCCGGACACCTGTGTATTACAAGGTCGCTGATGACCCTCCAAGGGTAGTATCCACCAAGGCTGGCCGGACACCTGTGTATTACAAGGTCGCTGATGACCCTCCAAGGGTAGTATCCATCAAGGCTGGCCGGACACCTGTGTATTACAAGGTCGCTGATGACCCTCCAAGGGTAGTATCCATCAAGGCTGGCCGGACACCTGTGTATTACAAGGTCGCTGATGACCCTCCAAGGGTAGTATCCATCAAGGCTGGCCGGACACCTGTGTATTACAAGGTCGCTGATGACCCTCCAAGGGTAGTATCCACCAAGGCTGGCCGGACGCCAGTGAGGAGGTACAAATTCATTGCTGGCTGAATTTGGTTACTGGTTGTCACAGTGTTGTGTAGGGGAGAGGCCTGTGTATGCCACGAGTAGGACGGGCAGGACCACAGCCTCACAAGCCCAGCAAAGGAAGGAAGATGAAGTAACGAATAAGAAAGAAAAGTGTATTCATGAAGAAAGATGGAGCAATCATGAAGGAGGAAAGGAAGAAGAAAAAGAAGAAGAAGAAGAAGAAGAAGAAGAAGAAGAAGAAGAAGAAGAAGAAGAAGAAGAAGAAGAAGAAGAAGAAGAAGAAGAAGAAGAAGAAGAAAGAAAAAAAAGAAAGAAAGAAAGAAAATACCTATAAAGAAGGAAGGGGAGAAAGTGTACTCATGAAGATGTAACAGGAGTGATAAACAGGAAACAGGGAAAACAGAATGGAGCAACGGTCACCAGAGGTCACAGTGCAATACGGGCGCTGACGAAATCAAGGCGCGGGTGGGACCTGACAACACACCACCTTAGGTACCCAAGTGAGGGTTCAGAACCCCTGCCTGTGGCTACAGTAACAAGGACCTTCAGCATGTAGCCACAGGAGAGACAGTGGAGCTCTGGGATGATAGCTATGTGAGGTGGGGCACTGAGATGATAGCTATGTGAGGTGGGGCACTGGGATGATAGCTATGTGAGGTGGGGCACTGGGATGATAGCTATGTGAGGTGGGGCACTGGGATGATAGCTATGTGAGATGGTGTTCATCAGGGGGAAACGTAGGCGGTACTAGACTCCAGCTAGGTTGATAGTCGTGTTATGAATCCCATACCCATCCTGTGGGAAGTAGTCACCCCATTTCCATCCTGTGTGAGTGGGAGTGTGAGTGGGCGCATGAGTGGTCGTGTGAGTGGTAGTGTGAGTGGTAGTGTGAGTGGGCGTGTGAGTGGGGGTGTAAGTGGGCGTGTAAGTGGTCAGGGAGCAGAGTAGACATGAAGTATCCATCACATACCAATGATTGTCTCACCTTAGATGTTAATGATAAGCACCTTCCTCTCTCTCTCTCTCTCTCTCTCTCTCTCTCCTCTCTCTCTCTCTCTCTCTCTCTCTCTCTCTCTCTCTCTCTCTCTCTTCTCCTTCAGCGGCCCCTCACCACACGACACGCTCAACATTGTGCCTCTGGTACATAAGGTTGAGAACGTCTTGACAAGAGTGAAGGAGGTGGGTGGGGTGGGCAGAGCTCTTCTGGTGGGGTGGGGAGAGCTCTTCTGGTGGGGTGGGGAGAGCTCTTCTGGTGGGGTGGGGAGAGCTCTTCTGGTGGGGTGGGAGAGCTCTTCTGGTGGGGTGGGGAGAGCTCTTCTGGTGGGGTGGGGAGAGCTCTTCTGGTGGGGTGGGGAGAGCTCTTCTGGTGGGGTGGGCAGAGCTCTTCTGGTGGGGTGGGGAGAGCTCTTCTGGTGGGGGGGAGAGCTCTTCTGGTGGGGTGGAGAGAGCTCTTCTGGTTGGGTGGGGAGAGCTCTTATGGTGGGATGGGCAGAGCTCTTCTGGTGGGATGGGGAGAGATCTTCTGGTGGGGTGGAGAGAGCTCTTCTGGTGGGGTGGGAGAGCTCTTCTGGTGGGGTGGGCAGAGCTCTTCTGGTGGGGTGGGCAGAGCTCTTCTGGTGGGGTGGGGAGAGCTCTTCTGGTGGGGTGGGCAGAGCTCTTCTGGTGGGTGGGGAGAACTCTTCTGGTGGGGTGGGCAGAGCACTTCTAGTGGGGTGGGGAGAGCTCTAATGGTTGGGTGGGGAGAGCTATTCTGATGAGGTGGGCAGAGCTCTTCTGGTGGGGTGGGCAGAGCTCTTCTGGTGGGGTGGGCAGAGCTCTTCTGGTGGGGTGGGCAGAGCTCTTCTGGTGGGGTGGGCAGAGCTCTTCTGGTGGGGTGGGCAGAGCTCTTCTGGTGGAGTGGGCAGAGTTCTTCTGGTGAGGTGGGCAGAGTTCTGGTGAGGTGGGTAGAGCTCTTCTGGTGAGGTGGGCAGAGCTCTTCTGGTGAGGTGGGCAGAGCTCTTCTGGTGAGGTGGGCAGAGCTCTTCTGGTGAGGTGGGCAGAGCTCTTCTGGTGAGGTGGGCAGAGCTCTTCTGGTGAGGTGAGCAGAGCTCTTCTGTGAGGTTGGCAGAGCTCTTCTGGTGAGGTGGGCAGAGCTCTTCTGGTGAGGTGGGCAGAGCTCTTCTGGGGAGGTGGGCAGAGCTCTTCTGGTGAGGTGGGAAGAGCTCTTCTGGCGAGGTGGGCAGAGCTCTTCTGGTGAGGTGGGCAGAGCTCTTCTGGTGAGGTGGGTAGAGCTCTTCTGGTGAGGTGGGCAGAGCTCTTCTGTGAGGTGGGCAGAGCTCTTCTGGTTAGGTGGGCAGAGCTCTTCTGGTGGGGTGGGGAGAGCTCTTCTGGTGGGATGGGCAGAGCTCTTCTGGTGGGGTGGGAAAAGATCTTCTGGTGGGGAGGAGAGAGCTCTTCTGGTGGGGTGGGGAGAGCTCTTCTGGTGGGGTGGGCAGAGCTCTTCTGGTGGGGTGGGCAGAGCTCTTTTGGTGGGGTGGGGAGAGCTCTTCTGGTGGGGTGGGCAGAGCTCTTCTGGTGGGGTGGGGAGAACTCTTCTGGTGGGGTGGGCAGAGCACTTCTGGTGGGGTGGGGAGAGCTCTAATGGTGGGGTGGGGAGAGCTATTCTGCTGAGGTGGGCAGAGCTCTTGTGGTGAGGTGGGCAGAGCTCTTGGTGAGGTGGGCAGAGCTCTTCTGGTGAGGTGGGCAGAGCTCTTCTGGTGAGGTGGGCCGAGCTGTTCTGGTGGGGTGGGCAGAGCTCTTTTGGTGGGGTGGGGAAGAGCTCTTCTGGTGGGGTGGGCAGAGCTCTTCTGGTGGGTGGGCAGAGCTCTTTTGGTGGGGTGGGGAGAGCTCTTCTGGTGGGGTGGGCAGAGCTCTTCTGGTGGGGTGGGGAGAACTCTTCTGGTGGGGTGAGCAGAGCACTTCTGGTTGGGTGGGGAGAGCTCTAATGGTGGGGTGGGCAGAGCTATTCTGGTGAGGTGGGCAGAGCTCTTGTGGTGAGGTGGGCAGAGCTCTTGTGGTGAGGTGGGCAGAGCTCTTCTGGTGAGGTGGGCAGAGCTCTTGTGGTGAGGTGGGCAGAGCTCTTCTGGTGAGGTGGGGCAGAGCTCTTCTGGTGAGGTGGCAGAGCTCTTCTGGTGAGGTGGGCAGAGCTCTTCTGGTGAGGTGGGCAGAGCTGTTCTGGTGAGGTGGGCAGAGCTGTTCTGGTGAGGTGGGCAGAGCTCTTCTGGTGAGGTGGGCAGAGCTCTTCTGGTGAGGTGGGCAGAGCTCTTCTGGTGAGGTGGGCAGAGCTCTTCTGGTGAGGTGGGCAGAGCTCTTCTGTGAGGTGGGCAGAGCTCTTCTGGTTAGGTGGGCAGAGCTCTTCTGGTGGGGTGGGGAGAGCTCTTCTGGTGGGATGGGCAGAGCTCTTCTGGTGGAGTGGGGAGAGCTCTTCTGGTGGGGTGGAGAGAGCTCTTCTGGTGGGGTGGGCAGAGCTCTTCTGGTGAGGTGGGCAGAGCTCTTCTGGTGAGGTGGGCAGAGCTCTTCTGACCTTTCGATGTGTTTTAACACTGAATATATAAGCAGTGTGTTGCTACGCTGTTCTGTATGATAGTTACAGTTATATACCGCCACGCAGGATGCTGCCCGTAAGTACTGCTGAAATGAGCTGCAAGACTTCAGTAGTGTCAGCCTGAGCTGGCAGACTTCAGTAGTGTCAGTCTGAGTTGGCAGACTTCAGTAGTGTCAGCCTGAGCTGGCAGACTTTAGTAGTGTCAGCCTGAGCTGGCAGACTTTAGTAGTGTCAGCCTGAGCTGGCAGACTTCAGTAGTGTCAGCCTGAGCTGGCAGACTTTAGTAGTGTCAGTCTGAGCTGGCAGACTTTAGTAGTGTCAGTCTGAGTTGGCAGACTTCAGTAGTGTCAGCCTGAGCTGGCAGAATTTAGTAGTGTCAGTCTGAGTTGGCAGACTTCAGTAGTGTCAGTCTGAGCTGGCAGACTTCAGTAGTGTCAGTCTGAGCTGGCAGACTTCAGTAGTGTCAGTCTGAGCTGGCAGACTTCAGTAGTGTCAGTCTGAGTTGGGAGACTTCAGTAGTGTCAGTCTGAGCTGGCAGACTTCAGTAGTGTCAACAATGAGAATATCGTGCAGTATACCATTAAAGGTTCATCAGCTACGACAGCATCAAAGGTCACCTTCCAGCACAGCTGCAGTTACTATCACTTGACAGTTGCTATCTCTCAGGATGACCTCTCCCAGGGTAACCTCTCCCAGGGTGACCTCTCTCAGGATGACCTCTCCCAGGGTAACCTCTCCCAGGGTGACCTCTCTCAGGATGACCTCTCCCAGGGTAACCTCTCCCAGGGTGACCTCTCTCAGGATGACCACTCCCACACACAACACACATGGAAATATTACCAAGACATCTACGTTGACACAGAGAGGGGCAATAAAAATTGTATATAGGAGAGAGGAAGAAAAGAAGAGAAAAAATTGGACTACATTATATATCTAAAACTTCATAAACATATGAATGGGTAAATAATGTTGATTCATTTTGAAATAGTCTCTCGTCAGCCAGCCTCAACATTGTTAACAACCTCGTTGGTGGATGGATGGAAATGAAGTAGTGAAAGAGAGGAGAAGAAAGAATAGGTGGAGGAAGCGTAGAAAGAGGAAGAGAAGGTAAAGGAGTGCTGGAAGAGAAAAGACACACACCACTGCTACCAGTGTTGCAGTGGTGGTGTTGTGATGCTTCTCAATAATTATTGTTTCAATGATCAGGTATACATCCAGGAGGTGTATATACCCTGTGATCCTTATGGGTTTAACGTACCACCATGAGTGTAATAATAATAATAATAATAATAATAATAATAATAATAATAATAAATAATAATAATAATAATAATAATAATAATAATAATAATTAATAATAAATAATAATAATAATAATTAACAATAACAACAACAACAACAACAACAACAACAACAACAACAACAACAACAACAACAACAACAACAACAACAACAACAACAACAACAACAATGTGAAGTGCCAGCCTAGTAAGGAGCAGCAGGGCTTCTGCAAAAGTTCTCTTCAGAATCCATGCCCCTTTACCCGGGTTCGAGAACAGTTAGAGCAAAGGTTTTGCTCGTCAGTCTATCAAAATAAAGGGAGGGGACTAGGAGCTAGAGTTAAACATTCCGTAAACTTAAGCCGGTTACTGCATATTAGAAATTACAACCAGCCAATTTCACCCCGACTTTATTAAGTACGGGACATCTATCAACTAATTCCCTAGGCGCTGCCACGTACCACGACCATAGATATTCTTTGAAATTAGAGTATATACATATCTGAATTCTAGCAGCTCTTCTACATGTGTGTATGACGGTGCAGTGTGTGTGACGGTGCAATGTCTGTGTATGACGGTGCAGTGTATGTGTAACGGTGCAATGTGTGTGTATGACGGTGCAGTGTGTGTAACGGTGCAATGTGTGTATGACGGTGCAGTGTGTGTGTAACGGTGCAATGTGTGTGTATGACGGTGGAGTGTATGTGTGTAACGGTGCAATGTGTGTATGACGGTGCAGTGTGTGTGTAACGGTGCAATGTGTGTGTATGACGGTGGAGTGTATGTGTGTAACGGTGCAATGTGTGTGTATGACGGTGCAGTGTGTGTAACGGTGTAATGTCTGTGTATGATGATGCAGTGTGTGTAACGGTGCAATGTCTGTGTATGACGGTGCAGTGTGTGTAACGGTGCAATGTCTGTGTATGATGATGCAGTGTGTGTGTAACGGTGCAATGTCTGCGTATGACGGTGCAGTGTGTGTGTGTAACGGTGCAATGTGTGTGTATGACGGTGCAGTGTGTGTGTAACGGTGTAATGTCTGTGTATGATGGTGCAGTGTGTGTGTGTAACGGTGCAATGTGTATATGACGGTGCAAAGTGTGTGTACCGGTGCAAATGATTCAGTGTACAATTTCACCATGGTAAAATAATGATAACACTCGGTAATATTACATAATTTTCACTTCTTATAGTACAGCAGATAACACAGGAATTTCGATATTGTACAAAGAAGTTAAACATTACCAATATTTCTTGATTTTGAAAATTGTGGGAGTAAATACGCAGTTTCCTGACGTGAGGACTGTCAGCACCTGACGGGCTGATGGTGAGAGTCAGTACCTGACGGGCTGATGGTGAGAGTCAGTACCTGACGGGCTGATGGTGAGAGTCAGTACCTGACGGGCTGATGGTGATAGTCAGTACCTGACGGGCTGATGGTGAGAGTCAGTACCTGACGGGCTGATGGTGAGAGTCAGTACCTGA
>NC_069447.1:28163210-28185710 GCF_026875155.1 Cherax quadricarinatus | reverse complement strand
TCTCAGAGCAATCTTATTTCTACTAGTTATATATGGTAGTGGTAGAACACTGGAGTGATGCACTGGAGTCTACCTGGAGTCTACCTGGAGGGAATTCCGGGGATCAACGTCCCCGCGGCCCGGTCCACGACCAGGCCTCCCGGTGGATCAGGGCCTGATCAACGAGGCTGTTACTGCTGGCCGCACGTAATTCAACGAGCGAACCACAGCCCGGCTGATTCGGCACCGTCTTTAGGTATCTGTCCAGATCCCTCTTGAAGACAACCAGAGGTCTTCCCATAATGCCCCTTATTGCTGATGGGAGGCTGTTGAACAGTTTTGGACCCCGGACGCTTATTGTGTTTTCTCTTAGTGTACCAGTGACGCACCTACTTTTCACTGGGGGTATGTTGCATCGCCTGCCAAGTCTTTTGCTTTCGTATGGAGTGATTGCTGTGTGCATATTAGGGACCAGTCCCTCCAGAATCTTCCAGGTGTAGATTATGATATATCTCTCTCGCCTGCGCTCTAGTGAGTACAAGTCAAGTGCTTCCAGGCGCTTCCAGTAGTTAAGGTGTTTGATGGAACTTATACGTGCAGTAAAGGTTCTCTGTACATTCTCTAGCTCTGCAATTTCACCTGTCATGAATGGGGATGTTAATGTACAGCAGTATTCCAGCCTAGAAAGAATAAGTGATTTAAAAAGGATCATCATTGGCTTAGCATCTCTTGTCTTGAATGTTCTCATTATCCATCCTATCAGTTTCCTAGCAGATGTGATAGTGGCATTGTTGTGATCCTTGAAGGTGAGATCCTCTGACATTACCACTCCCAGGTCTATCACATTACTTTTCCTCTCTATTGTGTGATTGGAGTTTGTAGTATACTCAGTCCTAGTTATTATTTCCTCCAGTTTTCCATAACGGAGTAGTTGGAATTTGTCTTCATTGAACATCATATTGTTCTCTGTTGCCCATTGGAAAACTTGGTTTATATCTTCTTGGAGGTTAACAGTGTCCTCAATGGATGACACTCTCATGCAGATCCTAGTATCGTCTGCAAAAGATGATACAGCGCTGTGGTTTACATCTCTGTCTATGTCTGATATGAGAATAAGGAACAGGATAGGTGCGAGTACTGTGCCTTGTGGGACAGAGCTCTTCACTGTGGCAGCATCTGATTTAACTCTGTTTACCACTACTCTTTGTGTGCGATTGGTTAGAAAGTTGAAGATCCATCTGCCTACTTTGCCGGTTATCCCTTTAGCACGCATTTTGTGTGCTATTACACCATGGTCGCACTTGTCAAAGGCTTTTGCAAAGTCTGTGTATAGTACATCTGCATTTTGTTTGTTTTTTAGTGCGTCCAAGACCATATCATAGTGGTCCAGTAGTTGCTAGAGGCAGGAGCGACCTGCTCTGAAACCATGTTGCCCTGGGTTGTGCAGTTTTTGGGAGTCCAGGTGGTTTGCTATCCTGCTTCTTAGAACTCTGTCAAAGATTTTTATGATGTGGGACGTTAAAGCTATTGGTCTACAGTTCTCAGCTGCTGCTTTGTAGTGCTAACACCACTGCAAAGTTGAATGAAATATTGTAACCAAAATAACAATGACGGGGTCCCAGGAGCACAGCTCAACTGCTGTTGTAGCTGCTGCGAGATTATCATCACACACACACACCACACACACACACACACACACACACACACACACCACACACACACACACACACACACAGCACACACCACACCCACACACACACACACACACACCCCACACACACACACACACACACACACACACACACACACACACACACACACACACACACACACACACACACATACCACACACACACACACACACACACACACACACACACACACACACACACACACACACACACACACACACACACACACACACACACATACACACACACACATACACACACACACACCACACACACACACGCACACACACACACACACACACACACCCCACACACACACACACACACACAACCCCACACACACACACACACACACACACAGACACACACACACACACACACACACACACACACACACACACACACACACACACACACACACACACACACAGACACACACACCACACACACACACACACACACACACACACACACCACACACACACACACACACACACACACACACACACACACACACACACAGACACACACACACACACACACACACACACCACACACACACACACACACACACACACACACACAGAAAACTTTTCCCACCTTGCATCATCGACCTAATTTTCTTATAGTATTATAAAAAAATATCTTATTTAGTATCTTTGGTAGTATTATATTCCTTTAACATTTTGCAAGTTTCTCATTCGTCTCTCACGGGATTCTCTTTATTATTCATTTATTTATTCATTTATTTGCATATTAACATTTTCCTTCAGGATGCGACCCAACAACAGTCGACTAACACTCAGGTACGTGTTTCCTGCTTGATGAACAAGGTACTTGTTCATACACCCCGGTCTTCTCTGTCCAAGAACTGGATCTTAGTCCTTGTGGTTGTGTGGCACTGACTGCGCGTGCTCATGTATGTTTGTTGATCATTACTGTTGTGATAATGTGTATATTAGAAGTGGGTCAGCTGCATCTTCCAGCGACCCTTCCTTGTTCCTTAGTTCCTTGTTCCTTAGTTCCGTGTTCCTAGCCATCAGGCACTTCTGCCACTTCCTTCCCTTATGGTGTCACCAGTTACCACACCTTCATGTGTTCTTAGACACGGCTGAAACTATGTTCTAAGGAGAACCCGCTTCATTCCTTGCTCTGTGAATGAACTTCATTCATCTTGAGTTATAATGTCGGGATATCTGCTGGTACTCAGGTCATCCTTTTAAGCAGACATAGATAAATTTGGTGATATTTAAACCTGACGTTGAAATGTGTATATTGATTCTGTGGTACTGATGATCCAGTCTTCTCTCTGAGTCTCACATTTATGCATTATTGCATTTTCTAATTTATATTTAATTGGTTTAATTTACTTAATGGTTAATGAAGGCTAACCAAATCTAAGTTAATCTAGCCTAAACAGCGTATATAGAGAAAGTGGTTTAAGCAAGTAATATATAAAAATACAACGATGGCTTATAAAGAGACTGGAGAACTATATCAGAGTTCTGTAGTAAGTCTGTGCTCAGTATACAAGAGGTATGCAGTATATGCACTTCTGGTACTAAAGTGGTACACAAGATTTTCAAGGGTACGTTGGTGGTATAAGGATATGATCGATATACAGTACAGAGTTACACACTGAGTACTCTTGAATGCTCCACCGTCAAGAAACAGACTGAGTATATAATAAGGCCGGGGTAGGCCAGGCAGCGGATGTTTAACCAGTATTAACTGGCCACCAACTAACTGAAACCTGTGGGAGAGACATTCTTCATGACGACCAGCTGCCTTGTGTTACGTATAGCCTCATGCGTACACGCAGGAAATGCGGAAATGTTGAAAAAGATACGTACTGTTCAGGACATTTAGTAGAGGAAACGTTTTCCTGCGAGTGACTTCTTCAGTTTTAATACAGAGATAACTAAGGAGTATAAAAGTTACTTACGATGCCTTCAAGTGCCTACCTGGGCAGCCTCTTGGAGTCTCTGAAGTGTGTGTGTGTGTGTGTGTGTGTGTGTGTGTGTGTGTGTGTGTGTGTGTGTGTGTGCGCTCTCAGCCACTCACCTAAACTCCACAAATCACTTTATTGTTTATCTTAGCGCCGCTGTCGGAGGCTAGGGGAGACTTGTATACCCATCCCCTCACCCTTATCTCCCCTCCCTTATCCCATCCCTCAGATCCCCTCCCTCTTCTTCCCTTACATCTATCCACCTTCCTGCCTTCCCTCATCTCCATTCATCTATCCTCCTACCTACTTTCATCTCATCCCGTCTATCACCTTATTACCTCTCCTCACCACTTTCTGTTTATTTCCCCTCCTACATACCCACATCCCGTTGTACCTACCCCTCACCTACGTTCATCACCTTCCATCCATCCAATACATCTACTTTACATCCTTCCGCAACAAGGAGCTAGGTATCTCGCCTTCACTCTTGACACCTCAAACACTGCTTACTACTGACTCAAACGTCAACTAATGTTTATTTTAAATTTGTGGGTTAAGTGTGTGTGTGTGTGCGTGCATGTGTGTGAGTGTGTGTGTGTGTGTGTGTGTGTGTGTGTGTGTACTCACCTATTTGTACTCACCTATTTGTGGTTGCAGGGGTCGAGTCCTAGCTCCTGGCCCCGCCTCTTCACCGGTTGCTACTAGACCCTCTCTCTCCCCGCTCCATGAGCTTTATCAAACCTCGTCTTAAAACTGTGTATGGTTCCTGCCTCCACTACGTCATTTTCTAGGCTATTCCACTGCCTTACAACTCTATGACTGAAGAAATACTTCCTACTATCTCTCTGACTCATTTGTGTCTTCAACTTCCAATTGTGGCCTCTTGTTTCTGTGTCCCCTCCCTGGAACATCCTGTCCTTGTCCACCTTGTCTATTCCACGCAGTATTTTATATGTCGTTATCATGTCTCCCCTGACCCTCCTGTCCTCCAGTGTCGTCAGGCCGATTTCCCTTAATCTTTCTTCATAGGACATTCCCCTTAGCTCTGGAACTAACCTTGTTGCAAACCTTTGTACTTTCTCTAGTTTCTTGACGTGTGTGTGTGTGTGTGTGTGTGCACTCATCGAGACGAGAGTGAAAGAGATTCAGCATTAATCTTTTTATTCGTCCGCCTTACCTACCTATTAACTGTATTACACATCTTTGCCTCTGAAGCCATAAAATGTGTCTGGTTCCCTTCAGCAGTCTGGTCCAGGTTCCTACAAGCCTGATGCTGAAGAAATGCTGTCTAACATTCCTCCTGTTCAAGTGTGTGTTGAGCTTCCATCTATAACCCCTCGTTTAGGCTCTCTTGTTTGTAAACGACCTATCAGTGTCCAACCTTGTCCATTACTCTAAGTATCCTGTTAATTGTCATCGCGTTTCTCTCGCTTCATCTGTTGTTTAGATATGGTAAGATTTATTTTGTTGAGTTTCTTAGTTCACGTACATCAATGTTTTTTTTCTCTTCTTGGAATGTTGTATCGTGGAATAGATTACAAGAAGAGACAGTAAATACTTCGATCGTTTAACATGTCATGAATTAATTACTGAAGATGAAATAGTGGAGCATCACCAGCACTGCTACAGTAGCTACAAGCACTGAATGTAGTACACCACCAGCACTGCTACAGTAGCTACAAGCACTGAATGTAGTACACCACCAGCACTGCTACAGTAGCTACAAGCACTGAAGGTAGTACACCACCAGCACTGCTACAGTAGCTACAAGCACTGAAGGTGGTACACCACCAGCACGGCTACAGTAGCTACAAGCACTGAAGGTAGTACACCACCAGCACGGCTACAGTAGCTACAAGCACTGAAGGTAGTACACCACCAGCACTGCTACAGTAGCTACAAGCACTGAATGTAGTACACAACCAACACTGCTACAGTAGCTACAAGCACTGAAGGTGGTACACCACCAGCACTGCTACAGTAGCTACAAGCACTGAAGGTGGTACACCACCAGCACTGCTACAGTAGCTACAAGCACTGAAGATAGTACACAACCAACACTGCTACAGTAGCTACAAGCACTGAAGTAGTACACAACCAACACTGCTACAGTAGCTACAAGCACTGAAGGTGGTACACCACCAGCACGCTACAGTAGCTACAAGCACTGAAGGTGGTACACCACCAGCACTGCTACAGTAGCTACAAGCACTGAATGTAGTACACCACCAGCACTGCTACAGTAGCTACAAGCACTGAATGTAGTACACCACCAGCACTGCTACAGTAGCTACAAGCACTGAAGGTGGTACACCATCAGCACTGCTACAGTATCTACAAGCACTGAAGGTGGTACACCACCAGCACTGCTACAGTAGCTACAAGCACTGAAGGTGGTACACCACCAGCACTGCTACAGTAGCTACAAGCACTGAATGTAGTACACCACCAGCACTGCTACAGTAGCTACAAGCACTGAAGGTGGTAGGCCACCAGCACTGCTACAGTAGCTACAAGCACTGAATGTAGTACACCACCAGCACTGCTACAGTAGCTACAAGCACTGAAGGTAGTACACAACCAACAATGCTACAGTAGCTACAAGCACTGAAGGTAGTACACCAGCACTGCTACAGTAGCTACAAGCACTGAAGGTGGTACGCCACCAGCACTGCTACAGTAGCTACAAGCACTGAAGGTGGTACACCACCAGCACTGCTACAGAAGCTACAAGCACTGAAGGTGGTACACCACCAGCACTGCTACAGTAGCTACAAGCACTGAAGGTGGTACACCACCAGCACTGCTACAGTAGCTACAAGCACTGAAGATAGTACACAACCAACACTGCTACAGTAGCTACAAGCACTGAAGGTGGTACGCCACCAGCACTGCTACAGTAGCTACAAGCACTGAAGGTAGTACACCACCAGCACTGCAACAGTAGCTACAAGCACTGAAGGTGGTACACCACCAGCACTGCTACAGTAGCTACAAGCACTGAAGATAGTACACAACCAACACTGCTACAGTAGCTACAAGCACTGAAGGTGGTACGCCACCATCACTGCTACAGTAGCTACAAGCACTGAAGGTAGCACACCACCAGCACTGCTACAGTAGCTACAAGCACTGAAGGTAGTACACGACCAGCTCTGCTACAGTATCTACAAGCACTGAAGGTAGTACACCACCAGCACTGCTACAGTAGCTACAAGCACTGAAGGTGGTACACCACCAGCACTGCTACAGTAGCTACAAGCACTGAAGATAGTACACAACCAACACTGCTACAGTAGCTACAAGCACTGAAGGTGGTACACCACCAGCACTGCTACAGTAGCTACAAGCACTGAAGGTGGTACACACACCAGCACTGCTACAGTAGCTACAAGCACTGAAGGTGGTACACCACCAGCACTGCTACAGCAGCTACAAGCACTGAAGGTAGTACACCACCAGCACTGCTACAGTAGCTACAAGCACTGAAGGTGGTACACCACCAGCACTGCTACAGTAGCTACAAGCACTGAAGGTAGTACGCCACCAGCACTGCTACAGTAGCTACAAGCACTGAAGGTAGTACACCACCAGCACTGCTACAGTAGCTACAAGCACTGAAGGTAGTACACCACCATCACTGCTACAGTAGCTACAAGCACTGAAGGTGGTACACCACCAGCACTGCTACAGTAGCTACAAACACTGAAGGTAGTACACCGCCAGCTCTGCTACAGTAGCTACAAGCAATGAAGGTGGTACACCACCAGCACTGTTACAGTAGCTATAAGCACTGAAGGTGGTACACCACCAGCACTGCTACAGTAGCTACAAGCACTGAAGGTAGTACACCACCAGCACGGCTACAGTAGCCACAAGCACTGAATGTGGTACACCACTACTGTACTGGTGGTACACCACCAGCTCTGCTACAATAGCTACAAGCACTGAAGGTGGTACACCACCTCCTCTGCTACAGTAGCTACAAGCACTGAATGTGGTACACCACTACTGTACTGGTGGTACACCACCAGCTCTGCTACAATAGCTACAACCACTGAAGGTGGTACACCACCTCCTCTGCTACAGTAGCTACAAGCACTGAAGGTGTTACACCATCATCACTGCTACAGTAGCTACAAGCACTGAAGGTGGTACACCACCAGCACTGCTACAGTAGCTACAAGCACTGAAGGTGGTACCACCAGCACTGCTACAGTAGCTACAAGCGCTGAATGTGGTATACCACCAGCACTGCTACAGTAGCTACAAGCATTGAAAGTGGTACACCACAAGCACTGCTACAGTAGCTACAAGCACTGAAGGTGGTACACCACCAGCACTGCTGCAGTAGTTACAAGCACTGAAGGTAGTACACCGTCAGCTCTGCTAAATAGCTACAAGCAGTGAAGGTGGTACACCACCAGCACTGCTACAGTAGCTACAAGCACTGAAGGTAGTACACCACCAGCACTGCTACAGTAGCTACAAGCACTGAGGGTAGTACACCACCAGCACTGCTACAGTAGCTACAAGCACTGAGGGTAGTACACCACCAGCACTGCTACAGTAGCTACAAGCACTGAGGGTAGTACACCACCAGCACTGCTACAGTAGCTACAAGCACTGAATGTGGTACACCACAAGCACTGCTACAGTAGCTACAAGCACTGAAGGTGGTACACCACCAGCACTGCTGCAGTAGCTACAAGCACTGAAGGTGGTACACAACCAGCACTGCTGCAGTAGCTACAAGCACTGAAGGTAGTACACCGTCAGCTCTGCTACAGTAGCTACAAGCAGTGAAGGTGGTACACCACCAGCTCTGCTACAATAGCTACAAGCACTGAAGGTGGTACACCACCAGCTCTGCTACAATAGCTACAAGCACTGAAGGTGGTACACCACCAGCTCTGCTACAATAGCTACAAGCACTGAAGGTGGTACACCACCAGCTCTGCTACAATAGCTACAAGCACTGAAGGTGGTACACCACCAGCTCTGCTACAGTAGCTACAAGCACTGAAGGTGGTACACCACCAGCACTGCTGCAGTAGTTACAAGCACTGAAGGTGGTACACCACCAGCACTGCTACAGTAGCTACAAGCAGTGAAGGTGGTACATCACCAGCACTGCTACAGTAGCTACAAGCACTGAAGGTACTACACCACCAGCACGGCACAGTAGCTACAAGCACTGAAGGTAGTACACCACCAGCACTGCTACAGTAGCTACAAGCACTGAGGGTAGTACACCACCAGCACTGCTACAGTAGCTACAAGCACTGAGGGTAGTACAGCACCAGCACTGCTACAGTAGCTACAAGCACTGAGGGTAGTACACCACCAGCACTGCTACAGTAGCTACAAGCACTGAGGGTAGTACACCACTAGCACTGCTACAGTAGCTACAAGCACTGAATGTGGTACACCACAAGCACTGTTACAGTAGCTACAAGCACTGAAGGTGGTACACCATCATCACTGCTACAGTAGCTACAAGCACTGAAGGTGGTACACCACGAGCACTGCTACAGTAGCTACAAGCACTGAAGGTGGTATTCCACCAGCACTGATACAGTAGCTACAAGCGCTGAAGGTGGTATACCACCAGCACTGCTACAGTAGCTACAAGCACTGAATGTGGTACACCACAAGCACTGATACAGTAGCTACAAGCACTGAAGGTGGTACACCACCAGCACTGCTACAGGAGCTACAAGCACTGAAGGTGATACACCACCAGCTCTGCTACAGTATCTACAAGCACTGAAGGTGGTACACCACCAGCACTGCTACAGTAGCTACAAGCACTGAAGGTGGTATATCACCCAGCACTGCTACAGTTAGCTACAAGCACTGAAGGTGGTACACCACCAGCACTGCTACAGTAGCTACAAGCACTGAAGGTGGCATACCACCACCTCTGCTACAGTAGTTACAAGCAGTGAAGGTGTTACACCACCAGCACTGCTACAGTAGTTACAAGCACTGAAGGTGGTGCACCAACAGCACTGCTGCAGTAGCTACAAGAACTGAAGGAGGTACACCACCAGCACTGCTGCAGTAGCTACAAGCATGAAGGTGGTACACACCAGCTCTGCTACAGTAGCTACAAGCACTGAAGGTTAGTACACCACCAGCACTGCTACAGTAGCTACAAGCACTGAAGGTAGTACACCACCAGCACTGCTACATTAGCTACAAGCACTGAAGGTGGTACACCAACAGCACTGCTACAGTAGCTACAAGCACTGAAGGTGGTACACCACCAGCACTGCTGCAGTAGCTACAAGCACTGAAGGTAGTACACCACCAGTACTGCTACAGTAGCTACAAGCACTGAATGTAGTACACCACCAGTACTGCTACAGTAGCTACAAGCACTGAATGTAGTACACAACCAGCACTGCTACAGTAGCTACAAGCACTGAAGGTAGTACACAACCAGCACTGCTACAGTAGCTACAAGCACTGAAGGTGGTACACCACCAGCTCTGCTACAGTAGCTACAAGCACTGAAGGTAGTACACAACCAGCACTGCTACAGTAGCTACAAGCACTGAAGGTGGTACACCACCAGCACTGCTGCAGTAGCTACAAGCACTGAAGGTAGTACACCACCAGCACTGCTACAGTAGCTACAAGCACTGAAGGTGGTACACCACCAGCACTGCTACAGTAGCTACAAGCACTGAAGGTGGTACGCCACCAGCACTGCTACAGTAGCTACAAGCACTGAAGGTGGTACACCACCAGAACTGCTACAGTAGCTACAAGCACTGAAGGTGGTACACCACCAGCACTGCTACAGTAGCTACAAGCACTGAAGGTGGTACACCACCAGAACTGCTACAGTAGCTACAAGCACTGAAGGTGGTACACCACCAGCACTGCTACAGTAGCTACAAGCACTGAAGGTGGTACACCACCAGCACTGCTACAGTAGCTACAAGCACTGAAGGTGGTACACCACCAGCACTGCTACAGTAGCTACAAGCACTGAAGGTGGTACACCACCAGCACTGCTACAGTAGCTACAAGCACTGAAGGTGGTACACCACCAGCACTGCTACAGTAGCTACAAGCACTGAAGGTGGTACACCACCAGCACTGCTACAGTAGCTACAAGCACTGAAGGTGGTACACCACCAGCACTGCTACAGTAGCTACAAGCACTGAAGGTGGTACACCACCAGCACTGCTACAGTAGCTACAAGCACTGAAGGTGGTACACCACCAGCACTGCTACAGTAGCTACAAGCACTGAAGGTGGTACACCACCAGCACTGCTACAGTAGCTACAAGCACTGAAGGTAGTACACCACCAGCACTGCTACAGTAGCTACAAGCACTGAA
This sequence comes from Cherax quadricarinatus, assembly GCF_026875155.1. Taxonomy (NCBI): domain Eukaryota; kingdom Metazoa; phylum Arthropoda; class Malacostraca; order Decapoda; family Parastacidae; genus Cherax; species Cherax quadricarinatus. The sequence goes on along the minus strand of NC_069447.1, from coordinate 28,174,733 downwards.
GGTGGTACACCACCAGCACTGCTACAGTAGCTACAAGCACTGAAGGTGGTACACCACCAGAACTGCTACAGTAGCTACAAGCACTGAAGGTGTACACCACCAGCACTGCTACAGTAGCTACAAGCACTGAAGGTAGTACACCACCAGCACTGCTACAGTAGCTACAAGCACTGAAGGTGGTACACCACCAGCAATGCTACAGCAGCTACACGCACTGAAGGTGGTACACCACCAGCACTGCTACAGTAGCTACAAGCACTGAAGGTAGTACACCACCAGCACTGCTACAGTAGCTACAAGCACTGAAGGTAGTACACCACCAGCACTGCTACAGTAGCTACAAGCACTGAAGGTAGTACACCACCAGCACTGCTTCAGTAGCTACAAGCACTGAAGGTGGTACACCACAAGCACTGCTACAGTAGCTACAAGCACTGAAGGTGGTACACCACCGGCACTGCTACAGTAGCTACAAGCCCTTAAAGTAGTACACCACCAGCACTGCTACAGTAGCTACAAGCACTGAAGGCAGTACACTACCAGCACTGCTACAGTAGCTACAAGCACTGAAGGTGGTACACCACCAGCACTGCTACAGTAGCTACAAGCACTGAAGGTGGTACACCACCAGCACTGCTACAGTAGCTACAAGCACTGAAGGCAGTACACTACCAGCTCTGCTACAATAGCTACAAGCACTGAAGGTAGTACACCACCAGCACTGCTACAGTAGCTACAAGCACTGAAGGTGGTACACCACGAGCACTGCTACAGTAGCTACAAGCACTGAAGGTGGTATTCCACCAGCACTGATACAGTAGCTACAAGCGCTGAAGGTGGTATACCACCAGCACTGCTACAGTAGCTACAAGCACTGAATGTGGTACACCACAAGCACTGATACAGTAGCTACAAGCACTGAAGGTGGTACACCACCAGCACTGCTACAGGAGCTAAAAGCACTGAAGGTGGTACACCACCAGCACTGCTGCAGTAGCTACAAGCACTGAAGGTGATACACCACCAGCTCTGCTACAGTATCTACAAGCACTGAAGGTGGTACACCACCAGCACTGCTACAGTAGCTACAAGCACTGAAGGTGGTATATCACCAGCACTGCTACAGTAGCTACAAGCACTGAAGGTGGTACACCACCAGCACTGCTACAGTAGCTACAAGCACTGAAGGTGGCATACCACCACCTCTGCTACAGTAGTTACAAGCAGTGAAGGTGTTACACCACCAGCACTGCTACAGTAGTTACAAGCACTGAAGGTGGTGCACCAACAGCACTGCTGCAGTAGCTACAAGAACTGAAGGAGGTACACCACCAGCACTGCTGCAGTAGCTACAAGCACTGAAGGTGGTACACCACCAGCTCTGCTACAGTAGCTACAAGCACTGAAGGTAGTACACCACCAGCACTGCTACAGTAGCTACAAGCACTGAAGGTAGTACACCACCAGCACTGCTACATTAGCTACAAGCACTGAAGGTGGTACACCAACAGCACTGCTACAGTAGCTACAAGCACTGAAGGTGGTACACCACCAGCACTGCTGCAGTAGCTACAAGCACTGAAGGTGGTACACCACCAGTACTGCTACAGTAGCTACAAGCACTGAAGGTAGTACACCACCAGCACTGCTGCAGTAGCTACAAGCACTGAAGGTAGTACACCACCAGTACTGCTACAGTAGCTACAAGCACTGAATGTAGTACACCACCAGCTCTGCTACAGTAGCTACAAGCACTGAAGGTAGTACACAACCAGCACTGCTACAGTAGCTACAAGCACTGAAGGTGGTACACCACCACAACTGCTACAGTAGCTACAAGCACTGAAGGTGGTACACCACCAGAACTGCTACAGTAGCTACAAGCACTGAAGGTGGTACACCACCAGCACTGCTACAGTAGCTACAAGCACTGAAGGTGGTACACCACCAGAACTGCTACAGTAGCTACAAGCACTGAAGGTGGTACACCACCAGCAATGCTACAGCAGCTACAAGCACTGAAGGTGGTACACCACCAGCACTGCTACAGTAGCTACAAGCACTGAAGGTGGTACACCACCAGAACTGCTACAGTAGCTACAAGCACTGAAGGTGGTACACCACCAGCAATGCTACAGCAGCTACAAGCACTGAAGGTGGTACACCACAAGCACTGCTACAGTAGCTACAAGCACTGAAGGTGGTACACCACAAGCACTGCTACAGTAGCTACAAGCCCTTAAAGTAGTACACCACCAGCACTGCTACAGTAGCTACAAGCACTGAAGGCAGTACACTACCAGCACTGCTACAGTAGCTACAAGCACTGAAGGTGGTACACCACCAGCACTGCTACAGTAGCTACAAGCACTGAAGGTGGTACACCACCAGCACTGCTACAGTAGCTACAAGCACTGAAGGTGGTACACCACCAGCACTGCTACAGTAGCTACAAGCACTGAAGGCAGTACACTACCAGCTCTGCTACAGTAGCTACAAGCACTGAAGGTGGTACACCACCAGCTCTGCTACAGTAGCTACAAGCACTGAAGGTGGTACGCCACCAGCACTGCTACAGTAGCTACAAGTACTGAAGGTGGTACACCACCAGCACTGCTACAGTAGCTACAATTACTGAAGGTTTGGGACACAACCAGCACTGCTACAGTAGCTACAAGCACTGAAGGTGGTACGCCACCAGCACTGCTACAGTAGCTACAAGTACTGAAGGTGGTACACCACCAGCACTGCTACAGTAGCTACAATTACTGAAGGTGGTACACAACCAGCACTGCTACAGTAGCTACAAGCACTGAAGGTAGTACACACCAGCACTGCTACAGTAGCTACAAGCACTGAAGGTGGTACACCACCAGCACTGCTACAGTAGCTACAAGCACTGAAGGTGGTACACCACCAGCACTGCTACAGTAGCTACAAGCACTGAAGGTGGTACACCCAGCACTGCTACAGTAGCTACAAGCACTGAAGGTAGTACACCACCAGCACTGCTACAGTAGCTACAAGCACTGAAGGTAGTACACCACCAGCACTGCTACAGTAGCTACAAGCACTGAAGGTAGTACACCACCAGCACTGCTACAGTAGCTACAAGCACTGAAGGTAGTACAGCACCAGCTCTGCTACAGTAGCTACAAGCACTGTAGGTGGTACACCACCAGCACTGCTGTAGTAGCTACAAGCACTGAAGGTAGTACAGCACCAGCTCTGCTACAGTAGCTACAAGCACTGAAGGTAGTACACCACCAGCACTGCTACAGTAGCTACAAGCACTGAAGGTAGTACACCACCAGCACTGCTACAGTAGCTACAAGCACTGAAGGTGAGTACACCCCCAGCACTGCTACAGTAGCTACAAGCACTGAAGGTGTAACACCACCAGCTCTGCTACAGTAGCTACAAGCACTGTAGGTGGTACACCACCAGCACTGCTGCAGTAGCTACAAGCACTGAAGGTGGTACGACACCAGCACTGCTACAGTAGCCATAGGGACTGAAGGTGGTACACCACCAGCACTGCTGCAGTAGCTACAAGCACTGAAGGTGGTACACCACCAGCTCTGCTACAGTAGCTACAAGCACTGAAGATGGTACACCACCAGCACTGCTGCAGTAGCTACAAGCTCTGAAGATGGTACACCACCAGCACTGCTGCAGTAGCTACAAGCACTGAAGGTGGTACACCACCAGCACTGCTACAGTAGATACAAGCACTGAAGGTGGTACACCACCAGCTCTGCTACAGTAGCTAGAAGCACTGAAGGTGGTACACCACCAGCACTGCTGCAGTAGCTACAAGCACTGAAGGTGGTACACCACCAGCACTGCTACAGCAGCTACAAGCACTGAACTTGGTACACCACCAGCACTGCTGCAGTAGCTACAAGCACTGAAAGTGGTACACCAGCAGCACTGCTACAGTAGCTACAAGCACTGAAGGTGGTACACCACTAGCACTGCTACAGTAGCTACAAGCACTGAAGGTGGTACACCAGCAGCACTGCTACAGTAGCTACAAGCACTGAAGGTGTTACACCAGCAGCACTGCTACAGTAGCTACAAGCACTGAAGGTGGTACACCACCAGCACTGCTACAGTAGCTACAAGCAATGAAGGTGGTACACCACTAGCACTGCTACAGTAGCTACAAGCACTGAAGGTGGTACACCACCAGCACTGCTACAGTAGCTACAAGCACTGAAGGTGGTACACCACAAGCTCTGCTACTGTAGCTACAAGCACTGAAGGTGGTACACCACTAGCACTGCTACAGTAGCTACAAGCACTGAAGGTGGTACACCAGCAGCACTGCTACAGTAGCTACAAGCACTGAAGGTGGTTTCACCAGCAGCACTGCTACAGTAGCTACAAGCACTGAAGGTGGTACACCAGCAGCACTGCTACAGTAGCTACAAGCACTGAAGGTGGTACACCAGCAGCACTGCTACAGTAGCTACAAGCACTGAAGGTGGTACACCAGCAGCACTGCTACAGTAGCTACAAGCACTGAAGGTGGTACACCACTAGCACTGCTACAGTAGCTACAAGCACTGCTACAGTAGTTACAAGCACTGAAGGTGGTACACCAGCAGCACTGCTACTGTAGCTACAAGCACTGAAGGTGGTACACCAGCTCTGCTGCAGTAGCAGTACCGGGCCGAGGGGGTGCTGATCTCCCCCCTCCCCGCAGCTCGGTCCCGTACTAAGTTTCTTGGTTGCTGGCCTGATCGTCCAAGCTGTTGGTGCCCGCCGCCATCAGTCAGACGTATGCATCACAGCCCAGCTAATCAGGAAATGGCTTGAGTAACTTATCATATTCCTATCGTGAACGATGGGACGATGTTGAAGAGTCTTGGTTTCTTCACACTGTCTGTGCTACCTTACAGTGTCGTCTTCGCGTTACTGATTTTTATTGGAGATGTAAAGCACCATCTGCCAAGGCTCTTGCTTTCATATTACAGTGTACAGATTTAGGACCAATCCTTCTAGAATTTTCCTGATGTAGATTATGTTATATCCTTCTCACCTACATTCTGAAGATTACAGTTAGAAGGGCTTCAAGCAGTTCCAGTAAGTTAGGTGCTTGACTTGGTTTATCAACTGGAAAGGTTCTCTGTATATTATCCAGTTGTGCAATTCGCCTACCTTGAAGGGAACCGTTAGAATACAGCAATATTCCGACCTAGAGAGAACAAATGATCTGAAGAGTATCATCATTAGCTTTGTATCTCTTGCTTTGAAAGTTATAGTTATCCAGCCTATCAATAACATTATTGTACTAGTTGAATGCGAGATCTACCGACAACTTCACTGAATTAAAAATCCCATACAAACGTCAGGAAGCATCTCTTGAGGAGAGCAGATCTTTGATAGTTTTATGGGTTAAGATGTGTGAAGAAGTCCTAGAAGGTGTGTATAGATCAGAGACTGTGAACAAAATAAAAGCAAGAAATCAGCAAGTTTCGCAAGACCTTTAGGGAAAAAAATAAGACATAACGGGAATCAAAATGCTTACCAGTTACTTGTAGGATGCAGTGACTGTCTTAATGGTGCAGCCTGGTGAGCGTGTGAGCGTGGGGCGGGTGTGTGGTGGTCGCCAAGCTGAGGGCACATCACTCACATCCTTCCATAAAGACACGAGGACCACCACAACCACCTCGAGGGCCACCAGGGTGCCCTCCACCACAGTTTCGCAGCCTCGGCCTTATTAATTCCTCTGAATGATTTCTTATAAACGAGACGTTGACTGTAAGAAGTGAAACAAGGGCAATGTTTGGTTTCAGCAGTGCCTTCGGGAGAGCACCCCAGCTGGGTGCTGGGTCGCTAACAGTGCCACTAACTGGCACTCCGAGCTGACACTAAGCACCAGGTCCCACACAATCACTGTAAAAAGTACTACAATGGTCTACGCTAAACATTAGGTCTCTTTAGACTCTCTGTTGAACACACTCGTGTGGGTTGTGGGAACCTGCCCACAACTATCACTCTATTGGCTAGGCCTTAGGCTACCTAGTACCGCTGCGACCAACAAACACAAATAACCTGGTCACACTCTGAACACCGTGGGTGTATGTGTCGTATGTGCGCCAATCTTCACCTGACACCACCACTGTCACCAAACACTTGGTCTCACACTTCCCCGGGGTACTTCTCTCTCTGCTTCTGTTGTGAGCTTGAGCTGTTGAGAGTGACGAGTTGCTGTGAGGGACGAGGAGCTGTGAGTGAGGAGGTGCTGTGAGTAGCAACGTGCTGCGTAACTTGTGACAGATGCTGTGCTGCATAACAGTGGGTGGCCGAGTCTTGGGCTAGCTCGCGACTTCCAGGTAGCGCTGGGTCCTCCGTAGCAACAGCTGGAAGCAACGCAAGGGAGGAGTTATTGTGCAGCTCCTGCTGCAGCGACACCTTCACGCAGCTGCACGGGCACATCAGCTGTCCCTGAGGGTGCAGGAGACTGATGGTAGGGGAGAGAGAGTAGCATGCAGGTAAGGCATGAGAGTATGCAGCATGCCAGCTGTGGTCACACCTCTGCCAGGCGACTTACAGGACGCTGCTGCTGCTGCTGCTGCCACGTCCTCACCCAAACTTTCACCAGAGTATATTATAGCACAAGGATAGTGTCACAGGAGGAAGTGTATCACCCACGAGGGTGGCACTGAAGGCACGATGTGAGGGGGCAGAGTGAGGGAGGTTTTTGAGGGAGGAGAGGTGCGTGAGGACAACTCTCTGGCTGCTGAAGACGCGACTGGAGGGCAGGGCTGGGGAGGTGGGGCATGTGGTGCTGCCTCTGTGGTGACCAGCCCCGGGCCACACTCTGGACCACACCTGCGCATGCGCTTTACACCAGCACACTCCAGGCCTACCTTACCCTGCCTCTGGCCTACCTGGCCCCCTCCTGGCCCTCTCCGGGAGTTTTGTCTCACTTTCTGGAGGGTATGAGGTGAACTAGTGAGCCAGTAGTGCAAGATGATGTGGTCTTCGTGGTGGATGCCTGTCACTGACCTACCCACCATGGCTGCCCACCATCGTATCGTCACTGCCATTGCTAACCACCACTGCCACTACTGTCCTTCGTCACCATCGCAATTACCACTACCAACACCATCACTGTCATTAACCACTACCCACCACCATCACCACCTCCATTACCCAAACACTTCCTACCACCATTACCACCACCACTACTAGTAACCTTCACCACCACTACTAGTAACTTTCACCACCACCACTAGTAACCTTCACCACCACTACTAGCAACCTTCACCACCACCACTAGTAACATTCACCACTACTGCTAGTAACATTCACCATCCCTACTAGTAACCTTCACCACCACCACCACACCACCACTACCTCCAATACCACAGACACCACCATCACCACCTCACTTCAGCCACTATCACTTCCAAAACCATTATGACGACCACCACCACCTTCACCACTACCACCCAAACCACCAACAACCTTTGCCACCACCACCAGCACCACCAGCACCACCACGACCACTATAATCCAGCTGAGGTCAGAATGACTTTCTTCATCCTGCCTCCCTTACAAACACATTTCACAACATGCACCTTCATCCCACCTGCAACATGCACTTCCATCCCACCTGCAGCATGCACCTCCATCCCACCTGCAACATGGACCAATATCCCACTTGCAACATGCACTTCCATCCCACCTGCAACATGCACTTCCATCCCACCTGCAACATGCACCTCCACCCCTCACCTGCAACATGCACAACCCACTCCTCTTGCATGATCAACAAGTAGTCTTTCACAAGCTTACACTTGCCACCTACCATGTACTCTCATGGTGACTTGATTCTCTTTCAGGGATCCCTGTGATACCCTTCTAAGTGGCCACTTCATGTATGGGTACCCTTCTGAGTCCCTGAGTAAAATACTCTTCTCGCTTTTTTCTAAGTAGATGCCCTTCTAGTCCCACGAGTAGATGTCGATGCTTGTCTGGGACCCGTCGAGTGTGTCTTGAATAAGCTGGGGGACCCGTCAAGTGTGTCTTGAATAAGCTGGGGGACCCGTCGAGTGTGTCTTGATTAAGCTAGGGGAACCGTCGGGTCTTCAGCATACCAATCAGTGTTTGGTGAGAGGAGGAATCCTGGGCCAAGACTGTGATGGATGGCGCGACCTGCTCAACACTGCCATACATTGTTTTATATGGGTTTGAAGGACGTCTGCCTGCTGGTTCCTAGAGATGTCTCGGTGTGGTACTACGATCTGTGTGTGTGTGTGTGTGTGTGTGTGTGTGTGTGTGTGCGGGGGAAGGGGGGGAAGGAAGATTGAGTTCTTGGTCCCTGTTTATGCACTTCGATTACCTGTTATAACTTACTCTCTGTTCTTCTAGAGTCTCTCATTTACTTCTAGATTCGTGTATTGAGTTGCCCTCCATTACATCCCCTCATAATGCATTCCGGTTCTTATATCGGGCTGCGGGCACTTATAGCTTGATCGACCAGGCCAGCAACCAGGAGGCCTGATCTGGAGTCGGGCCGCGGGGGCGGTGACCCCCGGAAACTATCTCAACATTCCAGCTCTTGTAGCTATGGAACAAGCCTTTCTCGTATTTTCTTTGTTATGCCTGGTGATAGGGGAAGGGGGGTTTCTGCACTGGTGCTACGTACTCTAATGTTGGTCTTGCTGACCTCAGTGATGAGAATTTCATTCTGGCGCTGCTTACCCTAGTACTGGTCTTAGGCAAGACGTGTACACTGCTCTGAATGCCTCCTTATTCACATGCCTGAACGATGTTCTCGTAATAGCCAGTTCTGCACATACCACCAATGTTATTGTTTATGTGGACCTCGGGAAAGAGGTCTGGTATCATGTGCACACTTCTCAGGTTCTACTCTTCCTCTGGCCTCCCTCTCAGGTGGTACTCTTCCTCTGGCCTCCCTCTCAGGTGGTACTCTTCCTCTGGCCTCCCTCTCAGGTGGTACTCTTCCTCTGGCCTCCCTCTCAGGTGGTACTCTTCCTCTGGCCTCCCTCTCAGGTGGTACTCTTCCTCTGGCCTCCCTCTCAGGTGGTACTCTTCCTCTGGCCTCCTCTCAGGTGGTACTCTTCCTCTGGCCTCCCTCTCAGGTGGTACTCTTCCTCTGGCCTCCCTCTCAGGTGGTACTCTTCCTCTGGCCTCCCTCTCAGGTGGTACTCTTCCTCTGGCCTCCATCTCAGGTGGTACTCTTCCTCTGGCCTCCCTCTCAGGTGGTACTCTTCCTCTGGCCTCCCTCTCAGGTGGTACTCTTCCTCTGGCCTCCCTCTCAGGTGGTACTCTTCCTCTGGCCTCCATCTCAGGTGGTACTCTTCCTCTTGTCTGCTGATACTATCATTATCACTGAGGTTGAACTCCAGTAGCCTCCACCACCTGCCTCCACCACCTGCCTCCACCATTCGTCACTGTCACCAGCGAACACATGGGACACACACCTGTTTATTTTATCAAGCTGATCCTACCTCCTTGTAACTCCGCCTACCCCGCCCCCCTCCTCTCCCCTCCCCCCGACTCTCCCTACTCCTTCCACCTTTTAAGATTATTATTATTATTTTTATTATTATTATTATTATTATTATTGTTGTTGTTATTATTATTATTTTTATTATTATTAACAGCAGCAACAACTTCAGTAAGAGTAACAACAATAATAATGAAAAAAATATTCTTGCGCCTATTAATTCCGAAGGTTACATAACAGAAATATTAATTGCATCTCTCAACTCTGCTGATATAATGTCAACCTTGCAGCGCAGCCTTGGTAAGACTGGGATATTGCATCGTGTTTTACAATGAATGTGATATATATTTATTTTCGGGGTGAATGGATAAAGATTCCCTTTTCAGTGTCTAGACGGAGTCTGATGTTGCCTCCCCGCCGTATTTGCTGACATTGTGTGATAATATCTGTGGTGTAAGCGATCACAACACACCTTCATGTGTTGTTATTTGTACTTCAGCTTCCTGTGTTGTTATTCGTGATGCAAGCGATCACTTCATAGCCTCGTGTGATGTTTGTGGTGTAACCGATCACACACAGCTTCGTGTAATGTTATCTCATGTCGAACCGATCACAACACAATCTCATGTGTCGTTATTTGTGGTGTAACCGATCACAATACAACCCTCACGTAATGTTATCCGTGTCATAAGCGATCACATCTTAATTGATGTCTCTGAAGTCCTTGCTATCTCTGGATCCTCTCTTATTACTTCTGGATTTCCACCTCGTTATCACTGAATCTCTCCTTGTTATTGTTGAATCCTCCCGTGTTATCTTTGCATCCTCCCTCTTTATCTCTTGATTCTCCCTTATTATCTTTGAATCCTCCCTTTTTATATCTTGCTCCCTTGTTATCTCTGGATCCTCTGTACTTTCTCTGGATCCTTCTTATTATCTCTGGATTCTCCTTGTTATCTCTAAGTAAGGACAGTTGCTTCTTGACTAGCAACGACACTTGTGCATTTCACAAAACATGACCTGTAGAGTATGCACAATGTCACAATCCACTGCGTGTATCCTGCATCTTACAGAGTGTCCGTTGACCATACAGTGTGTCATGATGCGCTGCCTGTGCCTCATGCAGGCGGGTCATGACCAAGGCGTGGATGGTGGTGGAGTCGACGGCCTGCATAGGAATCCTGCACTTCCCACGGCACTTTCCTGCCTCGTAACCTGCTAGGGAGGAGGAGGAGGAGGGGCAGACTGACGTATTACTGTTATACGTCCAGTACACCAGCAAATGCTAATAAAAAAAGTCCCAAGAGTACTCTAGAAAGCCTTAAGGTTAGAAACTTCCACTAGTACACTAGTAGATATTAAACACTCCCACTCCATTCACACAGAGAATGGAGTGTCTTACACTCAGTCTACATGTTGGAATTATGGATATTGGCCAAGTCACCACTACAGTTTGCACTTGCAGTTTGTGGATCAAGTGCGACTTGTTCCAGCCACGGTGCTGCGGGCTTTATTCTGAATGAATTAATGTTGGTTCAGTCATGAGCTGAGAGCAAGTGGATGTTGCAGCAGACTCAGACTCTCACGATGTGAAGAACCGTAAATAATGTAAGAAACCTGTACCTTCAAGGAACCTGTACCTTCAAGGGACCTGTACCGTCAAGGAACCTGTACCTTCAAGGGACCTGTACCTTCAAGGAACCTGTACCTTCAAGGAACCTGTACCTTCAAGGAACCTGTACCTTCAAGGAACCTGTACCTTCAAGGAACCTGTACCTTCAAGGAACCTGTACCTTCAAGGAACTTGTACCTTCAAAGAACCTATACTCTCCAAGGCACAACAGACACAATGAGTTCAAGAACAACATATACACGGAACCTAAAAGAACAGACACAGAGAACCTACATCAGCAGAAAGAAGGAGCCATCTACAAAAGCTGTACGAAGCCTACGCATATATATCTACAAGGAGACAGGTGTGAGTAGCTGAGTCTGGACACAAGGAGTGATACAATGAGTCACTGCATTTATGA
>NC_069447.1:28118210-28153210 GCF_026875155.1 Cherax quadricarinatus | reverse complement strand
TTCGGCAACCAGGACGGAATAATAGAGGACACCAGTTCTCCCAGGAGCTCATCTCAGCTAAGTGACACTTACTGATAATGTACAGTAGTTTTTGCACTGGCCATCGTAAATTCTAGCTGTTAAAGTAAGGTTAGGGTGAGTTACATAAGCATTAAGTGTCTTCCTGTGACAAATGATAAGTGATAATACGAATTTCTTTTCTAATAACACTATTTTAATTTATGTACAATAATTATATTCTGTGTACCCAGGAAGCCTAATCATATACACTCCACACCCATTTAATTTACCAGATTAGCTGGTTTTAATACTGTAATTATTAATTTAATGTTAGGTACAGCTTTTTATGTGGGAGTGGTAGGAAGTGGGCATCGAGGAAGTGACAGTTTGGCGACCTGCTCTCACTATGTCCCTCTTATCTCACCAAAATTACTTGCTCGTAATAATTCAGGTAATATCCTGTAAACCTCATGCAGGTAATTTACTCACATAATAATAATTCAAAGTAGTAGTAGTAGTAGTAGTAGTACTAGTAGTAGTAGTAGTAGTAGTAGTAGTAGTAGTAGTAGTAGTAGTAGTAGTAGTAGTTGTTGTTGTTGTTGTTGTTGTTGTTGTTGTTGTTGTTGTTGTTGTTGTAGTTTGTTGTTGGTGTTGTTTTCTTGTTCTTGTTCTTGTTGTTGTTGTTGTTGGTGTTGTTGTTCTTGTTCTTGTTGTTGTTGTTGTTTTTTGTTGTTGTTGTTGTTGTTGTTGTTGTTGTTGTTGTTGTTGTTGTTGTTGCTGCTGTAGTAGTAGTAGTAGTAGTAGTAGTTGTTGTTGTTGTTGTTGTTGTTGTTGTAGTAGTAGTAGTAGTAGTAGCAGTAGTAGTAGTAGTAGTAGTAGTAGTAGTAGTAGTAGTAGTAGTAGTAGTAGTAGTAGTAGTACGAAGCACTATTCTCGAATGGGTCATTCTGCAAGTTCCGGTTCAGTTTTTGACCACTCAGGCTGTTGGTGATGGGCGGAAAGATGAGAGGGGAGAGTGGTTGGTGGTGACGGCGGCTGTCACGGGGACCAACGTCAAGGAGTTCCTCTCAACGGTGTATCGAGCAAACATATTATCTCCGGTGTTGTTTGTTTTCTTCTAATGTGGTGTTTACCAGAGCTGCGCGCGGTGCAGCTGGGGCGCAGCTGGCTTCAACTAGTGGCTCTCAGAGCTACGTGGTGGTGCAGCTGGCTCGCAGTTGGTGAAACACTAGGCTGCACTGAGGGATAGACTCCACCTTGGTGTAAGTACGACTACTGGTTGACCTCGATGAGGTCAACTGACCTGGACAACGCGTTCTTTTTTTTTTGCAGCGTCTCCAGAAAGAGTGACCTGTCCTGAGGTCTCCCTGTATCTTAAAGGTAGATCTTGATGACTGCATTCCTGGAGTATCAGTGGTGATGGAGTGATACAAGGTGGGACAGCATTCATTCACACACACACACACACACACACACACACAACACACACACCACACACACACACACACACACACACACACACCCCACACACATACACGGGCCCCCTTGATGATTGTTGCGCACCCCACCCTCCCACCTTTGTACCAAAACACTCCCCAAAATACTCATCATTTTCCCCCACCCATCCCCCCCCCAAAACCCACCCGAACCCACCGCTGCCCATTGAGTACAGAGACCGGGTGAGACTCACCACTACAGCCCCTGCGGAACCATTACCCACCTTGTACCATGCACCCACCCACCCACCCGCAACCGCCAACCCCCCCCTATGACCACACCACCACCCAACCCCCGCCCACCCGATCGCCGGCACCACCACCACCTGCACACTTTACCGCAACACTACCCCCCCACCATCACCCACACAATCACCCACACCACATCCAAACCACTACCCACCCATACTTAAACACCACCCACCACCCCAAATCAATCCATCCCACCATCACCACACCACCCAAATCACAACCCAACCTCACCCACAACCACTCCCCCCCACACCCACCACACCCCCACCATCACCCACACCACCAAGTACACCCCCCCCCACCCACACCACACCCACCCACCCCACAACACCACCACAACCACCCCCAAATTTCCCAAATACTCCGTTATGGGAAAAATGGGGGAGAAAAAACTAAACAGAGTATACACAGACCTGGGCCCTACAATAGAGCGAAAAAAAAATGTAAGGGCCGGGGGTAGTAATTTTGAGATCTCACTTTCAAGGATCACAAAAGTGCCACGCGCACGTGCAAAGAAAAATAGGTTAATAATGAAACTTTCAAAAAGAAGATGTCAAGCCAATGAGATCCTTTTTAACTCACTTTTTCTCTCTGCGGAAACTGCTTACATTACATCCGTTCAAACAGGGGAAATGCAGATCTAGAAGGACAGAGATCCTTTACGCAGTAAAGTTCTGTCAAGCACCTTAACTACGGGAACGCTTAAACTTGACTTGTACCGAGGAACTTAAAGGGAGATATTCATAACTACACTTGGAAAATCCTGGAAGGAAGGCCCCAAAGTAAAACTGGGGAGGGGATGCATAAAACCCCAATAAAATAGGGGCGCCATTGGTACACTAAGAGAAAACACCATAAGTGTCCGGGGCCCAAGACTGTTCAACAGCCTTCCACCAAGCATAAGGGGAATTACCAATAAACCCCTGGCTGCCTTCAAGAGAGAGCTGGACAGATACCTAAAGTCAGTGCCGGATCAGCCGGGCTGTGTTCGTACGTTGGACTACGTGCGGCCAGCAGTAACAGCCTGGTTGATTAGGCCCTGATCCACCGGGAGGCCAAGTCGTGGACCGGGCCGCGGGGGCGTTGATCCCCGGAATAACCTCCAGGTAGACTCCATATAGGTATATCACTCACACCATCACCCACATCGTCCTCCACACCATCACCCACCCTACAACTCACACCATCACCCACACCCACCCAACACACACCACTACACCATCTACACCACCACCCACACCACCACCCACTACACCATCTACACCACCACCCACATCACCACCCACACCATCACCCACACCATCATCCACACCATCATCCATACCATCATCCACACCATCACCCACCCTAGGGCTCTGGTGGCCTGGTGGTTAACGCTCTGGCTTCACACGGTGAGGGCCTGGGTTCGATTCCCAGCCAGAGTAGAAACATTGGACGTGTTTCTTTCCACCTGTTGTCTATGTTCCCCATCAGTAAAATGGGTACCTGGGTGTTAGTCGACTGGTGTGGGTCGCATCCTGGGACACTGACCTAAGGAGGCCTGGTCACAGACCGGGCCGCGGGGGCGTTGACCCCCGGAACTCTCTCCAGGTAAACTCCAGATAAACAACTCACACCATCACCCACATCGTCATCCACACCATCATCCACACCATCACCCACCCTACAACTCACACCATCACCCACATCATCATCTTAACATCACCCACACACTCACTCCCATCACCCACATCATCATCCTCACCATCACTCACTACACCCACCCACCACCAACACCATCACCCACACCACATCCACCCACACCATCACAACCCCACCACCACACCACACCACCCACCTACACCACCACCCCACCCACACCACCACCCACACCACAACTCACACCCACCTCAACCCACACCACACCACACCACCCACACCACAACCCACCACCTACCCACCAGCCACCTACACCACCACCCACCCACCCCCCATCAACTACAACCACCACCCACCACCACCACCTACACCGCCACCTACACAACACCACCACCACCACAACTCACACCATCACCCACCACCACCTACACCGCCACCTACAACACTACCCACCCACACCCATCAACCACACCACCACCCACACCACCACCTATACCGCCACCTACACATAACACACCACCACCCACACCACCACCCACTCTCACACCACACACCACCACCCGCCACCACCACCTACACCGCCACCTACACACCACCCAACCCACACCCCACCCACCCACCATCCATCACCCACACCACCACCCACACCACCCCTACCATCACCACACACCACCCCACCCACCACACCACCACCCACACCACCACCACACCATCACCTACACACCACCACACCACCCCCAACCACACCTCACATCATCACCCACCCACCACCCACACCATCTACCCACCACCTACACCGCCACCTACACCACACCCACTCACACCATCAACCACCCACCACCCACACCACCACCTACACCGCCACCTACAAACAACACCACCCACCCCACAACTCACACCATCACCCACCATCACCCACCCATCACCACACACCCCACACCACCACCCACACCACCACCATCACCGCCCACCTAACACACTACCCACCCACAACATCAACCACACCACACACACACCACCATACACCGCCATCTACAAAACACACCCACCAGTACAACTCACACATCACCCAACTCACCACCACACCCAAACGACCCACACCACCACCCACACCATCAACCAACACCACCACACCACCACCCAGCACCATACAACACACCACCACCCACTACGAGCACAAGACATCACTACACAGTAACAACACATCACATAACAACAACACACCGCACACCACCACACAACCATACACAAACTTCCAGTCACCACGCAACAACAAACACCGTCACCTACACATCACACACACCACTACACCACACACACCCACAACAACACAAACACATCACCACACCACACCCACACCACACCCACATCACACACACCACCACACAGCCACCTTATAACGCACTAAGCACCACTACACCGAACATCATAACCACCACCAGCTCACACAAACCACACGCACTACCCACACCACCAACCTACACGCGCCACCTACAACAACACCACCCACACCACAACTCACACCACCACCGCAACAGTCACCACACACACCATCCACAACCAGTACACGAACCACACAGCATACACACCCAAACCATCGCACCACCACCCCAACACACAGCCATCCTAGCCTCACACCTAACAAACAACATCAGTATGCAGAAAAACACATCAGTACAGTAACAACAGAGCATCACACAGCAGTAGCAACAGAGATCGAGCAGATAACAAACAACTAAGCACTAGTAAAGTAACAGAGAACTAACGTAGACATAGCAAAAGAACATACTGGCAGTAACGAAAGCAAAGCAAGAGCAATAACAAGAGCAAAATAACAGCAGCAGTAACATAACAACAGAAGCACGCAGTACAGTACAACAGAATGCATCGGCAGTAACAGTAACAACAGAAGCATCGGAGTAACAGTAACAACAGAAGCATCGGCAGTAACAGTACAACAGAAGCATCGGCAGTAACAGTAACAACAGAAGCATCGGCAGTAACAGTAACAACAGAAGCATCGGCAGTAACAGTAACAACAGAAGCATCGGTAGTAACAGTAACAACAGAAGCATCGGCAGTAACAGTAACAACAGAAGCATCGGCAGTAACAGTAGCAACAGAAGCATCGGTAGTAACAGTAACAACAGAAGCATCAGCAGTAGCAGTAGCAACAGAAGCATCGGCAGTAACAGTAACAACAGAAGCATCGGCAGTAACAGTAACAACAGAAGCATCGGCAGTAACAGTAACAACAGAAGCACCAGCAGTAGCAGTAGCAAAAGAAGCATCGGCAGTAAACAGTAAACAGAAGAGGCATACAGTAACAACAGAAGCATCGGTAGTAACAGTAACAACAGAAGCACCAGCAGTAGCAGTAGCACAAGAAGCATCGGCAGTAACAGTAACAACAGAAGCATCGGTAGTAACAGTAACAACAGAAGCACCAGCAGTAGGCATGTAGAAACAAGAAGCATCAGCAGTAGCAGTACAACAGAAGCATCGGAGTAGTAACAAACAAAACAGATAGCATCGGTAGATACAGTATAACAACAGAAGCACCGCAGTAGCAGTACAACAGAAGCATCGGTAAGTAACAGTAACAACAGAAGCATCGGTAGTAACGTAACAACAGAAGCACCAGCAGTAGCAGTAGCAAAAGAAGCAATCGGCAGTAGTAACAGTAACAACAGAGCATCGGTAGTAACAGTAACAACAGAAGCACCAGCAGTAGCAGTAGCAAAAGAAGCATCGGCAGTAACAGTAACAACAGAAGCATCGGTAGTAACAGTAACAACAGAAGCACCAGCAGTAGCAGTAGCAAAGAAGCATCGGCAGTAACAGTAACAACAGAAGCATCGGTAGTAACAGTAACAACAGAAGCACCAGCAGTAGCAGTAGCAAAAGAAGCATCGGCAGTAACAGTAACAACAGAAGCATCGGTAGTAACAGTAACAACTGAAGCATCAGCAGTAGCAGTAGCACAAGAAGCATCGGCAGTAACAGTAACAACAGAAGCATCGGTAGAACAGTAACACAGAGACCAGCGTAGCAGTAGCAAAAGAAGCATCGGTAGTAACAGTAACAACAGAAGCATCGGTAGTAACAGTAACAACAGAAGCACCAGCAGTAGCAGTAGCAAAAGAAGCATCGGCAGTAACAGTAACAACAGAAGCACCAGCAGTAGCAGTAGCAAAAGAAGCATCGGTAGTAACAGTAACAACAGAAGCATCGGTAGTAACAGTAACAACCAAGCACCGCAGTAGCAGTAGCACAAGAAGCATCGGCAGTAACAGTAACAACAGAAGCACCAGCAGTAGCAGTAGCAAAAGAAGCATCAGCAGTAACAGTAACAACAGAAGCACCAGCAGTAGCAGTAACAACAGAAGCACCAACAGCAGCAGTAGCAAAAGAAGCATCAGCAGTAACAGTAACAACAGAAGCATCGGCAGTAGTAACAGTAACAAACAGAAGCACCAGCAGTAGCAGTAGCAAAAGAAGCATCGGCAGTAACAGTAACAACAGAAGCATCGGCAGTAACAGTAACAACAGAAGCATCGGTAGTAACAGTAACAACAGAAGCATCGGTAGTAACAGTAACAACAGAAGCATCAGCAGTAGCAGTAGCAAAAGAAGCATCGGCAGTAACAGTAACAACAGAAGCATCGGTAGTAACAGTAACAACAGAAGCATCGGTAGTAACAGTAACAACAGAAGCATCGGTAGTAACAGTAACAACAGAAGCACCAGCAGTAGCAGTAGCAACAGAAGCATCGGCAGTAACAGTAACAACAGAAGCATCGGCAGTAACAGTAACAACAGAAGCATCGGTAGTAACAGTAACAACAGAAGCATCGGTAGTAACAGTAACAACAGAAGCACGGCAGTTACAGTAACAACAGAAGCATCGGTAGTAACAGTAACAACAGAAGCATCGGTAGTAACAGTAACAACAGAAGCACCAGCAGTAGCAGTAGCAAAAGAAGCATCGGCAGTAACAGTAACAACAGAAGCATCGGTAGTAACAGTAACAACAGAAGCACCAGCAGTAGCAGTAACAACAGAAGCATCGGTAGTAACAGTAACAACAGAAGCATCGGTAGTAACAGTAACAACAGAAGCACCAGCAGTAAGCAGTAGCAAAAGAAGCACGCAGCAGTAACAGTACAACAGAAGCATCGGTAGTAACAGTAACAACAGAAGCACCAGCAGTAGCAGTAACAACAGAAGCATCGGTAGTAACAGTAACAACAGAAGCATCGGTAGTAACAGTAACAACAGAAGCATCGGTAGTAACAGTAACAACAGAAGCATCGGTAGTAACAGTAACAACAGAAGCATCGGTAGTAACAGTAACAACAGAAGCACCAGCAGTAGCAGTAGCAAAAGAAGCATCGGCAGTAACAGTAACAACAGAAGCATCGGCAGTAACAGTAACAACAGAAGCATCGGTAGTAACAGTAACAACTGAAGCATCAGCAGTACCAGTAACAATAGAAGCAACAGCTGCAGTAAAAAGAACAACGGCAACAAGAGCAAAAACGGCAAGGAAAATGTGCAGCAGCAGCAACAACAGGAACATCAACAAGAGCAGCAACAACAGGAGATAGATGAACAGCAACAGGAGCAGCAGCAATATCAACAACTGGAGGAAACGCAGCTGCCTCGTGAGGAGCAACAGCAGCAACAGGAAGCAGCAGCAACGGGACAGCCAACAACAGTAACAACAACAGGAGCAGCGTTGGTACCCAGCAACAGAGGAGACCTTTGGGTCAATGTCCAGGAAGAGGTTCTCCTTTTGAGGGCCGATGGCCCCCCTCCTCCTCCTCCTCCTCCTCCTCCTCCTCCTCCTCCTCCTCCTTCCTCCTCCTCCTTCTCCTCCTCCTTCTCCTCCTCCTCCTCCTCCTCCTCCTCCTCCATCCTCCTCCTCCTCCTCCTCCTCCTCCCTCCTTCTCCTCTCCTTTCTCCTCCTCCTTCTCCTTCCTCTCCTCCTCCTCCTCCTCCTCCTCCTCCTCCTCCTCCTCCTCCTCCTCCTCCTCCTCCTCCTCCTCCTCTCCTCCTCCTCCTCCTCCTCCTCCTCCTCCTCCTCCTTCATCTTACCAGGCACCTGCCAGTACAGGGATCCTAGTACAATATACCTGGACCTGCAGCTGTGTCTGAACCTGCACTTGAAAACACCACACACACACACTCACACTCACACACACACACACACAACACACACACACACTCACACTCACACACACACACACACACACACACACACACACACGCACACACACTCACACTCACACTCACAACTCACACTCACACACACGCACACACACCACACACACCACACACACACACCACACACAAGCACACACACACACACGCACACACACACACACACACACACACACACACACACACACACTCACACACACACACACACACACACAACACACACACACACACACGCACACACATGCAAACACACACACACACACACGCACACACACGCACGCAAACACACACACACGCAAACACACACACACACGCGCACACACACACATACACACACACACACACACACACACACACACACACACACACACTGGTCCTAGGTCAGTCCTAGGACCAGTGCTGTTTCTGGTATTTGTGAACGACATGACGGAAGGAATAGACTCCGAAGTGTCCCTGTTTGCAGATGACGTGAAGTTGATGAGAAGAATTCATTCGATCGAAGACCAGGCAGAACTACAAAGGGATCTGGACAGGCTGCAGACCTGGTCCAGCAATTGACTCCTGGAGTTCAACCCCACCAAGTGCAAAGTCATGAAGATTGGGGAAGGGCAAAGAAGACCGCAGACGGAGTACAGTCTAGGGGGGCCAGAGACTACAAACCTCACTCAAGGAAAAAGATCTTGGGGTGAGTATAACACCAGGCACATCTCCTGAAGCGCATATCAACCAAATAACGGCTGCAGCATATGGGCGCCTAGCAAACCTCAGAAGAGCATTCCGACATCTTAATAAGGAATCGTTCAGGACCCTGTACACCGTGTACGTTAGGCCCATATTGGAGTATGCGGCACCAGTTTGGAACCCACATCTAGCCAAGCACGTAAAGAAACTAGAGAAAGTGCAAAGGTTTGCAACAAGACTAGTCCCAGAGTTAAGGGGTATGCCCTACGAGGAGAGGTTAAGGGAAATCGACCTGACGACACTGGAGGACAGGAGAGATAAGGGGGACATGATAACGACATACAAAATACTGAGAGGAATTGACAAGGTGGACAAAGACAGGATGTTCCAGAGATGGGACACAGCAACAAGGGGACACAGTTGGAAGTTGAAGACATAGATGAATCACAGGGATGTTAGGAAGTATTTCTTCAGTCACAGAGTAGTCAGTAAGTGGAATAGTTTGGGAAGCGATGAAGTGGAGGCAGGATACATACATAGCTTTAAGCAGAGGTATGATAAAGCTCACGGTTCAGGGAGAGTGATCCAGTAGCGGCCAGTGAAGAGGCGGGGCCAGGATCTAGGACTCGACCCCTGCAACCTCAACTAGGTGAGTACAACTAGGTGAGTACACACTTGGAAGATGAAGACTCAGATGAATCACTGGGATGTTAGGAAGTATTTCTTCAGTCACATGGTTGTCAGAAAATGGAATAGTCCGGGAAGTGATTTAGTGGAGCAGGATCCATACATAGTTTTAAGAAGAGGTATGATAAAGCTCATGAAGCAGGAAGAGTGACCCAGTAGCGGCCAGTGAAGAGGCGGGGCCAGGAGCTGTGAATCGACCCCTGCAGCCTCAATTAGGTGAGTACACACACACACAAGTCGAACTAATTTTTATAGAAGGGACAACACGACCATGGCTATGCTCCTGTAGCTACAAATAAGCAATTACAAATAGGTAATCACACATACGCCATAAGTACTAAAAGGAGGAGTGGAAAAAATGGGTGAAATAAGAATACAGAGTTACAACATGTCATGAGAGACCAAGATACTATTGAACAGCCATATCACTGTATCACTGACTTGTATACTGTTCAGAGAAAGGGTTGAGCACCAGGACTTTGCTACAGAACCCTAACATGGATTTTGGGAAGATAAGTGCTGCCTTCCTAAGCTACTGGACCTCCATGACAAAATGGTGGAACTCAAACCACAAAGACGAGGATGGGTCAAATGTATATTCCTGAACTTCAGGAAAGTATTTGGCATTGTACCCCGCCAGAAATTGACGCACAAATTCGAGGAGCAATCAAGGATACAAGGTACAGTGCTACAATGGATCAGAGATTGTTGGGAGGGTTCCTTGGAGATATTATGGCTGAAGATGAACACACTTGGTTGGTAGATATCACTTATATTGACAGAGTCATGAGGGGAGTATAGCCCAGCCTACCTGTGTCGCCTATGCCTATACTGGAACTGAGAGAGGGGCAGAGCCTCTGACGCTCACATGTGGTATCACGTGACGTCATATACTTGCCTCTAGGCCTAGCAAGGGATCGTCTATATAAAATATAAAGATGGTACTAACTACAATATTCAGATATGCTACACAAACATATACAGGAGATCAGCAACTATGCTGACAAGATTACCTAACAAGCAGAAGACGAAGGATGAGAGTAAGGGCAAACGTTTCAGGATGGGGAAAGTGTAACAAGTGGGGTTCCCCAAGGATCAGTACATGGACCATTAATATAACTTACTAGAGGAGACTGAATCCTATGTGTCATTGTTTACCGATGATATAAAGCTAACTGAGAAGAATGAAAACAGAAGATAGAGTCAGGTTGTAAGAGTGGTCAAGAAAGTGGCTATTGGAGTTTAACCTAAATAAGTATAGTCATGCAAGTTGGGGAGGGAGAGGGACGGCAAGGCATGTATTACGTCTTCAGAGGAATGAATATACAAATATCGCTGAAGGAGAAAGATTTTTACGGTGAACATAACACCCAACGTATCGCCAGAGGCACACATACATCACATAACATCTGCAGTATACACGAGGTTAGATGTTTGCTGGACGACATTCACTAACCTCAATAATCTCTCAGGATGCTGTGCATATGTGTCAGGCCTGTCACAGGGTATGTACGAAAATTCTAGAAGGTCCAGGGGATTTGCAACAATACTAGTCCCTGGGCTGAGAAGACTGAGTTATGAGGAGAAACTGAATGAACTGACTCTGACCACTTTAGAGGAGAGAAGGAACAGGGGCGACATAATTGCGACACACAAGATACTCTGAAGATTTGACAGGGTAGATAAAAAAAGATTGTTTGTAATGCGAAGCACACTGGCAGGATGGCGTAGATAGACACTAAAATAGGCCGTCAAATAAGGTCTAAGGAAGACACCAGAGAGCTGTCGGTTGATCTAGATGAGTTGTTGTTGTTGGAGAAGTGTCAGAAAAGAAAAAAAAAAGAAAAATGTCAAACTGAATGCAGAAACCCTCAGGAGCTCTGCTTACTTGCCTGTACATTGCAGAGTCACTTGTTTGCACAGAACTGCTTAATGCCTCAAATGACGTAGTGGAAGTTTTAGCAGTAAAGGTCGAGAACCAAAACCTAGTCATTGTGGTAGTCTACAAGCCTCCGGATGCAACATCCCAGCAATTCCAGGAACAGCTGTTAAAAATTGACCACTGTCTGGAAAATCTTCCAGCTCCTGCACCCAACATCTTGCTCCTGGGGGATTTCAACTTAAGGCACCTAAAATGGAGGAATATAGCAAATAATATTGTTGCAGAAATAACACCAGGAGGCAGCTCTGATGAAAACTCACACTCACACGAGCTTTTAAATCTCTGCACAAAATTCAATTTAAACCAGCAAATAATAGAGCCTACAAGACTGGAGAATACACTAGACCTCATCTTCACTAACAATGATGATCTGATAAGAAATGTCACCATATCAAAAACAATATACTCAGATCACAACATAATTGAGGTTCAGACATGTATGCATGGAGCCCCAGACCGACAAAATGAGACTAGTCATGAGGGAGCATTCACCAAATTCAACTTCAATAACAAAAACATAAAGTGGGACCAAGTAAACCAAGTCCTAACCGATATAAGCTGGGAAGATATACTAAGCAACACAGACCCAAACTTATGCCTAGAACAGATTAACTCGGTGGCACTCGATGTATGCACAAGGCTTATTCCTCTAAGAAAAAGGAGGAGTAGATGTAAAATAGAAAGAGACAGGCGCTCCCCTTTACAGGCGACGGAAAAAGAATAACAGAGCGGCTAAAAGAGGTCAATATATCTGAAATGCGCAGGGAGACACTGGTCAGAGAAATAGCAAGCATCGAACTTAAGCTAAAGAATCCTTTAGGAGTCAGGAATCGCGGGAAGAACTAAAAAGCCATAAATAAAAATCGAAAGAAACCCAAAGTATTTCTTCTCCTATGCCAAATCAAAATCGAGAACAACGTCCAGTTTGGGCCCCTACTTAAACAAGATGGGTCCTACACAGATGACAGCAAGGAAATGAGTGAGCTACTCAAGTCCCAATATGACTCAGTTTTTAGCAAGCCGCTAACCAGACTGGAGAGTCGAAGACCAAAATGAATTTTTTATGAGAGAGCCAAAAATTTGACTAACACAAGCCTATCCGATGTTATCCTGACGCCAAATGACTTCGAACAGGCGATAAATGACATGCCCATGCACTCTGCCCCAGGGCCAGACTCATGGAACTCTGTGTTCATCAAGAACTGCAAGAAGCCCCTATCACGAGCCTTTTCCATCCTATGGAGAGGGAGCATGGACACGGGGGGTCGTCCCTCAGTTACTAAAAACAACAGACATAGCCCCACTCCACAAAGGGGGCAGTAAAGCAACAGCAAAGAACTACAGACCAATAGCACTAACATCCCATATCATAAAAATCTTTGAAAGGGTCCTAAGAAGCAAGATCACCACCATCTAGAAAACCCATCAGTTACACAACCCAGGGCAACATGGGTTTAGAACAGGTCGCTCCTGTCTGTCTCAACTACTGGATCACTACGACAAGGTCCTAAATGCACTAGAAGACAAAAAGAATGCAGATGTAATATATACAGACTTTGCAAAAGCCTTCGACAAGTGTGACCATGGCGTAATAGCGCACAAAATGCGCGCTAAAGGAATAACAGGAAAAGTCGGTCGATGGATCTATAATTTCCTCACTAACAGAACACAGAGGAGTAGTCGTCAACAGAGTAAAGTCCGAGGCAGCTACGGTGAAAAGCTCTGCCCCCACAAGGCACAGTACTAGCTCCCATCTTGTTCCTCATCCTCATATCCGACATAGACAAGGATGTCAGCCACAGCACCGTGTCTTCCTTTGCAGATGACACCCGAATCTGCATGACAGTGTCTTCCATTGCAGACACTGCAAGGCTCCAGGCGGACATCAACCAAATCTTTCAGTGGGCTGCAGAAAACAATATGAAGTTCAACGATGAGAAATTTCAATTACTCAGATATGGTAAACATGAGGAAATTAAATCTTCATCAGAGTACAAAACAAATTCTGGCCACAAAATAGAGCGAAAAAACCAACGTCAAAGACCTAGGGATGATTATGTCGGAGGATCTCACCTTCAAGGACCATAACATTGTATCAATCGCATCTGCTAGAAAAATGACAGGATGGATAATGAGAACCTTCAAAACTAGGGAGGCCAAGCCCATGATGACACTCTTCAGGTCACTTGTTCTATCTAGGCTGGAATATTGCTGCACTCTAACAGCACCTTTCAAGGCAGGTGAAATTGCCGACCTAGAAAATGTACAGAGAACTTTCACGGCGCGCATAACGGAGATAAAACACCTCAATTACTGGGAGCGCTTGAGGTTTTTTAAACCTGTATTCCCTGGAACGCAGGAGGGAGAGATACATGATTATATACACCTGGAAAATCCTAGAGGGACTAGTACCAAACTTGCACACGAAAATCACTCACTACGAAAGCAAAAGACTTGGCAGACGATGCACCATCCCCCCAATGAAAAGCAGGGGTGTCACTAGCACGTTAAGAGACCATACAATAAGTGTCAGGGGCCCGAGACTGTTCAACTGCCTCCCAGCACACATAAGGGGGATTACCAACAGACCCCTGGCAGTCTTCAAGCTGGCACTGGACAAGCACCTAAAGACAGTTCCTGATCAGCCGGGCTGTGGCTCGTACGTTGGTTTGCGTGCAGCCAGCAGCAACAGCCTGGTTGATCAGGCGCTGATCCACCAGGAGGCCTGGTCACAGACCGGGCCGCGGGGGCGTTGACCCCCGAAACTCTCTCCAGGTAAACTCCAGGTTACTAGTAACATAAAGTCAAAACAACAGAGGCACAAATATTCACATTAACACTATTAGGATTCTTGACTTTATATCATAAAAATATAAAGAACAGAAATCCTCGGGTTATACTTCTGGTGTTTGCATTAAAGAATTGACATAGGTATGTCCTCTGGAAAACGTGGAGCTACGCTGAAAGCGAGACGTATGAGCAAGTTTGGTAGCTTTACTGACGAGACGTTTCGCCCCACTCAGTAGGCTTCTTAGGTCTAAATACAGAGTGGTGGTGGTGGTCATAGTGGTGGTTGCAGTGGTGGTTGTGGTGGTTGCAGTGGTGGAGGTGATGACAGGAGTTGTGATGGTGGACGTGGTAGTGATGGTGATTTTAGTGGTGGTGGTTGTGGTTGTTGCAATGGTGATGGTGGTGCTACTGGTGGTGGTGTTTCTGGCAGTGGTAGTGGTGGTGGTGGTACATCTGCAGTGGTAGTGGTGGTGTTTACAGTGATGGTGGTGGCAATGGCAGTGGTGGTGCTGATGGTGGTTGTTGCAGTGGTGGCGGTGGTGGTGGTGGTGATGGTGGTGGTGATGGTGGCGGTGGTTGTGGTAGTGTTGGTGGTGGTGGTGATGATGGTGGCGGTGGTGGTGGTGGTAGTGGTGGTGGTGGCGGCGGCGGTGGTGGTGGTGGTGGCGGCGGTTGTGGTGGTGGCAGTGGTAGAGGTGGTGGTGGTGGTGGTGGAGGTGGTGGCGGTGGCGGCGGTGGTGTTTGCAGTGGTGGTGGTAGAAGGGCGTGATGAGAAATGGCTTGAGAAAGCTGAGTTTAGAACAATCTGAACATTGAGTATGCCGTGTGAGAGGCTCGAACCACCGTCCAAGAATGCTAATGTTTCTTACTCTCATTCTTCTCAGACTCTCTTCATAGCACTCGCAACACCAGCAGAGACGGAGGCCCTGCATAGAGAGGGTGAAGGAGGGTAGAGAGAGGGAGGGAAGGAAGGGAAGGAAGGATGCTGAAATTAACACTAGACTATTGTGGATTCCCTCCCAAACAGATCTCTAGGAGCTTGGTACAGTCAGGGATTTAGCCACATTAGAAATAAACAACGAGTTGGAGAGGGAAGGTGGGAAAGGATTGAGGGAGGGAAGTATAGAGGATGAAAGGAAGGGAGAGAGGGAGAGTAGGAAGGAAGATTGGATGGAGATGACATCTTCCCTACAGCATCTCGCTACATCCATTACATTCTCCTCACTCCTGTCTTAATAATCTTCGTTCTTCAGGTGTATTCACTTGGCTTGAAAACAACAAAAACTTTATAGGGACGAAACGTTGTACGGACGAAACGTTGCCTAAATAAAGTTTCATATAACTTTAATGTTTGTCTTTATTACCTACATAATGTCGGTATTCGTGTTCCATTATTTGTTATAAGTGTCTTGTAGCACGTCTCGCCCACGCTAATATAACACTAATACTACTACTACTGCTAGTAGTAGTAGTAGTAGTAGTAGTAGTAGTAGTAGTAGTAGTAATAGTAGTAGTAGTAGTAGTAGTAGTAGTAGTAGTAGTAGTAATAGTAGTAGTAGTAGTAGTAGTAGTAGTAGTAGTAGTAGTAGTAGTAGTAGTAGTAGTAGTAATAGTAGTAGTAGTAGTAGTAGTAGTAGTAGTAGTAGTAGTAATAGTAGTAGTAGTAGTAGTAGTAGTAGTAGTAGTAGTAGTAATAGTAGTAGTAGTAGTAGTAGTAATAATAGTAGTAGTAATAGTAGTAGTAGTAGTGGTAGTAGTAGTAGTAGTAGTAGTAGTAGTAATAGTAGTAGTAGTGGTAGTAGTAGTAGTAGTAGTAGTAGTAGTAGTAGTAATAGTAGTAGTAATAGTAGTAGTAGTAGTAGTAGTAGTAGTAATAGTAGTAGTAATAGTAGTAGTAGTAGTAGTAGTAGTAGTAGTAGTAATAGTAGTAGTAGTAGTAGTAGTAGTAATAGTAGTAGTAGTAATAGTAGTAGTAGTGGTAGTAGTAGTAGTAGTAGTAGTAGTAGTAGTAGTAATAGTAGTAGTGATAGTAGTAGTAGTAGTAGCATTAGTACTTTAGCGCTCCACTACTATATGTCTCCTTTTTATATCATTGTATTAGACTGAGAGAGATCATCTCATACAAAGACACCTAGGTGCTGCACATGTGTTTTATTCATCAACCTGAGGTGTTTCGTACGTATGTGTGTGAGAAGGAAGGTTAAGATAAACACCTTAATAAAGGCATTGACGACCTTAGTGGGTGAAGAAGACGCTTGGTTTAGTGGGTGAAGGAGAAGATACTTAGTTTAGTGGGTGATGGTGAAGACACTTGGTTTATTGGGTGATGGTGAAGACACTTGGTTTAGTGGGTGATGGTGAAGACACTTGGTTTAGTGGGTGATGGTGAAGACACTTGGTTTAGTGGGTGATGGTGAAGACACTTGGTTTAGTGGGTGATGGTGAAGACACTTGGTTTAGTGGGTGATGGTTGAAGACACTTGGTTTAGTGGGTGATGGTGAAGACACTTGGTTTAGTGGGTGATGGTGAAGACACTTGGTTTAGTGGGTGATGGTGAAGACACTTGGTTTAGTGGGTGATGGTGAAGACACTTGG
Source organism: Cherax quadricarinatus (assembly GCF_026875155.1). Taxonomy (NCBI): domain Eukaryota; kingdom Metazoa; phylum Arthropoda; class Malacostraca; order Decapoda; family Parastacidae; genus Cherax; species Cherax quadricarinatus. The sequence goes on along the minus strand of NC_069447.1, from coordinate 28,135,902 downwards.
TTTAGTGGGTGATGGTGAAGACACTTGGTTTAGTGGGTGATGGTGAAGACACTTGGTTTAGTGGGTGAAGGAGAAGATACTTAGTTTAGTGGGTGATGGAGAAGACACTTGGTTTAGTGGGTGATGGTGAAGACACTTGGTTTAGTGGGTGAAGGAGAAGATACTTAGTTTAGTGGGTGATGGTGAAGACACTTGGTTTAGTGGGTGAAGGAGAAGATACTTAGTTTAGTGGGTGATGGTGAAGACACTTGGTTTATTGGGTGATGGTGAAGACACTTGGGTTAGTGGGTGATGGTGAAGACACTTGGTTTAGTGGGTGAAGGAGAAGATACTTAGTTTAGTGGGTGATGGTGAAGACACTTGGTTTAGTGGGTGATGGTGAAGACACTTGGTTTAGTGGTGGAAGGAGAAGATACTTAGTTTAGTGGGTGATGGAGAAGACACTTGGTTTAGTGGGTGATGGTGAAGACACTTGGTTTAGTGGGTGAAGGAGAAGATACTTAGTTTAGTGGGTGATGGTGAAGACACTTGGTTTAGTGGGTGAAGGAGAAGATACTTAGTTTAGTGGGTGATGGTGAAGACACTTGGTTTATTGGGTGATGGTGAAGACACTTGGTTTAGTGGGTGATGGTGAAGACACTTGGTTTATTGGGTGATGGTGAAGACACTTGGTTTAGTGGGTGAAGGAGAAGACACTTGGTTTAGTGGGTGAAGGAGAAGATACTTAGTTTAGTGGGTGATGGTGAAGACACTTGGTTTATTGGGTGATGGTGAAGACACTTGGTTTAGTGGGTGATGGTGAAGACACTTGGGTTAGTGGGTGAAGGAGAAGACACTTGGTTTAGTGGGTGAAGGAGAAGACACTTGGTTTAGTGGGTGAAGGAGAAGACACTTGGTTTAGTGGGTGAAGGAGAAGACACTTGGTTTAGTGGGTGATGGTGAAGACACTTGGTTTAGTGGGTGAAGGAGAAGACACTTGGTTTAGTGGGTGAAGGACAAGACGCTTGGTTTAGTGGGTGATGGTGAAGACACTTGGTTTAGTGGGTGAAGGAGAAGACACTTGGTTTAGTGGGTGAAGGACAAGACGCTTGGTTTATTGGGTGATGGTGAAGACACTTGGTTTAGTGGGTGAAGGAGAAGACACTTGGTTTAGTGGGTGAAGGACAAGACGCTTGGTTTAGTGGGTGATGGTGAAGACACTTGGTTTAGTGGGTGAAGGAGAAGACACTTGGTTTAATGGGTGAAGGAGAAGACACTTGGTTTAGTGGGTGATGATGAAGACACTTGGTTTAGTGGGTGAAGGAAAAGACACTTGGTTTAGTGGGTGAAGGAGAAGACACTTGGTTTAGTGATTGAAGGAGAAGACACTTGGTTTAGTGAGTGAAGGAGAAGACACTTGGTTTAGTGAGTGATGGAGAAGACACTAAGTTTAGTGGGTGAAGGAGAAGACACTTGGTTTAGTGGGTGAAGGAGAAGACACTTGGTTTAGTGGGTGAAGGAGAAGACACTTGGTTTAATAGGTGAAGGAGAAGACACTTGGTTTAGTAGGTGAAGGAGAAGAACACTGGTTTAGTAGGTGAAGGAGAAGACATTTGGGTTTAGTAGGTGAAGGAGAAGACACTTGGTTTAGTAGGTGAAGGAGAAGACACTTGGTTTAGTAGGTGAAGGAGAAGACACTTGGTTTAGTAGGTGAAGGAGAAGACACTTGGTTTAGTAGGTGAAGAAGACACTTGGTTTATTCATAATACTACAACAACACACAGCTTTCTATAAATAACTCGTATACATTATAAATTGCTTAATCAAAGGAGCACCTTTGCCAGTCTCTTGGACTGTACCTTTGTATAAATGGTGCTGACAATGTCTCTGACTTCTTTTCTCTCTGTCTGGAGGCTTCTTGCCGACTGTGTCGTTCTGACTGGCTGACAGCTTGATTCTTGACTGGCTCAGTTCGGCAGTCATCCCCTCTCCCCATACTTGTCCATCTTTTTTTTTTTTTTTTTTAATTCGCCGGTATTTTCCCGGCCCGGGTCTTTTCCAAGTAGTGGTGACCCGGCCTTGGCTCCCTATCTGGGGAGTGTCTCGAGACTTAAGTCTCCCATGGGAGGAGGTACAGTACCTCCTCATCTTTGGGACCAAGTGTCCCCAGGCCTAGCCACATTCCCCGCCCTCACGGGGCTCGTAGAGAGAAGCTAGGCCTCTGGTCTGCCATCTACCCCGCCTCAAAGGGGCTCGTGGGGATGGCAGTCTTATGAGCTGCAGATGGTAGCAAGCTCAGGCCTCTCTATACCTGTCCATCGTTGACAGTGGTGAGTCGTTTCTGTGCTGGCGGCAGCCTGACACTCAGACCAAAGTTCTCCAACAACTAATTAAAGAAAATGAAGTTCTCCAGCAACCAATCACAGCAGATCATGTCGCAGTCGTATAAAACACCGTGAAAGCTTACGTTAGGTAAGGTTCCTCAGGAAACAGGACAAGTGTTTCCTGAAGTGAGTTTTATTCAGATGATGACCCGCCGTTAGAGCTTTTGGTCATCTGACCGAGGCCTTCCGCTAGCTTACCGGTTCACCTCTTTAAAAATTATGGTCGTAGTTATAACCATTTTTTACGTTTCCGTGAAAGCTGCAGCTAATATAGACACACAAACCAGGTAACTGGAAATCTTTTTTTAAAGCAGCGCTTCGCCTGCACAACGGCGATGCGGCTTTGAGGAGGAGTCATGTGTATACACGAACAACCGCACATATCAGAAAGAAGATTATGATGACGTTTCGGCCCGACTTTGATTATTTGACTAGTCACACTGGGTATGTTTACTGATGAAGCAGACCGTTAACCAGAAGTTAGGAAACGGATTCCACTAAGGATGAGGGGACTGATCACCTCAGACGACCTCTCTACTTCACCCACTGCCTCCAGGATTGAAAGTCACCCCTGTACTCGACTGATTCCCAGTGCTACACACGTATCTCACTCATCACCGTGTCGCCACTGTGTACCACTTGTAATGTAAGCCAATGCGTGGATCAACCACAATCTGCGAGTATTCACATATCATCCATCATAACACACTGAAAGTTGCATCCTGCCACATTACTGTGTAGTAATCCTTAGTTGTGTTATGCCAGCAGATGCTCAGCCATCTCACGGGTCTTTACCTGATGTGACAACCTGTCCTCCAATTAGGACCAGCCAATTTTCAGACTGGATTGCTTTAGGTTATAATAAGTTTGATTAGGTTAGCATATATTAACGCATGTCTCCGAACAGGCTGGAGGAAAACCAGTGACAGGATACTCTTTTCCTGTAGGAATGTTTCAGGTCAAGTCTTTATAATGTTCGTAATGGATATATGCAGCATGAAGGTTGAACCAGAAATACTTCGTATGTACATTTAATTCCCTTTGGCGTCTATGCGCTGTATGATTTACCTAAATAACTAAAATAATAATCAATACAGACAGTCCTCGATGACGCACTGACTTTCATGGGTTATCCTGGGTGGCTAACCCTCCCTACCCCAAGTTATCCTGGGTGGCTAACCCTCCCTACCCCAAGTTATCCTGGGTGGCTAACCCTCCCTACTACGAGTTATCCTGGGTGGCTAACCCTCCCTACCCCGGGTTATCCTGGGTGGCTAACCCTCCCTACCCCGGGTTATCCTGGGTGGCTAACCCTCCCTACCCCGGGTTATCCTGGGTGGCTAACCCTCCCTACCCGGGTTATCCTGGGTGGCTAACCCTCCCTTCCCCGGGTTATCCTGGGTTTGGGTAAAACCCCCCCTACCCCGGGTTATCCTGGGTGGCTAACCCTCCCTACCCCGGGTTATCCTGGGTGGCTAACCCTCCCTACCCCGGGTTATCCTGGGTGGCTAACCCTCCCTACCCCGGGTTATCCTGGATGGCTAACCCTCCCTACTACGAGTTATCCTGGGTGGCTAACCCTCCCTACCCCGAGTTATCCTGGGTGGCTAACCCTCCCTACCCCGAGTTATCCTAGATGGCTAACCCTCTCTACCCCGAGTTATCCTGGGTGGCTAACCCTCCCTACCCCGAATTATCCTGGGTGGATAACCCTCCCTACTCCGAGTTATCCTGGGTGGATAACCCTCCCTACCCCAAGTTATCCTGGGTGGCTAACCCTCCCTACCCCAAGTTATCCTGGGTGGCTAACCCTCCCTACCCCAAGTTATCCTGGGTGGCTAACCCTCCCTACCCCGAGTTATCCTGGATGGCTAACCCTCCCTACCCCGAGTTATCCTGGGTGGCTAACCCTCCCTACCCCGAGTTATCCTGGGTGGATAACCCTCCCTACCCCGAGATTTCCTGGGTGGATAACCCTCCCTACCCCGAGTTATCCTGGATGGCTAACCCTCCCTACCCCGAGTTATCCTGGATGGTTAACCCTCCCTACCCCGAGTTATCCTGGATGGCTAACCCTCCCTACCCCGAGTTATCCTGGGTGGATAACCCTCCCTACCCCGAGTTATCCTGGATGGTTAACCCTCCCTACCCCGAGTTATCCTGGATGGCTAACCCTCCCTACCCCGAGTTATCCTGGGTGGATAACCCTATGGGCTAAAAAAAAAAAATCTTTTTACCACCACTGAGGGTGTATATACCGAGAGGTATATATCTCTCGGTGTATATATGTTAAAAGTGCAATCGCTATTTTAAAGATTAAAATATACTTAACAGGTGGTGAACAGGTGACATGCAGCCTTATTAATGACTCGTGTTATCCACAGAATAAACCCCATTAACCACATCAGCTCCAGTAGACATAAGTTTCTTTGTGTGACATATTTTGGGGAGTTATCGTAGGTAATTTACACATATATTGTTGAGTATGATAATTGTAGTTATGTGTACCTGTACCTAAATAAACATACACTTCATACGCTGAGAGTCAGGGGTTCGATTCCCGGCAAGGGTGAAAACACCTGCTGTCCCTGTTCACCCATCAGTAAAATGGATACCTGGGTGTTAGTCGACTGGTGTGGGTCGCATCCTGGGACAAAATTGATCTAATTTGCCCGAAATGCCGCGGGGGCGTTGACCCCCGGAACTCTCTCCAGGTAAATAACAAGCGACTTTCTATATAGGTAAGTATGTCATTGATGTCAGCTGGGACTGTATATCTTGTACATGTACTTGTAGAAATAAAGATATTATATTATTATTACTTAATCCCATTACTAATGGAGAACCCATCACTTTAGTTTCCTCAGTGAAATACCTCAGAAATCCCCTTTGACCCAAGCATGTCAGGAGAATTGTTAGGGAACAATGTGGTAAAGACAGCGAATGCTAGACTGAAGTTCCTCTACAGACAAGCACAGTGTCTACTACTGAGGCAAATAGGATTCTACGTCTAACTTTTATACAATGACACATAGATTACTCTTGTTCTTCATGGTACTCTGCCTTGACAGAAAAAACTGAAAGATAGACTGCAAATCACCCAGAACAAAATGGTAAGATTCATCTTGGACCTGCGTCTAAGAGAACATGTAGGCCAGGATGAATTACAACAATTGGATATGCTGAATAATGAAGACAGAGTAAAACAACTAAAGTTAAATCAAGTTTATAAAAATGCTCACAAACAGTGTCCAGAAAATCTTGCTGCTAATTTAGTCAAGGCTGGGAACTGAAGCAGTCATAGTACTAGGGGGAGAGAACACAACTTTGTAGTACCCACAGTCAGTGGCCAGGCTTCAAACATCTTTTATTGTACAGCAATAAAGGAATGGAACATTGCCTGCACATGTCAAAGCCAGTCATAGCATGAAGCAGTTCAAAAAATGAGCCAAAACTTACCTAATGAATGTAGCGACAGAAAGGGAGGAGAATGATTTCTGGTATAACTAACATACATGTACCTATTACTGTGATCTGTCCTCTCTTTAGTGCAAATGTAAATAATTCAATTTACCGTAGTCCTAGAATATCTCCTTTTACTGATTAAAATAATAAGGTATTACAAGGACCACAATAGAAAGAAGTCACTGTGACTTTTCTGGGTTATTGTTATTATTAAAGATTTGCCGATATTCTCCCGGCCCGGACCTTTTCCAAGTGGTGGCCCGGCCTTGGCTCCCTGTCTAGGGAGTGTCTGAGACCTAAGTCTGCCATGGGAGGAGGCACAAGTACCCCGTCACCTTTGGGACCAACTGTCCCCAGGTCTAGCCACATTCCCCGCCCGCACGGGGCTCGTAGGGACAAGCTAGGCCTCTCTGGTCGGTCATCGCCGCCCCAAGGAGGTTTTGGGGAATGACAGTCTTGTGAGCTGTAAGCTCGGGCTCAGGCACCTACCCTGCCCTGGTGTCGATTCTTTCTGGGTTATCCTGGGTAATATACACATATGCTGCTATGTATGAAGACTTGTGTAACTCTATTGATATGTACCTATACCTAAATACCTAGGCATGATAGAGGTCTTCATTATAATTAATATTTTATAATAAGTGAACCATACATTGTAAGCTTCGCAAGAAAGTAAACATTTATTATTATTGTTATTTTTATTTATTATTTGTTATCAATAAAATTACACTATTTTCCTGAGTCACTGCTGAACACAGAAGGAGAAACAGAAAACGGAATGTGTCTCCGAGTAACCTCTACAGCGTAAACTTAAACTGTGAATAAGTAAGTAAGTAAGTAAGTAAGTTTATTCAGGTATACACAAATACAGTTACATAGAATTATCATACATAGCAGCATATGTGTAGAGAACCTAGGATAACCCAAAAAAATCAGACAAAGTGACTTATTTCCATTGGGGTGAAGACTGTAAGTTGTTGTTCTTGAGTTGCCGGTACTCTCCCGGCCCGGGAGACAGTAAGTGTTTATTTACTCATTACTTACAAAAACGTTAGCAAAGCAATGGTCTTCAGGAAATACAAGTGTTACTGGCACACTCACACACACACTGCCCCCAACCCCCACATCAAAAACCTCACCCTTGCAGCTACCCCCTACGGGCACTCTGACCCCACCCCCCTCATCACAAACCCCACCCACACCAGAACCCCCCATAGGCCCCCACCAGGGCCCCCATTCCCCAACCCCAATATTCTCCCAGTACCACAGTGATAGAAAAGAAGCTGAAGGTTTGGTACACGAACGCAGACGGAATAACGAATAAATATGAGGAGTGGCACGAAAGAATCAATGAGAAATCCCCAGACATCATAGCAGTCACAGAAACGAAACTCACTGAGACAATAACAGACGTAATCTTCCCACCGGGATATCAGATCCTGAGGAAACATAGAAAGAGTAGAGGGAGAGGAGGGGTTGCACTGCTCGTAAAAAAAACAATGGGGATTTGAGGAAATGGAAGGCGTGGACGAGATTAGAGAAAGGGACTACATAGTAGGTACAATTCAGTCTGGGGAACATAAAGTAGTCATTGGAGTGATTTATAACCCACCACAGAACTGCAGGAGGCCAAGAGAGGAATACGAAGAGAACAACAGAGCGATGGTGGACACACTGGCTGAGGTGGCAAGAAGAGCTCTTTCGAGCAGAGCAACCTGGAGCCACATGGAGGTCCTGAAACATGGAGAGCCAAGATGATGGATGTGGTACTGGGAAACCTCATGCATCAACATGTCAGGGACACTACCAGAGAGAGAGGGGAGGATGAACCAGATAGACTGGACCTTGTGTTAACCCTGAGCAGTTCAAACATTGAGGACATCACTTATGAGAGGCCCCTTGGAGCTAGTGATCACGTGGTTCTGAGTTATGACTATATAGTAGATTACAAGTGGAAAGGGTAACAGGAATTGAATGGGAAAAGCTAAACTATAAATGAGGGGACTACACAGGTATGAGAAACTTCCTGCAGGAGGTGCAGTGGGACAGAAAACTGGTAGGAAAGTCAGTAAACGAGATGATGGAATATGTAACAACAAAATGCAAGGAGGCATAGGAAAAGTTTGTTCCCAATGGCAATAGAAATAATAAGAAGACCAAAGCGAGTCCTTGGTTTACCCGAAGGTGTAGGGAGGCAAAAACTAAGTGCACTAGAGAATGGAAAAGGTACAGGAGGCAAAGTACCCAGGAAAATAAAGAGATTAGTCGAAGAGCCAGAAACGAGTATACACAGATAAGGAGGGAGGCCCAGCGACAGTACGAAAACGACATAGCATGGAAAGTCAAGTCTGACCCGAAACTGCTGCATAGCCACATTAGAAGGAAGACAACAATCAAAGACCAGGTGATCAGGCTGAGGAAAGAAGGTGGGTAACTCACAAGAAACGATCAAGAGGTATGTGAGGAGCTCAACATGAAATTTAAGGAAGTATATACAATGGAGACAGGAAGGCCTCTGGGAGGACAGAACAGAGAGGGACACCAACAAGGAATATACCAATAAGTGTTAGATGACATACACACAACTGAGGAGCAAGCGCAGAAGCTGCTAAGGGACCCTGATACCTCAAAGGCAATGGGACAGGACAACATCTCCCTGTGGATCCTTAGAGAGGGAGCAGAAATCCTGTGTGTGCCACTAACCACAATCTTCAACACATCCCTTGAAACTGGACAACTACCTGAAGTATAGAAGACGGCAAATGTAGTTCCCATTTTTAAAAAGGAGACACAAAAGAGGCACTAAACTATAGACCAGTGTCACTGACATGTATAGTATGCAAAGTCATGGAGAAGATTATCAGGAGGAGAGTGGTGGAGAACCTGGAACGGAACAAGAGTATAAACGCCAACCAGCACGGATTCATGGAAGGCAAATCCTGTGTCACAAACCTTCTGGAGTTTTATAATAAAGTAACAGAAGAAGACACGAGAGAGAGGGGTGGGTTGATTGCATCTTCTTGGACTGCAAGAAGGCCTTCGACACAGTTCCTCACAAGAGATTAGTGCAGAAACTAGAGGATCAGGCGTGTATAACAGGAAGGGCACTGCAATGGATCAGAGAATACCTGATAGGGAGGCAACAATGAGTCATGGTACGTTATGACGTATCACAGTGGGCACCCGTGATGAGTGGGGTCCCACAGGGGTCGGCCCTTGGACCAGTGCTATTTTTAGTATATGTGAATGATATGATCGAAGGGTTAGACTCAGAAGTGTCCCTGTTCGCAGATGATGTGAAAGTAATGAGGAGAATTAAATCAGATGAGGATCAGGCAGGATTTCAAAGAGACCTAGACAGGCTGGGCACCTGGTCCAGCAACTGGCTTCTCGAATTTAACCCCACCAAATGCCAAGTCATGAAGATCGGGGAAGGACAAAGAAGACTGCAGACAGAGTATAGGCTAGGTGACCAAAGACTGCAAACCTCGCTCAAGGAGAAAGTCTTCGGGTGAGTATAACACCGAGCACGTCTCAGGAGGCACACATGAACCAGATAACTGCTGCAGCATATGGGCCCTGGCAGACCGAGAACAGCATTCCGATACCTTAGCAAGGAATAGTTCAAGACACTGTACACCGTGTACGTCAGGCCCATAGTGAAGTATGAAGCACCTGTTTGGAACCCGCACTTGATCAAGCACGTCAAGAAATTAGGGAAAGTGCAAAGGTTTGCGACAAAGTTAGTTCCAGACCTAAAGGGAATGTCCTATGAAGAAAGATTAAGGAAATCGGCCTGACGACACTGGAGGACAGGATGGTTAGGGGAGACATGATAACGACATACAAAATATTGCGTGGAATAGACAAGGTGGACAGAGACAGGATGCTCCAGAGAGGGAACACAGAAATAATGGGTCACAATTGGAAGCTGAAGACCCAGATGAGCCAAAGGATGTTAGGAAGTATTTCTTCAGTCACAGAGTAGTCAGGAAATGAGATAGTGGAGGCAGGAACCATACATAGCTTTAAGATGAAGTATGATAAAGATCATGGAGCACGGAGAGAGAGAGGACCTAGTAGCGCTCAGTGAAGAGGCAGGGGCCAGGAGCTGAGTCTCGACCCCTGCAACCACAATTAGGTGAGTACACACAAACAGGATCCATACATAGCTTTAAGAAGAGCCACGATAAAGCTCATAGAGCAGGAAGAGTGACCCAGTAACGGCCATTGAAGAGGCGGGGCCAGGAGCTGTGAATCGACCCCTGCAACCACAACTAGGTGAGTACACACACACACATACATGCACAGGTTAACAAATTTCCCAAGATGTGCGCTCTCATATAATAACCCTATACCGCATGAATTCGAAAGTATCCTGAGGCAAATCTTTACGAAAGTACTCAACCTTACTCTAGAGGGCGGGCAATAGGACCAAGCTACACTTCAGTCAGACTAGGTGTTAGTGTACTCAAGGCATCACAGACTGCACTACCTGCTTTTCTGTCCACATGTGTGGCATCCAGTGGACTTGTAGCAGTGATTCTCCCTGAACATCTTAAGGACAATGCTGGAGCTCATGACCAAAATTTCATTGACGGAGCCAGGCTAGGGGATAACTGAACGGGCTCTGAAACCAGACCAGCTCCCACCAACAACTACAGTCACACTGGGATGGCCCAGTAGTGGAGAATATAGCCTCAACAATGCTTCAAAGTGTGTCAGAGAAGGATAGAGCCTGCCTCCTGGCAGTGAGAGCTCCTCATGCAGGAGACTTTCTGTGGCTGTTCCCAACTCCTCCCTGGCCACACGTCTCGACGCACAGTCATCCGAACGCAGGTGTATATGCGGCAGTGAATCGGCAGACCAATTCGGGTACTATGGTCTTGTGTGCCGTAGATCCGAGGGAAAGATTGCAAGGCATGAAGAGGTTAATAACATCATCAAGAGGAGCCTCACAAGAGCCGGATGCCCAGCAATAAGAGAACCACCCCAAGTATGCAGATCGGATGGCAATCAACAGTATCCAAATGGTATCACCCATTAAGCTTGGACAGATGGCAAGCAGGTGGTGTGGGACTACACATGACTGATACCTACTGTGGCATGGAAAGAGTATGTAACCTTTATTCGGCGCATGTACACACCCTCATTTGCAGGCTATCTCCCCCAACCAGCAAACCAGGTGACTGAGGGTTGACGATGGGGCCCCGTCGTTCAACCAGTACCCAGGTTCCAGCCAATAAGAAGATGGTTTTGGCAATCGCAGAGGCTATGTGGGTACCACTCTCCTGTCTGCCCTTGTCATTCCCATTCTAGAGCTGGTTGAAGCACGGTCTGCTCTCTAGTGGCTTCTATTCTGCCTTGCTTACCGTGGAGTGCACTAATACCTATCACTGTACATAGTGTATATAGTGTACATACTTCTGTTCTAAATTGGTGAAGGATAATATAAGTCAAAAGTTTTTCTGCTGTGTTTATTTTGCTCCCTTTACACCCAGGATAACAGGCCATTTGAAATCCTGGGTTGTAATACCTATCTCCAATACACCAGGGAGGAAGGAGGGGCAGCTGCCAGCCTCAGGGAGTCCCAGAAGTCTAGAAAATATGGTAAACTTGCCCATCATTATTTAGTTCCTGATGAATTTAAATTAACTAATATTACTGTCACGAGGGACATGGTTATTAAACAGATAGACAAACTGAAGCAAAATAAATCCCTAGGACCCGATGAGTTGTTTTCCAGGGTACTTAAGGAATGCAAGATGGAGCTTAGTCAGCCATTAACGAATGTGTTTAATGCGTCCATCCTTACCGGTGTTGTGCCAGAGTTGTGGAAGATGGCTAATGTGGTTCCTATATTCAAATCAGGGGATAAGTCCACTCCTTCAAATTACCGTCCAGTAAGCCTGACATCTATAGTGGGCAAGTTATTAGAATCAATTATAGCTGACATTATTGGAAGTCACCTTGAAGAGCATAATTTGATTAATGAATCTCAGCATGGGTTCACGAGAGGTCGTTCCTGCCTGACAAATTTACTGACGTTCTTCAATAGAACATTTGAGGCAGTGGACAGTGATAAAGAATATGATATTGTTTATTTGGATTTTAGCAAAGCCTTCGATAGAGTACCTCACAAGAGACTCTTAAGAAAAGTGGCAGCTCATGGTGTAGGAGGTAAAGTTCTAGCATGGATTGAGGCATGGCTTACCAATAGAAAGCAGAGAGTTACCATTAATGGAGTGAAATCTGAATGGGGATTAGTCACTAGTGGCGTCCCACAAGGATCAGTTTTAGGCCCTCTCTTGTTCATAATTTACATTAATGACCTTGATGAAGGGATTACGAGTGGCGGGAGTAAATTTGCTGATGATACAAAGATAGGCCGTATAATTCATTCTGAGGAGGATAGCAATAATCTCCAGGAGGATTTGGACAAATTAATGTCTTGGTCTGATAAATGGCAGATGAAGTTCAATGTGGATAAGCGTAAGGTACTAGTCCTTGGTAATGAAAATAACCCTCGAAGCTATAAACTAGGTGAAGTAGAGCTTGATCATACAGTATGTGAAAAAGACTTGGAAGTCATGGTAAGCAGAAATCTAAAGCCAAGACAGCAGTGCCTTAGTGTGCACAACAAGGCTAACAGATTACTAGGATTTATCTCTAGAAGTATAAATAACAGAAGTCCAAAAGTTATTTTACTGCTCTATACATCACTGGTGAGGCCTCATTTGGATTATGCCGCCCAGTTTTGGTCTCCTTACTACAGGATGGATATAGATTCATTGGAGAACATACAGAGAAGAATGACTAAAATGATTTACTGTGTAGGAAATCTCCCGTATGAAGATAGACTTAAAGCCTTAAATATCCACTCTCTGGAGAGACGTATAATGAGGGGAGATATCTAGATGAATGGTTCAGAGAACCGACATGTTGATAAATTAGACACATGTGCAACTCTTGGGTATCTTTATTGAGGAAACGTTTCGCCACACAGTGGCTTCATCAGTCCATACAAAGGAGAAACGTGAAGAGCAGGAGGAGAATGAAGTAATCAGTCCCTCAACCTTGAGTCGATGTGTTCAGTCCATCAAACTTGGTATTCTATTCATATATATATATTATATATATAAAATATATATATATAATATATAAATATATATATATATAATACATATATATTTATATATAAATATATATATATATATATATATATATAATATATATATATATATAATAATATATATATATATATATATGTGTGTGTGGTGTGTGTGTGTTGTATATATTGAGATAAAAAATAGTACGACCCAAAAAAGTGAAACAATGTGATGTATTTTTAGTGGTACTGTGTGTATCTTTCAGTGTATATACACTGAGAATTTATTTAGATCTCTATTTTCGGTGTAGTCTTAATGACCTTAGTGTAGTCGACAAGCTTGAAACCCCGTTAACCAAATGTCTAATTACCCTTCTTTCAAACTCCATAATTGTAGGTTCAGTGAGAGCTTTAATGGATGAAGCAGAGCAACTCTAGGTTCATCGATAACGCTCCTACCACGGATCATCCACAACGTTGCTACCACGGATCATCCACAACGTTGCTACCACGGATCATCCACAACGTTGCTACCACGGATCATCCACAACGTTGCTACTACGGTTCATCCACAACGTTGCTACCACGGATCATCCATAACGTTGCTACCACGGATCATCCACAACGTTGCTACCACGGATCATCCACAACGTTGCTACTACGGTTCATCCACAACGTTGCTACCACGGATCATCCATAACGTTGCTACCACGGATCATCCACAACGTTGCTACCACGGATCATCCACAACGTTGCTACCACGGATCATCCACAACGTTGCTACCACGGATCATCCACAACGTTGCTACCACGGATCATCCACAACGTTGCTACCACGGATCATCCACAACGCTGCTACCACGGATCATCCACAACGTTTTCTACCACGGATCATCCACAACGTTGCTAACCACGGATCATCCACAACGTTGCTACCACGGATCATCCACAACGTTTTCTACCACGGATCATCCACAACGTTGCTACCACGGATCATCCATAACGTTGCTACCACGGATCATCAATAACGTTGCTACCACGGATCATCCACAACGTTGCTACCACGGATCATCCACAACGTTGCTACCACGGATCATCCACAACGTTGCTACAACGGATCATCCACAACGTAGCTACCACGGATCATCCACAACGTTGCTACTACGGATCATCCACAACGTTGCTACCACGGATCATCCACAACGTTGCAACCACGGATCATCCACAACGTTGGTACCACGGATCATCCATAACGTTGCTACCACGGATCATCCATAACGTTGCTACCACGGATAATCCACAACGTTGCTACCACGGATCATCCACAACGTTGCTACCACGGATCATCCACAAAGTTGCTACCACGGATCATCCACAACGTTGCTACCACGGATCATCCACAACGTTGCTACCACGGATCATCCACAACGTTGCTACCACGGATCATCCACAACGTTGCTACCACGGAAACATCCACAACGTTGCTACCACGGATCATCCACAACGTTGCTACCACGGATCATCCACAACGTTGCTACCACGGATCATCCACAACGTTGCTACCACGGATCATCCACAACGTTGCTACCACGGATCATCCACAAAAGTTGCTACCACCGATCATCCACAACGTTGCTACCACGGATCATCCACAACGTTGCTACCACGGATCATCCATAACGTTGCTACCACGGATCATCCACAACGTTGTTACCACGGATCATCCACAACGTTGCTACCACGGATCATCCACAACGTTGCTATCACGGATCATCCATAACGTTGCTACCACGGATCATCCACAACGTTGCTACCACGGATCATCCACAACGTTGCTACCACGGATCATCCACAACGTTGCTACCACGGATCATCCACAACGTTGCTACCACGGATCATCCACAACGTTGTTACCACGGATCATCAATAACATTGCTACCACGGATCATCCACAACGTTGCTACAACGGATCATCCACAACGTTGCTACCACGGATCATCCACAACGTTGCTACCACGGATCATCAATAACATTGCTACCACGGATCATCCACAACGTTGCTACCACGGGTCATCCACAACGTTGCTACCACGGATCATCCACAAGGTTGCTACCACGGATCATCCACAACGTTGCTACCACGGATCATCAATAACGTTGCTACCACGGATCATATACAACGTTGCTACCACTTATCATCCACAACGCTGCTACCACGGATCATCTACAACGTTGCTACCACGGATCATCCACAACGTTGCTACCACTTATCATCCACAACGCTGCTACCACGGATCATCTACAACGTTGCTACCACGGATCATCCACAACGTTGCTGCCACGGATCATCCACAACGTTGCTACCACGGATCATCCACAACGTTGCTACCACGGATCATCCACAACGTTGCTACCACGGATCATCCACAACGTTGCTACCACGGGTCATCCATAACGTTGCTACCACGGATCATCCACAACGTTGCTACCACGGATCATCCACAACGTTGCTATCACGGATCATCCATAACGTTGCTACCACGGATCATCCACAACGTTGCTACCACGGATCATCCACAACGTTGCTACCACGGATCATCCACAACGTTGCTACCACGGATCATTCACAACGTTGTTACCACGGATCATCCACAACGTTGCTACCACGGATCATCCACAACGTTGCTACCACGGATCATTCACAACGTTGCTACCACGGATCATCCACAACGTTGCTACCACGGATCATCCACAACGTTGCTGCCACGGATCATCCACAACGTTGCTACCACGGATCATCCACAACGTTGCTACCACGGATCATCCACAACGTTGCTACCACGGATCATCCACAACGTTGCTACCACGGATCATCCACAACGATGCTACCACGGATCATCCACAACGTTGCTACCACGGATCATCAATAACATTGCTACCACGGATCATCCACAACGTTGCTACCACGGGTCATCCACAAAGTTGCTACCACGGATCATCCACAAGGTTGCTACCACGGATCATCCACAACGTTGCTACCACGGATCATCAATAACGTTGCTACCACGGATCATCCACAACGTTGCTACCACTGGTCATCCATAACGTTGCTACCACGGATCATCCATAACGTTGCTACCACGGATCATCCACAACGTTGCTATCACGGATCATCCATAACGTTGCTACCACGGATCATCCACAACGTTGCTACCACGGATCATCCACAACGTTGCTACCACGGATCATCCACAACGTTGCTACCACGGATCATCCACAACGTTGTCACCAAAGGATCATCCACAACGTTGCTACCACGGATCATCCACAACGTTGCTACCACGGATCATCCACAACGTTGCTACCACGGATCATCCACAACGTTGCTACCACGGATCATCCACAACGTTGCTACCACGGATCATCCACAACGTTGCTACCACGGATCATCCACAACGTTGCTACCACGGATCATCCACAACGTTGCTACCACGGATCATCCACAACGTTGTTACAAAAGGATCATCCACAACGTGCTACCACGGATCATCCACAACGTTGCTTTCCACGGATCATCCACAACGTTGCTACCACGGATCATCCACAACGTTGCTACCACGGATCATCCACAACGTTGCTCTGCCACGGATCATCCACAACGTTGCTACCACGGATCATCCACAACGTTGCTACCACGGATCATCCACAACGTTGCTACCACGGATCATCCACAACGTTGCTACCACGGATCATCCACAACGTTGCTACCACGGATCATCCACAACGTTGCTACCACGGATCATCCACAACGTTGCTACCACGGATCATCCACAACGTTGCTACCACGGATCATCCATAACGTTGCTACCACGGATCATCCACAACGTTGCTACCACGGATCATCCACAACGTTGCTACCACGGATCATCCACAACGTTGCTATCACGGATCATCCACAACGTTGCTACCACGGATCATCCACAACGTTGCTACCACGGATCATCCACAACGTTGCTACCACGGATCATCCACAAGGTTGCTACCACGGATCATCCACAACGTTGTTACCACGGATCATCCACAACGTTGCTACCACGGATCATCCACAACGTTACTACCACGGATCATCCACAACGTTGCTACCACGGATCATCCACAACGTTGCTACCACGGATCATCCACAACGTTGCTGCCACGGATCATCCACAACGTTGCTACCACGGATCATCCACAACGTTGCTACCACGGATCATCCACAACGTTGCTACCACGGATCATCCACAACGTTGATACCGCGGATCATCCACAACGTTGCTACCACGGATCATCCACAACGTTGCTACCACGGATCATCCACAACGTTGCTACCACGGATCATCCACAACGCTGCTACCACGGATCATCCACAACGTTGCTACCGCGGATCATCCACAACGTTGCTTCCGCGGATCATCCACAACGTTGCTACCACGGATCATCCACAACGTTGCTACCACGGATCATCCACAACGTTGCTACCACGGATCATCCACAACGTTGCTACCACGGATCATCCACAACGTTGCTACCGCGGATCATCCACAACGTTTGCTACCACGGATCATCCACAACGTTGCTACCACGGATCATCCACAACGTTGCTACCACGGATCATCCACAACGTTGCTACCGCGGATCATCCACAACGTTGCTACCGCGGATCATCCAGAACGTTGCTACCACGGATCATCCACAACGTTGCTACCACGGATCATCC
>NC_069447.1:28108210-28113210 GCF_026875155.1 Cherax quadricarinatus | reverse complement strand
AAGCACCAGTATGAAGTAACAGTATGTACCAGCAGTTTGAAGCACCAATATGAAGCACCAATATGAAGCAACAGTATGAAGCACCAGTATGTAGCATCAGTTTGAAGCACCATTATGAAGCACCAGTATGAAGCACCAGTATGAAGCAACAGTATGAAGCACCAGTATGAAGCAACAGTATGAAACACTAGTATGAAGCACCAGTATGAAGCAACAGTATGAAGCACCAGTATGAAGCACAAGTATGAAGCACCAGTATGAAGCCCCAGTATGAAGCACCAGTATGTTGCACCAGTATGAAGCACCAGTATGAAGCAACAGTATGAAGTACCAGTATGAAGCAACAGTATGAAGCACCAGTATGAAGCACCAGTATGAAGCAACAGTATGAAGCACCAGTATGAAGCACCAGTATGTAGCATCAGTTTGCAGCACCAGTATGAAGCACCATTATGAAGCACCAGTATGAAGCACCAGTATGTAGCATCAGTTTGAAGCACCATTATGAAGCACCAGTATGAAGCACCAGTATGAAGCAACAGTATGAAGCACCAGTTTGCAGCACCAGTATGAAGCACCATTATGAAGCACCAGTATGAAGCACCAGTATGTAGCATCAGTTTGAAGCACCATTATGAAGCACCAGTATGAAGCACCAGTATGAAGCAACAGTGTGAAGCACCAGTATGAAGCACCAGTATGAAGCACCAGTATGAAGCACCAGTATGTAGCATCAGTTTGCAGCACCAGTATGAAGCACCATTATGAAGCACCAGTATGAAGCACCAGTATGTAGCATCAGTTTGAAGCACCATTATGAAGCACCAGTATGAAGCACCAGTATGAAGCAACAGTATGAAGCACCAGTATGAAGCAACAGTATGAAACACTAGTATGAAGCACCAGTATGAAGCAACAGTATGAAGCACCAGTATGAAGCACAAGTATGAAGCACCAGTATGAAGCCCCAGTATGAAGCACCAGTATGTAGCACCAGTATGAAGCACCAGTATGAAGCAACAGTATGAAGTACCAGTATGAAGCAACAGTATGAAGCACCAGTATGAAGCACCAGTATGAAGCAACAGTATGAAGCAACAGTATGTAGCATCAGTATGAAGCACCAGTATGAAGCAACAGTATGAAGTACCAGTATGAAGCCCCAGTATGAAGCACCAGTATGAAGCACCAGTATGAAGCAACAGTATGAAGTACCAGTATGAAGCAGCAGTATGAAGCACCAGTATGAAGCACCAGTATGAAGCACCAGTATGAAGCACCAATATGTAGCACCAGTATGAAGCACCAGTATGAAGCACCAGTATGAAGCACCAATATGTAGCACCAGTATGAAGCACCAGTATGAAGCACCAGTATGAAGCACCAGTATGTAGCACCAGTTTGAAGCACCAGTGTGAAGCCCCAGTATGAAGCACCAGTATGTAGCACCAGTATGAAGCACCAGTATGAAGCACCAGTATGAAGCTCCAGTATGTAGCACCAGTATGTAGCACCAGTATGAAGCACCAGTATGAAGCCCCAGTATGAAGCACCAGTATGTAGCACCAGCATGGAGCACCAGCATGGAGCACCAGTGTCAAGCACCAGTATGAAGCACCAGTATGATGGATCAGTGTGAAGCACCAGTATGTAGCACCAGTATGGAGCACCAGTGTCAAGCACCAGTATGAAGCACCAGTATGATGCACCAGTGTGAACCACCAGTATGAAGCACCAGTATGATGCACCAGTGTGAAGCACCAGTATGAAGCTCCAGTATGATGCACCAGTGTGAACCACCAGTATGAAGCTCCAGTATGATGCACCAGTGTGAAGCACCTGTATGAAGCACCAGTATGATGCACCAGTGTGAAGCACCAGTATGAAGCTCCAGTATGATGCACCAGTGTGAAGCACCAGTATGAAGCTCCAGTATGATGCACCAGTGTGAAGCACCAGTATGAAGCTTCAGTATGATGCACCAGTGTGAAGCACTAGTGTGAAGCACCAGTATGATGCACCAGTGTGAAGCACCAGTATGAAGCTCCAGTATGATGCACCAGTGTGAAGCACCAGTATGAAGCTCCAGTATGATGCACCAGTGTGAAGCACCAGTATGAAGCTCCAGTATGATGCACCAGTGTGAAGCACCAGTATGAAGCTCCAGTATGATGCACCAGTGTGAAGCACTAGTGTGAAGCACCAGTATGATGCACCAGTGTGAAGCACCAGTATGAAGCTCCAGTATGATGCACCAGTGTGAAGCACCAGTATGAAGCACCAGTATGATGCACCAGTGTGAAGCACTAGTATGAAGCTCCAGTATGATGCACCAGTGTGAAGCACCAGTATGAAGCTCCAGTATGATGCACCAGTGTGAAGCACCAGTGTGAAGCACCAGTGTGAAGCACCAGTGTGAAGCACCAGTATGAAGCACCAGTATGAAGCACCAGTGTGAAGCACCAGTATGAAGCATCCAGTATGAATGCACCAGTGTGAAGCACTAGTTGAAGCCCAGTATGAGCACCAGTGTGAAGCACCAGTATGAAGCTCCAGTATGAATGCACCAGGTGAGCCCTGGAAGCACAGTGTGAAGCACCAGTATGAAGCTCCAGTATGAAGCACCAGTGTGAAGCACCAGTTGAAGCACCAGTGTGAAGCACCGTAGAAGCTCCATATGAATGCTACCAGTGTGAAGCCACCATGTGAGAGCACCAGCTTATGAAAGCACTCTGAAGTTAGAAGCATCCCGATGGAAGCTCCAGTATAACTCCAGAGGAAGCACCAGTGCTATAGCTCCTGTGAGAGCTACCAGTATAAGCCCGTGAGAAGCACTCGAGGTAAAGCTCCTGGAGGAGCACCAGTGACGACTATAGTCCGGAGAGCTACCTGACATATAGCTCTGAGACTACTTGTACGCATAAGTGCATGGCAAGCATGGTAGAGGTGTATAAGCTTCTGGAAGGCTCTCTAGTAATAGCTCCTGGAGAAGCTACTCTGAGGATTATTAAGCCCCTGGAGGAGCTAGCTCGACGCTATAACTCCGGAAGGCATCATACGGCTATAAGCTCTCTGGAGGAGCTACTCTCACGGCTATAAGCTCCCTGGAGAAGCTACTCTGACGGCTATAAGCTCCCTGGAGGAGCTACTCTGACGACTATAAGCTCCCTGGAGGAGCTACTCTGACGACTATAAGCTCCCTGGAGAAGCTACTCTGACAGTTATAAGCTCCCTGGAGAAGCTACTCTGACAGTTATAAGCTCCCTGGAGAAGCTACTCTCACGGCTATAAGCTCCCTGGAGAAGCTACTCTGACGGCTATAAGCTCCCTGGAGGAGCTACTCTGACGACTATAAGCTCCCTGGAGGAGCTACTCTGACGACTATAAGCTCCCTGGAGGAGCTACTCTGACGACTATAAGCTCCCTGGAGAAGCTACTCTGACGGCTATAAGCTCCCTGGAGGAGCTACTCTGACGACTATAAGCTCCCTGGAGGAGCTACTCTGACGACTATAAGCTCCCTGGAGGAGCTACTCTGACGACTATAAGCTCCCTGGAGGAGCTACTCTGACGACTATAAGCTCCCTGGAGGAGCTACCCTCACGACTATAAGCTCCTTGGAGGAGTTACTCTCACGGCTATAAAGTTTCTGTAGGAGCTACTCGCACGGCTATAAGCTCCCTGGAAGAGCTTCTCTCACGGCTATAATCTCCCTGGAGGAGCTACTCTCACGGCTATAAGCTCCCTGGAGGAGCTACCCTCACAGCTATGAAGGTCCCTGGAGGAGGTCTATAATGACGGAGTAAGAGAGGTGGAAGCAAGTGTTGTTGACGGTGGTGGGTGAGGGAGAGTTGTTGGGCGGGAGGAAAGTTGAGCAGCACCAGATGTAAACACCAGGGTATCCTTTGTAGTTAGTGAACCACGTGCCCTGGGCACCCTGGCCCACACACACACACACACACACAAGGTAAGTATAATACAGAGCACATCTGAGGCGCACATCAACCAAATAACTGCTTCAGCATATGGGCGGCTGGCAAACCTACGAATATCATTCCGACATCTCAATATGGAATCGTTCGGACTCTGTACACCGTGTACGTCAGGCCCATATTGGAGTATGCAGCACCAGTTTGTAACAAACACCTGGCCAAGCACATCAGGAAACAAGAGAAAATGCAAAGGTTTGCAGAGAGACTAGTTCCGGAGCTGAGGGGTATGTCCTACTAGGAAATGTTAAGGGAAATCGACCTGACGACACTGGATGACAAGAGAGACAGGGGGGATATGATAACAACATATAAAATACTGAGAGGTTCGACAAGTGGACAGAGGATGTTCCAGAGATGAGACATAGCAACAAGGGGTCACAACTGGAAGTTGAAGACTCAAATGAATCACAGGGACGTTAGGAAGTATTTCTTCAGTCATAGAGTTGTCAGGAAGTGGAATAGTCTGAAAAGTGAGGTAGTGGAGGCAAGATCCATACATACCTTTAAGAAGAGGTATGATAAAGCTAATGGAGCAGGCAGAATTACCCAGTAGCGACGAGTGAAGAGGCGGGGCCAGAAACTATGAATCGACCCCTAAACCAGACTCAGGTGAGTACAATTAGGTGAGTGCACACACACACCACACACACACACACACACTTAAATGCACAAATGTATGTTACTGGAATTGTGTGTGAGTTTGACTTACCTGGCATGGACCAACAGAATTACAGTAATTATCATTTTTCTCATACTCTAATATGAGCCTACCTCTGTCTGTCTCTACAGTTTATCATCTTGTCTGGCGCAACACTTACTGACAGTCACCACATTTTGTGATCTTCAATCAGAAATAAAGTCTGCAGCTTGCTGCAGCATCCCTTCACTCAGAATTGAAGTCTGCTGGTTTCTACAGTATCCCTTCACTGAAAAATAAAGTCTGCAGCTTTCTGCAGCATCCCTTCACTCAGAATTAAAGTCTGCTGGTTTCTACAGTATCCCTTCACTG